>CAXKVW010000323.1:0-489171 GCA_964058825.1 Carex arenaria
AAGCGGTTACAAAACGGCTCGAGGCGTACAAGCGGTTGTTTCACTGACACGTGTCGGTGGCATGCGCTTAATTAATTCCACTACCCTTCAGACCGCCACGTGTGCGTCAAATTTTTATAAATTTATTTTCTGGAGCTTCGCAGTTCGCTTTTTATTTATTTTTTATCTTGTTAATTTTAATTTAAAACCTTTTTTTTAGTTTCGAAAAGTGGTTTGCTGGTGCCTGGTGGTGGTGGTGGTGGGCACTTTTTACTTTTTACTGATGGTGTGAAAAATGGATAGTTTAGCAGAAGTAAAAGTGGTTCCAACGGTAACTAATGGAACTCCTTTTTCTCAGGAGATTTCCATAAAAAATGTTTTAAGTCTACAAAGTTAAAATGGTATCGGTAATCGGTGAGTGATGCAGGGCGGCTATCAGAGAATCAATGTTAGAGGTGTCAGTAAATAAAGTGTTAGTTATTAAGATTTAAACAAAGCAATAAATAAATGAAAAGGAATATTAACAACTAATAAATTAAATGACTTGCATGGATCAGATATCCTTAAATTAAAGGCATGCTAAGTTGGTAGCAGGCCAAGCTTTAATGCTAACTAATTAATTATTCAATGCCAAGGCGGCAAGGCCCGTTACTACCATTACTAATTAATTAATATTTAATCAACCTCAACTGATGAACATGAACTGATAACATGTTTAATTAATTAAAGTGTACACTGCACTGCACTGCACTAGTGCTTTAATTATCCTCTGAGGCTCTGCCGAGTATATGTATATAGGCTATAGCACAGTTGTTTGTTATTAAAAGAAGATAAAATATGTCATGTCTATTGTCTAATGGGTAAATAAAATATCTACTATACAAATTAAGGAGACAGTAATAACTAATAAGGACCAATTGTCGGTGGATCAGTTTAATATAAACTGTTATGATAATTAAACCAAATAAAGCAGGGCTTGGGCTTCCTATTAATTTACCTTTCCAATTAACTTTTAATTTAGTAAAATTACAGGCGTAGGTTCCGATTTTTTTATCTTTAGCATTTACAAAAATAAATTTAAATCTTTCACATCAATTCAGGAAGATTTGTATCTCATGTATAATCGATGATATTGTCAGCAACTTAATTAAGTGAAACAATGATAATGACAACGCTCCACTGATGTTGTGAAAAGCTGATCATAATGATAACATTTCACAGAAAACATTAAATGTTATTATTATCGGCATTTCATCTCAATTGTAAATGGCTAGCATGAAAGGTCCAATTTTGGACAGATCATTGGTATCAGAACTGTCCTTTTGCAATCATATTTTATTCCTTATTTTCCAAATATATTACTAAGCATGTGTTGCTAGCGGATGTTATTAATTCTCAGGGGCGAAATATGGAATTCATAATTACACTAGTAGCGGTGGATTACAAGGATTGGACAGAAGTCTTACATATCGTTAGCTCAACCTCTTTCTCTTTGCCTACCGACAAAACTTGACTGGAGATGGGAACATTCAGGGCAGTTTTCAACACAATCAATTTATAAAATTCTTAACTGTGGAGGGATTCAACCTTTAGAGGCAATGATGTGGTGGAACTTACCAGTACCACCTAAGATTAGAATTTTCATGTGGTTAACAACACATAATACAATTTTAACTAAAGATAATTTAGCTGCTAAGGGTTGGGTTGGAGATGTCACATGTCAGTTTTGTGGCGTTAATGAAACAGTAGATCACCACTTTCTTAATTGTATGTTAGCACAACGAGTATGGTTTTGGTTGGGTAAGAGTCAATTAGTTATGGACCAGTGGTTTACTTGGCAAGATTTAATTGATTTTGCACATTCTCTTTCAGCCCCTGATAAAGTAGGATTTTTAGTAATTCTAAGTGCTGTCAGTTGGACTCTATGGAAACATCGAAATGAAATTATTTTTAATCATAGCACTATTAAAACAGCTAGAAATCTGATTCTAATGATTAAATCTTGTTGTTTGTATTGAACAGGTAACATGCCAAAGAAGATCAAGAATGCAGTTGGTGAGTGGCTCCCGATTATTGAAGATTCATTCCTTTGGATCAGATTAGGCCAATGGAGATAGTGCCATATCACACTATTGACGACAATGGAGTAGGACTTGAGTACCCTTAGCTAACTCTATGCAATACTTTTGGTCTTTAGCTAACTCTATGTAATGGTTGATATATGGTCTTTTAGTCGACTTTTGGTGGTGCTGGTTTATGATGTTATTAGTGCTTTTGTTTTGTTGGTCATGATAGTCTCTGATTGTGGCCGTAAGGATACATTTTTAATTAATACAAATGAGTCTCACTCTCTTTTAAAAAAAAAAAAAAAAATTGTAAAAAGGGCTAAGAGTGATAATATTTGAGGTGATGTAATACATCTGAAATGTTAATGTCATAATTGAATTATTTTTGAAATGGTACAGGTAAAATAATATGGGCGTGGCGTCGGTGACGCTCCCTATTTGCCGCTGCAAAGTGGAATGGAATTGAAAGCATGAGTGGGTGTAATCATTGTTGCAGCCATGTTCAATTTGCTCATAATCATATTATCACTCACTCTAACACTGCTCGCTGGGACCCACTCCCTCCCGGTTTCTGGATTGTACCAATCAATCAATCATTGCGTGATCTTTGTTTCATAATATTATTTAATTTTAGCAAACCGGTAATTAATGATCTTAAATTTATTGAAGTTTTTTGGTGAATATTAGTATTAATATTGTTTTTGTATAGAATCAAAATATTGAAACATTAATTGTCTTGTTGTTGTTTTTTGGCCAACAATTTTCGGCATTTTAATATTATACAAATTAAATAAACTTACGTCATATATCTTAAGATCAATAGTGAATTAGTGATACGTATGAGATGAGAAAAAGAAACATGTACGTACAAGCTAATTAAATATGTGCAGCTTTGTTTGTTTTAAATGCATGCTTAATAAATATGTGCGGTTGATAAGAATTTGTAGTTACTAATTAGTTATTAGAGTCAGCAAATGAGATTTAACTGTGTGATTCTGTTAGGATATTGTTAGCCTTTGATTAGTGATCCTAACAGAGTTTGTTAGAAAAGTTAGTTACAAGATATATATATATATTAGACTCTGTACTAAGACCTTAATTTATATACTAATTGAGATACACTGGAATTAATAAAGAAATTACAATTTCATCTCTGAACAACAACGACTCTTATAGTTATACTAGTACGTACTATATATATATATATGCTCATGTTTTTAAGTCTTATCTCTATTAATTAATTTTTTGCAATTGCTGTGTAAATTAAGTGGTAAAAGCATCTCCATTACAAATTGCAAATCATTGTTGTTTTTTGTCACGTTAGCAGATTCAACGGTTCAAATTCTACGAACGAAAATGACATGAAATTATTTGATGAATATATAATTGCTAAAATTGATGATTAATTCACTGTTTCTGGTGCTCGTGATTAATTACTCGATCGATATTTCCACATATCATATTTTATGTTGAGGAATGTTGAAAATAGGGTTGAGATGAAAATTTATGCATTGTCAATTTAACAAATTTTAAGATGAAAATTATACGCTTACTTTTCATATTTAAAATATTTATAAAAGATTTTTTTTCTGAAATTTAAACTTATGATTTTTTTTTTAAAATTTATGAATTAAAAGAGATTGTCTTTAGCTACTAGATCAAAGAGGCAAACACGTACGGTTGTTTAACTGATATCACGAGTGGATATTGTTCATATAACATGTCATCTCGTAATTGATACGAAATAACTTACAAATTCATTATCAGATTATCGGACAAGCTCCCCATTAATACTAAAAAGAAAGAAGAGAAAGGTAGAGTTCCCAATTAATATGTTCACAAATCATTTGGAATTTAAAAAGATAGTTGTACTCAGCTAATTAAAACAAATAATAATATAAGTAATAGTCTATTAAGTAAATAATTGTTTTATAGTCTTAGACAGAAATTAATGTAGTCATAATTTTTATTAGGAGTGAACAAAAAAAATAATACTTTGTTACAATAAAAATACAAATATGTTTCCACTTTTTTCAAAAAAATAAAAATACAAATACAAATATTTTTAAAAAAAATTATACATAAATACAAATGTTTTCAAAAAAATGAGGGTCAACATATCCCATTGCTTGTACTTAGCCCCGCTTCTGGATACGACTAGAAGGTTGCGAACAACTATGATTAACCAATTTAAATTGTGTGTTGTCTTAAAGTAGACAATAGTCCAATTATACATATACTTATATTCGGTTTTTAAACTTCAGGGATCTAAATATGCTGCTCTTCTTGAAAAAAAATGAGAGAATGAGAGATGGGAGTAGAGTGGAAAAAACGTGCCATGCCATGTCATGACTAACACGCCTTGACTTTAGTCTCGTGACATGCCGTGCTGTGACCAAAATGTCAAGAGGTGGTCACGGCATGCGAATGGTCACACCACATGAGTCACGCTGTATCCAAACGGGACTCGCGTGACCATTTGATCATAACTTTGGCTAGTTTATTCAAGATTCACAATTTGGTCAAGATCTAACGGTCCTAATTACACGTGACCACGTGTCGTACCGTGCTGTGCAAAAAATTTTAAAGTTGGTCACGGCACGTAACCAACACCCGTGTCGATCCGTGACGAAGCCGGTTCCGCCGTGCTATTTTTTCTACTCTAGAGAGCAGGGAGAAGTTTCTCAACAACATATTTAAATCCAAAATTCATAAATAGACATTTGCTTATTCAGGATTATTTATGATTCGATGTGGCTTTGTTACTAATCCTACACTGATACCTTTGTAATTTTTATAAAACAACTCCTCAAGTGATTAATATTCGTCGAGAAAAATGATTACATATTTTTCATATCACATTTCTTTTCATAACTTATCTAATAATTTTCCTATTTTCTTTTTATAAATAATGGCCTACATATCTCGTCTACTAGAACTCATATCTCACAAAATAAACCTACTAAAAGTCCGTGCATTTTAAAATTAGTTTGCAAAATAATACAAATCAGACCTCAATATGAATGTATTTTTTTTTAAACTTTGCATTTACATAGTTTGCGCATTCTAATTTTTTTTTTTTTGGATATATCGTCAAACGATACTTTTTTATATTTAAAAACGATATTTGACTACAAAGTGACATGCAATTAATTACTACAAAGTGGGGCTCACAACTTTACCATCCATATTTTTTACTTCCATATGAATCTAACTCAATCCAATGTCTATTGGAGATGTGGGAGTCCTCTTTAAGATTCGTGCCAGATGAAAAGGACGGTCGGAATCTACTAATACTAATAGATTATCTTTTACACACCGAAGGTGATCCGAATTGAATTAATTAATTGCCCTCTAAAGTGTAAACCCGAGCAAAAAATCTCTCAACTTAAGTAGAAGAATAAGACTGGTGTGCTACCTGTAGCATAGTGACATGTCGTGCTACCTCTTTAAAAATCTATTGAGTAAACTTCAAACGACAAATCAAAACCGTTGAAACCAATCTACTACATAAGTGATATATTTACATGTCAAAGTTAGAATGTTTTGAATTCATTTGGTATAAAGTCAAGCGGTCAAAAAAATAATAAAAAATGAATGTATTAAAATTAACTTATAATTCTTATTTTTTTTTTTACCGCTTGACTTTATAACAAATGAATTCAAAACATTCTAATTTTGACATGTAAATACATTACTTATGTAGGAGATTGGTTTTAACGGTTTGAATTTGTCATTTGAAATTTACTCAATAGATTTTTGAAGAGGTAGCACGACATGTCACTATGCTACAGGTAGCACACCAGCCTTATTCTATGTAGAATACAAAACACTAGAAAGAATGGTGACATCCACATCCCTATTACTCTATTAGAGAACGAACGGTTAATAAAATATGCAACGCATATCACGCATCACGGGATTCATACGTTGGTGCCAGCCACACCGCGCCAGAATTCCAGAAACAAGAAATTATTCCCCTCCTACCTCCTACCTCCTACCTCCTACCTCCGTGATTTAATTTACAATCTATCTACTCAACTGATAGATACTGGCACTGGTCAAACTTCTCAGACTTCAAATCCTCTACAATTATTATAATACAATTAGCGTAGAATCTTTGGTTTCTGTCACGACTCACGAGATGAGAAAGATGTTAGATGTAACGGTGACTGAGTCTGAGGTACCTATTTCACCATCACGGTGGAGGTGGAGTCGTGGGAAACAAAAGAGTAGTAGCTAGGGTAGGTAGTAGTATACTAGGTATACATCTAATTAAGCATCAAATTATGGGGGCCAGCTGCAGCCTGCAGCATGTTATTTATACTTATAACGGAGAGCTCCAAATAAGTCGGTTCTCTAATTAATAAACCCACTTTTTAAATCAAATCTCTCTCTCTTCCTAACATGAATACATGAATACATGATGATGGATTTGACAACCCACATCCATCATCCATCTCCTAATTAATTATCCGTTAAGTACGACGCTTAATTAATGGGTCAGATATATATATGTCATATGCGCATTTCACTTTTGTCCCGAATTGTTGCCCCAAGGCCCCAATTTTTCTATTATATCATATGAACAAAATTCTATACCAAGAGCAGTAAATTACTGCCTAAGCATCTAAGCAGCATCAAAATCAAACTAAATGTATTTAATATTTAATATTATGAAAAAAAAAACAAGGGAATTGAACCTTTTATTTTTTATTTTTTGGGAGGAAGTGTTGAAAATAACAAGCTAGAAATGATTAATTGATCTCAGCCGTTCATCATTGATCAATTGAAATTAGATTAGAATAGACTTGTACAGTACCAACGGATCTGTAGCTACAGTAAATACAGAATATAGCTGTTAGAGTTTTTTTGGTATATATAGATCATAGGAACCTTGTAAAAGTTAACTGTTCAATAATAATAGCTCTCCTCAGATCAATTCTTGTCTCATAAAATTCAACATGGTATCAGAGCAAGGATTCTGAAAAACCAATAACAATAAATCCAATAATTCCGATAAAGCTTCAAGTCTCAAATAGATACCAGTAAATCTGGTTACTGAGAAATTCAAGAAAACCAAAATCAATACCAGAAAATCAGAGAATGGATCCATGGGGGCAACAAGAAGTCGCCAACCCATCGAAACTGTCGCATACCCTTCTCAATGGCACAAACTATCTGTCATGGGCTCGGTCGGTAACATTTGCGCTTAGCGCCCGAGACAAGATTGAATTCATCACCGGAGAAAAAAAGAAACCCCAACCAGAAGACCCTTTAAAAGAAACAGATGCCGAAAAGGTTGCCATTCGCAAATGGCAAAAAGAAGATCATACGATTACCCACTGGCTTCATGGGTCAATGGAACAACATATTTCTGACCTTTTCATTCATAGCTGCAACACATCAAAAGAACTGTGGGAAGGCTTACGAAACTTCTACGGCCAACAAAAAAATCATTCTCACGTATACCGACTAAAACAAGAGATTCAGCAAGAGAAAAAGGGGACCAGAACTCATATTGAGTATCTTGGGTCTCTAAAAAAGAAATTCGATGAACTCAGAATCTATCGGCCCATTACCACTGACCCTCAAGAACTTATGAAAAGGCAAGAAGAAGATGAGATTTTTCAGTACCTCTCTGGCTTTGATTCAAGCTACGAAATCATACGATCTCAAATTATTAGAGCTCCTGACTTGCCTTCTTTTGCCGAGGTGGTCAGTCAAATTCAACGAGAAGAGTCACTCCGGGCAGCCATGGGGGGTCTACAAGCCAGTTACAGTGAGGGACACGAACCCCAGGGACATGCCGTGAAAAGCTTCCAAAACCCTAGTTCGCAGGGTCAGTCAAATCGGCAAAGCCAAAAAGGTGAAAAATGCTCATATTGCAAGAAAGAGGGGCATAGAACCGACAGATGCTACTTCCTTCACCCTCACCTCAAACCTAAATGGTGGAAAGAAGATAACTCAAAGAGGGGCGGAGGCAGCAGCTGGAACGAAGAAAAACGAAAAGAAAAAGACAAAGAGGCGGAACTTAGGGGAGGATATTATGCGCAGACCTCTCAATTCTCATCCGAACCAAATGGTCCAAGTCAAATGGGCTCAACAGGCCCAATTCAAGGGAATTTTAGAGCTGCTGAAAATTCAAGAGCCGCTGGAGCACATGGAGCCGCTGGTTTTTTTGCTGGCGGGTCAAATGGGTCAGGCGGGTCAAACGGGTCAGCAGATCCAATGCAATATTTTCTCCAGCAGCTTTCTGTACTGCTTTCCAATCAAAACAACATCCAAAGTTCATGTGGTATTGTATCTCACTCTAAAAATTTAAATTTTAGTGACCAAATAATTATCGATAGCGGTGCAACCGACCATATGTTTGGAAATAAGAAATTTCTTACCAATTTGATTTTACCAAAAAATGACCAATATGTGGTAGTAGCCAATGGTATGAAAGAAAAAATAAATTGCATAGGTGAGATTGTTTTGTGTAACAAAAAAATTAATAATATTTTATTTTTAAATTCTTTTCCTATAAACCTACTTTCGGTTAAAAAATTAACACAAGAATTTAATTGTAATGCTATCTTTTCTTGCAACGATGTTGTATTTCAGGACCGGGTAACCGGGGAGAAGATTGGTGAGGGTTTTCTCAAAAATGGACACTATATTTTGAATTTACAAGAATTAAAGTTTTGCGCTTTGGCAAGCTCAATTAATTACGAAAGATGGCACAAAAGACTTGGGCATCCCTCCGACAAAATTTTAAATAGTGTTTTAGATTTTCCAAAGTCTAATTGTATTAATTGTGATATTTGTAAAATGGCTAAGCAAACGAGACTTCCCTTCTCACTTTCAAATAGTAGAAGTGAAGCCTCGTTTGATTTAGTCCATTCCGATGTATGGGGTCCGGCCCCAATTAACTCTTATAATGGATTTAGATATTTTGTTATATTCATTGATGATTTTTCTAAAGCTATATGGCTATATTTATTGAAATCTAAAGATGAAGTATTTAATTGTTTTCGACAATTTCTATGTCTTGTAGAAACTCAATTCAATACCAAACTTAAAATTTTTAGGTCGGATAACGGAACGGAATTTGTAAACAAAAATTTTACAACCCTTTTTAAAGAAAAATGAATTATTCATCAAACCACATGCATAAATACTCCCGAACAAAATGGTGTATCGGAACGAAAAAATAGACATTTGTTAGAAATGACACGTGCATTATTATTTCAAAATAACGTTCCAAAAATATATTGGTCGGATGCCATCCTTTGTGCTACACATCTAATTAATAGACTACCAAGTGTTGTTTTAAAAAATAAAAGTCCAACCGAAATTCTTTACCAACAAAAAAAGGATCTTAATTATTTAAGAGTTTTTTGTTGTGTTTGTTTTGTTCATACTAAAAGAAAAGATAAGTTTGATTATATGTCAACAAAGACTATTTTTCTAGGATATTCATCTTCAAAAAAGGGTTATAAATGTTATGATCCAACTAATAAAAAAATATTTATTTCTAGAGATGTGATATTTTGTGAGGATGAACCATATTTTAAAAAGGGTGAGATTACAAAAAATTCACATGACAATCATCAAATTAGGCCTCCAACACTTCCCCTAGATGACTTAGATTTTATACCGAATATGACTCATGAATTTGAGGCCGAAAATGAAGAAGAAATAGATAATAATATTTCTAATAATAATAATGATAATGATATAAATGATGATAATAATAACAATAATGAGGAAGAGGAAACCACAAGTTTGAGAAGAACCTCAAGAATACCTATACCATCAACTAGACTTAGGGATTATGAAATCTATACGGTACAATACCCCATACAAGACTTTGTATCATATGAAAATATTTCAACCGAATATAATGCATTTCTTACTTCTATTCACAAAGAAGAGGAGCCTAATAATTATCAAGAGGCAATAACCAAACCGGTATGGTGTAATGCCATGAGGGAAGAATTAAGAGCATTAGAAAAAAATGATACATGGGTAATCGTACAATTACCAAAAAATAAAAGAACCGTAGGGTGTAAATGGGTATACAAAATAAAATATAATAGTGATGGTACTATAGAACGGTATAAAGCTAGGTTAGTGGCAAAAGGGTATACTCAAACCTATGGTATTGATTATAATGAAACCTTTGCACCGGTGGCCAAAATGAATACCGTTAGAATTTTATTTTCTATTGCGGTGAATAATAATTGGAACCTATACCAAATGGATGTGAAAAACGCATTCCTTCAAGGAACACTTGAAGAAGAGGTTTATATGAGCCTACCACCCGGTCATAAAATGGAGAACAAATCTAATCTAGTTTGTAGGTTAAATAAGTCAATTTACGGATTGAAGCAATCTCCTCGGGCATGGTATGGAAAACTTAGCTCATATTTAAATTTTTGCAATTTCAACACTAGTAGTGCCGATCACTCATTATTCACAAAAATAGAAGGGAAAAACATAACTATTGTGTTAGTTTATGTCACACCCCCGGACAACCCGCCGCGCATTCAGGCGCAAGGCGTTAAGCACATCACATACATCATCAATACCACAACCAACAAGCCACTATATTAAAAGTAAATGGGGTCTACAAACAAAATAGAAAGGGAAAAATGTATCAGACATGGTAATTCAAACAATTACCGCCATGTCTACACAATATATTGTTCATACAAATATAAATTAAAACAAATAGTGGCTACTTTAATAACTTCCGCTAATTCCTCACTCACGACCTTCCTCTATGTCTCCTTCTTCATTTTCTGGAACCCACATAAAAGGTGGTACGGTGAGAGATCGAACTATCTCTCAGTGCGGGATTTAGTTCCAGCCCGGTGTTTTTACAAATCAATGCATTCAATACCCCAAATAACATAAAAGTAAAGCTTTCAAAATTACCCCCGATTTCCTAACCATTCGGATATGCAATCATTTTAAAACCATTTTCATTCTCGCCCCCTTTTTAAAATCACATTTAAGGTTTTTAAATTCCACACTCTGGAAATCCATGCCGGTACATGAAAATCCGGCGAATCGCCACACAAGGACGACCCGTTCAATCACACTCTAGATGGGCCATTGCAGGGACCCATCCGGCGAACCGCCACACAAGGACGACCCGTTCTGTTCACACCTCACACTCTGGGATCTGCCACACGCGGACAGTCTGATTTTCAAAACACATGCTGAGCCGCCTCACACGGACGGCCCTAATTTAAAAAAAACAAATCATTCACATTTCCCAATTCCCAATTTACAATCACAATTCCTGTCAATTCAATTTCATGTCTCAAGAAATTCTTGTCATGCAATTCTAAACAAAATCAAACGAATGTTCGATATTCACAACATGCAGTTTATCTACCAGATTGGGAAAAAGGATCACTTACCTTAATCCATGCATTTTTATATTATTTGTAAAAAGACCAGGAACCCGCACCTGTATTCTCGGATCTCTCTCTTTGGCGTATGTCCTGGACCTGCGTGTATTCCGCGCTCCCTAAGTTCTCGCGATTTGCTCCTAAGTTTTAAAACAATTACTTGTATCTTTAATTCTAAATATTCCTTAAAGAGACTCAATTTTATGCACTTAAAAGATTATAACTACAATCCTATTTAACCATCTGACTACAATCACATATATTGGTATCCATTCACATATTCTGGTACTCAATTTCATTTCCTGTATTGACTACCTAAGATGGTCAATCACCAATTTGGGGCTTCTCAATTCATACTTGAATCACTTTATGAAATCAAATCAATTACTTACCTCTACGAGTTGATTCCCAATTATTTCTAATATTCAATTATATCATTTAGTAATCCGATTAACCTACACCCATACAAATCAAATTGATGGGATAATAGGGTTTAAAGTTGGGTTATTGGATCTCGATTTTTGGGTTGATGGGTTCAGGTTTGGGGGTTTGTTTTAGTGGTTTCGGGTTTGGGTTAATGGGTTTCGGGTCTAGGGGTTAATGGGTTTTGGGTCTAGGGTTTTTGGGTGTGGTTCGGCCAACAGGGAAAAGAGGGAGAGAGAGCGGGTAGAGAGATGGGGTTCGGCTGGGGCTTGGTGGCCGGCGGCAGGGGGGTTCGGCTGGGGTTTGGTGGCCGGCGGCAGCAGGGCAGGGGCTCGGCTGGGGTTGTGGGGCTAGGCCCTTGTGGCCGGCGGCAGCCAAGGAGAGAAGGAAAGGGGAGGGGCCGGCGGTAAGAGGGAGAAAGAGAGAGAGAAAGAGAGAGAGAGAGAGAGAGAGAGAGAGAGAGAGAGACTTACTGTTTTAGAAGAGAGGAAAGGAGAGGGTTCGGCTGAGGAGGAAGAGAGGAGAGGGGTGGTTATATGGGGAGGATTGGGCTGAAATTAGATTGGGCTTTTCTAATTTTGAGTTTGCTTAACAGATTAATAAATCTATTAATATAATTTGGCTGAATTTTAAATGTTCCTTCTCCTAATTTTTACCGTACGCTATTTATTGATTCCTATAAATTTCTAATCACTGATATAATTTATTTTGTTACGTCTAAATTGGATTCTGTAGAAATTTAAATCATACCTATATTTAGAGGCGTTACAGTTTATGTAGATGACCTTATAATCACCGGAAATAGTTTAGAAGAAATTAGAAAATTAAAAATCCAACTAAAAGAAAATTTTGATATTAAGGATTTAGGATACTTAAAATATTTTCTAGGGATAGAAGTAGCTTTTTCAAGCAAAGGTCTATTTATTTCACAACGGAAATATACATTAGATTTGTTAGAAGAAACGGGCAAGTTAGGTTGTAAGCCAATCTCTACACCTATGGATAGCAAATATAAATTAAATACCGAGGATGGTGAACCCTTAGATGATATAAACAATTTTCAAAGACTCGTAGGTAAATTAATCTACCTTACGGTAACAAGACCGGATATTTCTTTTTCGGTAAGCCAAATAAGTAAATTCATACATTCACCTAGAACACCTCACTTAGAAGCCTCAAATAGAATTTTGAGGTATCTAAAACAAAATCCCGGGAAAGGTATACTTATGACGAACAATAAATCTAATGCAATATGTGGCTATTCCGATGCAGATTGGGCCGGTAGCTCCGATAGAAAATCTACCACCGGCTTTTGTACTTTTGTAGGCAGAAATCTAGTCACATGGAAAAGAAAGAAACAAAGTGTTGTGGCTCGTTCAAGTGCGGAAGCGGAATATCGAGCCATGGCATCTACCGCAAGTGAGCTAATATGGATTAAGCAACTACTCAAGGATATGGGTGTTGAAATTGATCAACCAATGAAAATGTATTGCGACAATAACTCCGCTCGACATATTGCCTCGAATCCGGTGTTTCATGAGAGGACAAAACATATAGAAGTCGATTGTCATTTTATTAGAGAAAAGGTCCAATCCAAGGAAATAGAGACACCGTTCGTTAGAAGCGAAGATCAATTAGCGGATGTCTTCACCAAAGGATTGGATTCAAAGCAATTTGAGAATATTTCACGCAAGCTAGGATTGTACGATATTTACATTCCTAGCTTGAGGAGGAGTGTTGAAAATAACAAGCTAGAAATGATTAATTGATCTCAGCCGTTCATCATTGATCAATTGAAATTAGATTAGAATAGACTTGTACAGTACCAACGGATCTGTAGCTACAGTAAATACAGAATATAGCCGTTAGAGTTTTTTTGGTATATATAGATCATAGGAACCTTGTAAAAGTTAACTGTTCAATAATAATAGCTCTCCTTAGATCAATTCTTGTCTCATAAAATTCAACAGGAAGTGCCTCACCGTGCTTTACACCGGCAATTTTTTTTAAGTTGAATTTATGAATTCTGCGTACATTATTAACTAGCAATGTACAACTAGGGTGTTCTTGAGTTCACCAATTTTTTTTTCTGTGAACTCAACTCTAGAATTTATCGGATAAGTTTCAAACGACGAATTTAAACTGTTGGAATTTTTCTACCTTATAAGTGATGCGTCTACATGTGAAAATTTTAAATTTTCAAATTAATTTAATATAGAGTCAAGTGGTCAAAAAGACGTTCAAAAAATGAATGCATTAAAATTAACTTATAAACATTCTAATTTTGACCACTTGACTTTATACTAAATTAATTCAAAAGTTTAAAATTTTTATATGTAGATGCATCACTCGTAAGATAAAAAGATTTTAATAATTTGAATTAATCATTTGAAACCAATATCATTAATTTTAAAGTTGAATTCACAAAAGACCTTAGTTAACTTATACTCTATGACTCTATGTCTACATGTCCTTTAATAAATTTGTGTCTCATTACTTTACAGTACCACCCTTGGCACACTTGGCAGAGGCAAGTGTAAGACGATGGCCCTCCTTAAATTATAATGTCAGTCGTAATTGTATTTTTTTTTTTTTATAAATTGTCCGAACTTGAATGTCTTAGGACCAGTATCGTTTTTACCTGCGGAGCTGTGAGGAGTTGATCGGACGGTCCATATTTAATCTCTAGCCGGTGAGTGCTCGAGATAATGGAGGGGTAGTATTAATTTTTCTTTGAGATTCGTACCATAATCTTATTTGATCCGTCCAATCAAAACGAACGGATCATATTAAAAGAACCGCACAGCTCCGCAGATAAAAACTCCGCATAAGATATGATTCCGAATGTCTAATGCAAAAAAAGCGTGCATTTTTTTTTTATTTGTGTCTGTATTTGTTTGACTTTTATAAGTCGTGTAAAATTATTTGTGAGAGTTCACGAGTTCAAATACCATCTAAGCGTAATAATGAAAACAAAAAATTTTGACCTTCTGGTTTGTTTAAAAAAACAGAGCCTATCATTCCTCGTGTTCGTGTAGATATGATTGAGCAAATGTTTTATGGGCCGTGTTTGGTTCATTTGATGCAACTTTAGTGAGAATTGAATAGACCCAATCCCCAAATGTTTTAAAATGACCGGATAATTTACTGTTTAACAAATATGTTATGATTAAAATAAAATATCTAAAATTCACCATTTTGTAGCTAAAGATAGTAACTGTGTCGTAAAATATTATACTGATTTCCCTGCTAATTTTCTCCCTAAACAAACAGACCCTTAGTTAATTTTTTTTATTTTTAAAATTTATACAGATATTCTAATATTATGATTTAAATTGTGTATGCTTATTAATTTAAATGAACATAAAACTGTAATGTACGTATTAATTGTTGGTTTCATCTCACACAAGATTATGTAAAATAAGTTTTCTTGGTAATTTACCACACTTCTAGAAGGTAATTCCTGCAAAAAAATTAGATTAATCTTTGAGTAGCTTAGAAGGCATCAAACAAGGTAATAATTTTTTTTTGTTTACTATAGAAAGCATTTCAAGCATGAGTGCACTATGTCTATGACTATGTCCGCTTTTACGAAAGTAGTGAGGATAAATTTTGTGCTACAATAACTATTCCATAAGCCCAAAGCCTAATTTTAGGGTATTAGGCATTGTACTTAATTATTAGTTAAATTTAAATACAAAATGTGGATGACAGCAGAAAGATCAAAAGCAGATTAAAGCACTAGTCAAACACTGTTTAGGTTTCTATCAAAACCACAATCAGTCACCTTTGAGTGGGGGCCTCTTTTATTCCAAATTCAATCATTCAATCACTCATGGATAATGTCATCATCCCATATGCTTTCTAACCATCTTGCTATTGAATTTAGGTCATTTATTCTAAGCGTATCCATTACTATATATATATATATATATGCTATATTTCGATGTTCGTACTAATTTTTTTTATTTTGGGTGTTTATAGCCATAATAACATTTGTTTTATTTTTTTTCTCAAGTTTACCCAATAGATAGAAAAGAGTGAGGCTATATTACTTTACAAAGTGCGAATCAGTCCGTGTTATGACTCTATATCTACGTTTTCATAGTTCAAAAAATTAATATGAACTACTTAACATGATCTTCATATAAAAATATTTTTAGAGACCAAATATACATTTTTTAAATTTTATTCTATTATTTAAATCGATAGAAAATCTTTAGATCAATTATCCAATAATTATTCGTCTTGTATCCGTGTTTGTATACATAGATTATCCGCTCTGTATCTGTATTCATTTAAGATGGATTTAATTTTACATTTTTACATCTGTTTATTATCCTTATCTGCTCCGAATTCTCTCCGTTACACCCTAGCTTTTATTCTGCTATTTGGACGACGCATTTGTACATATTTTACACATTTTTCTTTTTCGTATCTAATAACAGTCCTCGTTCGTGTTCGTTTTTGTGTGCAGCATTGGATGTCCGGTGGAAAGTTATAAAGATACAAGATCTTTTTTTTTTTTTTCTTCATTGTTATCATCTGTTACTAAAAGCTTTTAAATAATCAATTTATTTTTATTTATTTTTTCATGATGTTGGATATTATATACTTCTATATGTCTCTGCTCCTTGGTGGAAAGGAATGATGAGTGAGTGTTAGGCCCATAAATGGTTCATTGAAAATGGTCCGAATCAAACAAGTTTATAATTAATGGATCTCAGATACAAAACAATGTGGCAATGTTTTTGTTATTAAAGTATAATATTTTATGTATTTATTCTTTTATAAAGGCCCATAGGCTCCCAGGAGGCCAGGAGGGACTCTTACTTTTTCTCAACAACAAAAAATACTTTACTATTCAATTCGGACTGTACGATTTAAAACAAATTCAGGAGATTCTTTTATATAAATATGTCCCTGAACAAGTATGTAATGTTGCCTTGTCAGTTTTGTTACTAATAAAATGGATGGAGTTGTATAATATAATCTCAGCTTGTATTGTTTGTTGTGCGTGGTGTTCTGGAAGACTTGGTGATATTGTATTGATGAAGAAATACAAATGTGAAGGTGTACACAAGTCGAACCTTATTTTTCTGAAAGAGAGCTGCAGGGATTCTGAAAGTTCTGCAGATGTCTTAATTTATTCTCTCTTGTTGTAACTTGTAATTTTTATATGATAGTGATACTTGTAAGGTACCAGGCAGCACCATAAAGCATGGCAATTAATACTGGAATCTAATGGAATCCACACATGCTCAGTACTGAGTTATTCTAATTTTCGGGGTGTTTATGGCCTTTTGTTTATTAATTGTTTTTTTATTAATATAAGGCTTTTTCGTATTAGTGGTTTTTAGCTCAAGGTTCTGACTTTTTAGGTTAATTTAGATCAATTTATATGTTATAGTGATCACGAGTTATTTTAAAACCTCATGTTTGGCTCAGGATTCTAGAGTCAACACAAGTCCTCGCATGTTTATCATGATCAAAGAGAATATATATAATTTATGAAACTTTCTGTGATTCGATATTCCTTTAGCGATCATCTCGAGAAACACGCTTGGTATATATCTTTTTGTATGGATTGGAATTGGATCCCTAGCAAAGCCAACATACTGGCATGTACCAGCAGAATATTGATTCATACCGGTTGACATCACTTGGCCTTGCTGTTTTCTTTTGTTCCTCAATTGCTTATTAACTGCTAAGTTCATGCTAATTGAAGCTTAAAAAAGAACATATGGCCAAATAAACTGAACTTAAATAGAACCTAAAAAAATATGCTAATATATACTAACTGATATTACAACATTTCGGTAGTCCAGTATGGCATGAACCATCCAAATTTCCAATAGATTTCGGTTCAGTAAATGGAGCACCGGACCCCACTTCCAAGGTAGTGGATAGTTTGGTTCTCCTATGGTTATCTTCATCACCAAGTACTTGTCATTTAGAAAAGATAAAGAGGAATAAAGTCACCATTTTTTTTAGTCTATCAGGTATCTTTCTCTTTTACCAGTCTCAATTCAATGTAAAGATTGATTCTCCGTAGTTATCAATTCCCTGCTATAATTCTGGTTGATCCATATAGATTTTCTACTGGAACGGAATGGAAAGGAACCGAACGAAACGAGAATCTAAGCAGGGAAGCAAGCAACTGGAAACCTTGGTGATCTGAGGCCTATAAAAACCCAAGAAGAGCAAACCTCCAATGCAACAAATTACAACAACTCTAAAAGAAAACCACAGAGAAACAAAACAGTACTATGGCACTCAAGCAAATAAGCTCCTCAACCAGTGACATGACCATGGAAGAATTCAAGGAGTGGCTAAAGCAACTTGACACAAATAAAGACGGCCAGTTAAGCCGAGAGGAGCTGAGACAAGCACTACGCAAGCGAGGTGTTGGTAGGATCACTGCTTTTAGGAGCATCCGCCGGGCTGACAAAAACCGCAACGGGTTTATTGATGAGACCGAAGTAGAGAACCTTATTGCACTTGCTCAAAAAAATCTGGGTATACGGGTTTGGTCTTGATTATTAGATTTTGTGTTTACCTGGCTTCTTTAGGCTGCTGTATCCCGTACAGATGTTGTTTTTGTTTTCTTTTGGAAGATAATTGTGCTACTTTTTAAGTACATGTGTTGTTCCAAACCGATGATTATTAATTTTATGCAGTGCTTCTTCCTGTTGGTTTTCATCGTTCCAACAATAACTTCAAGGGAAGGTGAAAAATTTACTAAGCAACATTTATGTTTGAAATTGGAAAAAAAAACTGAAGTGGCAAGAAAATAAGAATATGCTCTAACGAATTATAGAAAACAAATTTTATCAATACAAAAGGTAGAAACTTAGACAATATTAGATGCGGATCTTACTTCTCTTCTCTTCTTAATGGGTCGAAACACAGAGCAAATCCAGAACCAGCATCCACTGCCCTGCTTTTTCTTGTTGTTTGTCTCTCTTGAGGCAACCAAATCAGCCATATGCTGAACAACAGCCTATCATATTGGAAAAAGGAAATAAATAAATAAATCGAAGTTAGATTACTGGCTAATTTAATCCTTTCTAAAATATGAGATTTTATACAGGATGATGATGATTTGATTATGCAGTTAGTAATTAAAAACTAGGGAATTCAATTGAATGCCCAAAATTTGGAAAAGTAAGATATAAATGTGATAATAACAAGTGTGTCTAATGTAATTTTATAAAGTCGAATAGCCAAGTTCAATTATAACCCTTTAACGAATACCCTTACAGAAGTTTCTAGATCTGCCTCTGTAGCAAGGTACACAAACTCGGAGAAAATTAGATACATTAACAATAATGCAAAATAGAAAAAAATTAAATAACAGGAATTTTGAGCGAGATACCAGTATGAATACCTAGGCCTGTACTCAATTCATTGGCTTTATAGAAAGATTTTCTCTGCAATCCAAGGAATATCATACCACTCATACCTGTATCTGGCAAGATTAGCAAGATACCATCTTGCCAGATACTGAGGCAACAAATACTTCAGAAATTCAGATACTTAATTACAAAAATACTAAAACATATGGTTAATTGATGGTTCATATTGAAATATTCAGGTACGTCAGAAATCCAGTTCTTCTAGCATCTCAAGATTCCCAATTGACCGAGGCAACATGCGCAGGTCGGCAAATTTCCTTGACACATTCAATCTCACCAGGCTCGTTACCAAGCAGAGACTCTCAGGTATTGATTTGAGTTCGTTAAAGCTCACATCTAATTCGTCAGAAACCACACCTGCTGACAAACCTGGTATGAAGGAGGAGGATGCAGTTAAGAACTGAGTCGGACTTCACCATTCTGGGCATGGATGAGTTACAAACACAGCTTAACTCCGCTTTCGGCCAAAGCTCTTACCAGTAAACTGAAATGATGCGGATAGGTATCGATTATTCGGTAAAGTCAGAGTTTTGAAACATTTTCTTATTAAGAAACTGCAGTACAAAATTGCTAAATAAGAAATCCATCTGTATCTCTGAAATTGGTTTAGAAACTGCCAAGTTAGCTTAGAAATTCCAAGAGTTTCAACGATGCAGATGTTTACAAATCCAGGCCAAATTTTTATTCGGTGACTATTTGAAATGGAGGAGGCTAGTTTAATGTTCTCTGAGATTCGTGCAGAAAGAATTTGAATGGTCCAGATTTTGCAAAGAATCACTCGAATTGAGATATCTCAGAGGATGCGAATTCCCCGCCCCCACAACAGACAACAGGAAACCTGCCAATAATTTCATAAATTCATATGTCATCCAACAAGAGGCCGAATACATATTCATCATATATTGCATAGCTTTTGATAAGGCCCATATACAATTTGACCCTAATTCAACCAGGCCTTGTTTTTTGGATCGTGCCATTATTCAATCAGAAGTCAGAACCCAACTGAAAGCAAGCCCTGCTAAGATTTTGTCCCTTGAGACTTCCAAATTCCAATGGTTGAATTTTATTAATTTTATCCTTTTTCTTGAAAAAAAGAAGAAGACGAAACGGTTATATATAAATTTCCATGTCATATAGATATAAGCCTTGCTTGTTGGGGTATGTTTCCCCAACTGAAAGAAATCCCTATCGTTATCAAAATGTCACAGTTCGAATTGTTGGGTGGTGCAATTACATATAGTGACAAACATAATGTTATCTTTTCTAGAAAAAGATATAGATAGAGCAGTTAAAAAGGATTTCAGTTTCACCTAATACATACCCACCTAATTCTCATTTCATTTCTTCTTTTTTTTCATGCAGTTTCGACAACTGTATCCAAATCTTTCATTCAATTATGGTTCAAAACTATTTTTCTTTTTCCGTCTTCCTGTTTCTTCTGAGATTTCTGCTCTAAACAGCTCAAGCAATTAGATAAAATGAAAGCAGCACTCGCAAATGTTAAAGAGCTAAAATGTTTAAATTTTTTTTGTGAATTTAAGGGTATACCTGATAAGAGAAAAATATACTGCACCAAAAGAAAAAAACTGTGTTGGAACAATAGATAAAATAATAGCAACAAAGTTTTCTTCAGCCATTTTTTTTTATTTCAAAGAGCAATTTTCGCAATCAATTGATTCATGAAACATCAATTTAATATTCAAAACAAATTTATATACGTGTTCTCCATCTATTTACATGTATCAAAAATTTAGTCCAATTTAAAATATGTTTGGCCTTCCGCCCACCATAAAAAAATTTCAAATATTTAGGAGATTAGTTTTATCAGCATTTTATCTTATTACCAATAAAATTACAAATTAGATCAAGTTAATATACACCATGCTCAATAGTGTACAACATATCTAAACAAATTAACTTTTTTATTTAAACAAGATTTGATAACAATGTCAAAAATTAAGATGCTAAAATGATCAGTTTCGAAAATAATGTTTAGGTACCAGTATGCAACCGAAATTAGCTGTCCGGTGCAAAATGTATGTACTGAAATACGAGACCGAAATTTGTTCTATAAATAAGAATCTTCTTTTCTCTGTATATAATCCCAGAAACTGAAATTTATTGCATGTCATCTGAACAGAGTTTACCAGAAAATGGAGCATAATAAGACTCATAAGCAAGTCAATTTGCCTATTATACAAAGGATTGATCGTTTGGAAAATCTGGTACTCAGCAATTTTTTTGTTTCTAATGGAGACAATTTTTGTTTCTAGTTGAGAGTTCTCTGTTGAACCTTTTGTCAATTTTTTCTTTCGTTTAACATACAGAAATCATGTCGTTAAATCCTTTATTGTTCATCTTGAATTCAGAAAATGCTTATCTAGGTAACTTTCCTATTTCATGACAAAAATAACAAGACTAGATCAGTGCAAACTAGTAAGAGACCTGACTAGTATAGTAAAAATACTATTTGGAATTATCCTTGCATGAACTTTGATTTCCAATCACAAAATAATCAAGCAAATAAAAAAGGCTATCTAAACAAAAGAAGAAGAAAAACTTGGTCTGAATCGGTAATATTACATTGTTGGCTGAAATAAGGGCTTTTGAATTTGATGCTTACACAGCTCAATTACATGGAAGCACAGAAGAATTTACCAGTATCAACAGAAGAAATGGATCATGAGTGTGATCCATGCAAAGATCTATCTACTGTTCTTGAAGAAGTAGCTCTCAAAGGATCTCTTATGGAAAGATTGACTACTCTTGAGCGCCGCATATTGAAGGTAATATTCATGCCATTTTTGGTGTTTCATTTTCTTTTTCTTTTCCATGTGTAAGAGAGTAGTACATTGTGGCCTTCTAATTGCTAAGAAAAAATAGAAGTTCCTTCCATGTAAAAAGAAATTCACTGTTCTTTGAGCTTTAATAAAAGTTGTTTGCATTAATTCATTTATTGGATTTCTTTCTTAAAGTAGAAAATACGAAATTGTTACTTGGATTTGATGAGTGTTTGAATAAGGGATTTAAAGGAACATGGATAGATGTTGTATCTCCTTCCTTTGTTGATTCAATGTTGTTGCTTTTTTGTTAGTTAACACAAGGGTTAGAAGAAGAGAGATCAGAATTATCCAAAAAACTAACTGTCAAAGGCTGTAAATGCACTATAGAAGAGAAACTACATGAAACTAAACGAGCAACTCAGATTGAAGATCACTATGAAATATCAATGCAGGTACGTTTAATGCCTTTCTGTGTGTACCGACTGGTATTTTCTGAAAAACCCTAACATTGCATAATATGAACTTATCAGTTTGATTAAATCAATACGTATTATACTGATTTTACCTTTGTTTTCCTTTAAGTCAAAATCAAATAAGTTCCTTTCTAAAGTACCTTGAAAGGTATATTGCGGATTTATCAATTAAAATAAGCCTTTTAGTTGAAAAACTTGTATATATTACAGTTAATAACACACAGAACAGCGTGTTTCTGCACATGGTTTAGCAGTGAAAATTCTTTAATTGTGAGTTGTCAAAACATGTATGATCAGGTAATTGAAAAACCTGACATTAATTAAATTTTATTTGGGACCCGTTAAGCGCTGGTACCCATTAAACAGGCGATCTGAGAGGCGATTCCATGGTGCGACGCAAGGCGATACCGCTTGGAGACGGATGGTTTCAGGTGGCATCAGACAGGAGACGCCAACCAAAGCAAGCCAGAGAGGTGAGGCATCGCTTCAATTCCCAAAACAACGACATAGCGGTCTGACAAGGCGCATGTACGTATCAAATTAAAACTCACCAATTACATCAGCGGTGCCCCCAGTGTAACGATAGCGCCCAACCTAACATAGCTCATCATCCCATACATACGCATGCTACCACCTAAACAGCTCTATAGAGTCCTTCCTGTACTACTCCGCCGCTGAGATGCCACATCTCATTAATGGTGCCCCAACAATCACCCAATCTACAAATACAACCACCGACCTTGATTGGGTGCGAAATTATAGTTAAAAGGGTCATGTTTTGACTTAGAAAATAAAAATTAGTAGGCAGGTTAGCTGTTTTCATAGGAATTCATTTACTTTTGTGTTTTTTTAGTCATTTTAGTGTTAATCGAGTTGAGTGGAGCCTACGCATTAGGCTCCTTAAAAATGTCTTGGCAATGGCATGCCAGAAAAAAAATGAGATGGAAACAGAGATCGGGTTGTACGTGGCTCAAGCTGGAGGACAAGAACACCAAATAGTTTCATGCGGTGGCAAACGAAAGAAAAAAAAAATCAAAATTCTCCGGTAATAATTCAAGCAGACGATGAAACAATTGTTAGCCAGCATAACCTCCACCAATATATCCATAGCCACTTCAAAAATTCAAAAACCTATTAGGCCAGAGCAATACGCATAACACACTGTTCAATCTCTGTGGCAGGGCGGGATCAGCATTCACCGAGGAACTTCGACATCTAGACGACCCTATAACACAAATAGAAATACAGCTAACCATCAACCAAATGCCGAAGGGAAAGTCCAATGGATCGGACAGACTTCCAATTGAGTTCTATAGAGAATTCTGGCCAGTTATAAAAGATGACTTGATCAGATTGATTATAGACTTTGATAGAACTGCTTGCAGCCTCTCCTCACCGAACAAAGCTTCGGTTACGCTGGTACTAAAAAAGCTGAATCCTTCAACCATATCAGACCGCCGACCTATCAGTGCCATCAACACAGCAGTAAAGATCATTACTAAAATACTAGCGAAACGACTGTAGTTGGAACTACCAAAGTTAATCAGCAATACACAAACGACTCATATCTGCAACTGATCCAGTTTACGCATGACATAGTTATTGTAGCTGAGGCACACCCGACTACGCTGAAGGTCATCACCTTAGTCATTCGGCTGTATGAGGAGCTGTCAAGCCTCAAAATCAATAGGGGAAGAGCACATTTGTTCCCATAGCAATCCCGCCGCATTTGATATCAACCATTCATAACATCCTACACTACGATCGGTCACAACTACTTCTTAAGTACTTGGGATTGCCCCTCACGCAAAGAAAGTCGCGGAAGATAGATTTTCAGCCAATAATTGCCGTAGTGAAGAGAAGGTTGGAGGGCTGGAAGTCGAACATATTATCGTACAAGGCTGAGTCACCCTGATCAAGGATATTATCCTACTCGGCCATCCATCTATACTACATGCAGGTGCTACGCATACCGAAAGAAATCGTGCGTCACATTGATAGAATAAGAAGGAATTTTGGGTAGAAAGGAAATAAAACGTGCAAGGGCATGTGTTACAAATAGGCAACACGATATTTTGGCTTTTGTCTACAAGGAAAGAATAAATACTAGCTAATAGCAAGTGCAAAGTTTTTTTTTGCTCATAATAGCGATACAAAGAATAGACTATGTAGTCGTTCTTCTCGTTCCAGAAACATCAATGAAAGCTCAAGATCGCGACCAAGGTAAAAATATTTATATGGCTATTGTTGCAGAACAGGCTCATGACCAGGGACATACTGATCACTAGAGCTATGAGGTCGACCATCGATGCATCCTCTACGCTAATGGGTAGGAGGAAACTCATAACAACATGATGTGCACATGTACTTATGCGTCCAGATTCTGGATGGGGTTCATAACGCACTTTAACTTGAACAGCCCACTGGGAGACAAAATTGTAGAAATATGGTGGAATCATTCAATAAACCTAGATCACCGAGCGTGAGCGCAATAAAAGAATATTGAACGTCACGAGCAAGCCGATCCACATATTGATTAATGACACAATCATTGAAGTACACAACTGGCTACGATGGGGATAGCGGCGATCATGCAAGTGCTTTCCGCACAATGATAGTTATACTTTTTACGAGATAAATTTGTAATTATTGTAGGAGGCTAGGAGAGTCTAACATATAAACTTTGAAAATATTTTTTTATTAATTAATCCATTTATTAGCTGCATCAAACCATCCATTTATTAGCTCACGACCATTAAATCAATTCGATTCATATATATTTTGTTCCTTTTAATTGTCATTTATCAACTAATGGAAAGTTCTAACACCATTTGTTACCTTTGGTGATTCATGTTGCAAACACTAATTAGCACTGAGACTACATCATCCATTTTTGTAACTTCTTTTCCAGGACAGAGAGCTAGAGGAGAAGGAAAAACAAATGCACGAGTTTGATGGCAAGAAGCGACAAAGGAAGAGTGAAAGAAAGATTAATCCTAATTCAAGATATAGAAAATGGGTGACCTCAATCCCAACTTGGTGCTAGAAAAGGAAATCAAGAAGAAAATAAATGTTACATTGCCTGATGTGTTAAAATTAATCTTCTTACTTTTAGTTTGAATTAGCAAATTATTTGTATTAAGTGCACCAGATCAATTATCTTTGATGAAGGTAAAAAATCTAAATTCATCAATTATTAAGGAAATTAAACTTCAAATACAATAATGAAGAAGAAATATCCATATCATATAAAGTAACTCCTATCGTATTTTGTTTCCTCTATAATTGGCCCCGATTTGTCCTGTGCTAATTACATCTGTTAATTCTGGTTCTCTTCCAATATTTCTAATTTGCCAAAGCCACAAAGAATCTCATGATATATCTGTTTTCTAACACGACCATTCTGATCTCCAGATGTCTTTTTTTTGTATCAATTAATATACCATTTGGGACCTGTACGTACTGGTATATTGACCCCTAATTACTCGAACCAATTAGAAAAATAAAGTAATAATCAAAGGCTGGAAGTAACCATTCTGATCTCCAGAGGTCTTCATAGGCAATTAATTAGGAGGAGCAAAGGGAGCAAGGGCCAGGGCCCACAAAAAATTACATTTCATTGTATTAAATTTGTGATTTTGCAAGTATATATCAATATTCTTCGACCTTTTCATAAATTTAAAGTACACTACTTACATTCAATTATTTGGTTCTTCAATTCTAATATTTCTTTTTTACTTTGCTCTTGATGAAATATAATATTTTAATAAAATACTTAATAATAACTTTTTTAGCTTCTTTCCTGAAAGGCTTGAGAAAGATAAACTGGAAAATATTAAACCTGTGGGAGCTGCTGGCTAGTTGATTGTAATCAAAGAAAAAAAAAATTAAAGAGAAACAAAATAAACGGTTGATATATATGTGTGCAAAGTTAGATTAAGAATGTAGCAAAAGTATCTTCAAAGGCTTGCAAATTGAATTGCAAAATTTTAGTTGGCACTTTCAATTTTTTTTATGGGCGCATTGCAATTACAAATTTTTGAACAAGATTCTAAATAGCGCGCTATAGCGTTTTCAGACTATAAAACTTTTGTTTTTGAAAGATTTCACTAACTGAAAGCTTTCATCCCCACTTTTATACTCTCACAACTAATTAAATTCGTTGCTCTGGCATTAAAAACAATTGCTAATCAATTGTATGGATCGGATATTATACCGTTCACCCCTAACTGTGTACAGTAAATTCAATTAAATATTCCATTGTAACCGGGAAAAAGTTACAATCCTCGGCTTACCTGAACTGAAGATGAATCTAAAAAGAATTAAAGTTCGAAGAAATAATGCCTAAATTACTGTCACAGATTATATAATTAAACATAAACTTAACTACATGCAGATTAATTGGATAAACGGAAACCGCACTTAATGTTAAGTGCTAACATATGAAATTGAAACGCAATATGTAGTTCATAACTCAATTTCCTATTTAATTAAGATAATGAAATTGAACGAATTGACCTCCTACGACGAATTCATACCGTTAAAACAGATATACTTTATGAAAGGTGTGTTTACGTGCAAAATTTATAAATTTATAAATTAATTTAGTACAAAAGCAAGCGGTAAATATTTGACTTTATACTAAATTAATTAGAAACTTTATAAATTTTGCATGTAAATGCATAACTCCCAAAATAAATCGGTTTCAAACTTTCAGCGATTTGAATTTGTAATTTGAAACCAATCCGATAGATATTAAAGATAAACTTATTATTACTACTACTACTAATAATAAAAATAATAATAATAATAATAATGTATTATTATTATTAGTGGTGCTGCTGCTGCTATTATGGGCGGGCCAGTAAGCAGGAGATATTGCGATGAATCGATAAGAGTTAAAAATGTCATGCCTCTAACTAAATATTAGACGGCTTAGATTTAAACTATAACACATTGCTGCTATCATGATATATAGACACTAATGATTGCGTACTTGCGTGTGTCAAAATCATGCATAATTATTTATTTCTTTCTATTGACGCACAAATAGGGCTGATTAATGAACGAGCATGAGCGAATGGGGATATGCTCATACTCGGCTTATTTAGTTAATGAGCGAGTTATTAATGAGCGAGTTGTTAATGAGCGAGTTGTTAATGAGCGGCTTGTTAATGAACAAGTTATGAGCAACTGAGCGAGTCACGAATTATGAGCAAGTTAAGAAATAAAAAACTAATTTTCATTTATAGAAACAAATTGTCATAATCAAATCTAATTAAATATTACATAATTTAACATAAAAATATCCATAAACAATATTATCAATGTTAATTTAGGCTGGAGCATTTTAGGTTGGAGTAGTGGAGCACTGGAGCGTCATTTATCAATTTTAATATTTGGACTGAGTCTTGAGCATAAGTTTAGATTAGGAGATTTTTATTTATTCAATTTTAATTTTAATTCAATAAATTGGAATTAAATGTAGCAGGATTAGATGTGGCAGTTTCTTAATGAGCGAGTTAGAGTATGCTCATACTCGGCTCATTAAGTTAATTAGCAATAATGAGCGAGTTGTTAATGAGCGAGTTATGAGCAATTTACTCACTCCTACACACAAATCTCATGTTCATCAGTTCTTTCATCTAAATAGCATTTACTGTCTTCTCTTAATTTGTGCCTTTATTTCGTGGAGATCGATGTGTATAAATGAGGCCATTTTTCTTTCTCTTTCAAGGAAAAAGTCTATGAAACAAATAGCAATATAATTAAGATAAACACAACCGCGCACAATTACTCATGATATCAATAAATTTATATTGATAAAAATATATAATTAGGATATTGGAGGATATTAAAATAATTATGATTTTGAGGTCATCACTATAGCGCAAAGATCTAATCCTAAGTTTTTTTTTTAAGATTAGCGACAATTGTCGCCAACAATATATTGATAAAGAAAAGTATTTTATTTACATAAATTCCTCAGGTTTTACAAAAAACCTAGGACTCCGAACAAAATCCCAAAAAAGGAGCAGAAGAAAAAAAGAAGAAAGAAAGAAAAAAGGTCAACTCCCATAAATGGTGGAAAGGAGGACGCAATATGCCCCTCCCGGATCCATTCTCACGAAAGACCTACGCAAAGCGCAACCAATAAATGACATCCAAAGCTGTATCATTGATCAATTGATTCACATGGTGCCTCTTGTTGGAAAAGAACCTCCTATTTCTCTCTTTCCACAACGCCCACGCTCCCGCCGACCATACGGCATTCCAAGCACGCCTCTCTCTTGGTGATTGGGCCGATTGACCCAAGATCTAGTATCGTATATGTTCCCCCCCCCCCCTCCACTCTGCGTGATGTTGAAATATGCTCTCAGTCCTCTCTAGAAATTACCTGCGTAGGTGCATTCCCACAACAAGTGATCTCTAGTTTCCAGCATATTGGAACGGCATAGCTGACATCCCGGAGTCACTGTGCATCCTCGGCTGCTAAGAACTTCCTGTGTTAGAATTTTATCTTGTAGCATTAACCACAGAAAAATTCTTATCTTCATGAGCGCCGGCAGTTTCCACAGGGACTTATGGTTCTCAACCACAATTCCTGTATGGTACATGATACTATAGGCAGAACCGCAGGTATATTTGCCTGTTGCAGTCCAACGGCATAAGTCCTGATTGTCTGTTTGTGCCGAAACCCTATAGAATGGTATTAGGTTTGAAAGCACCCTGATGAAGGGTCTAATCCTAAGTTATAAAGAAATAAAATGGTGATATAATCTCGATGCAAACATCATTACTTTCCTTGATCACAGATCGATCAGAAGCATCGATCGTGACTCAACTTTGTATATTTCCTCTCTGACAAATTTAGGATATATTTTGTATAACTGAAAATTAATTATATATATGCTAGCTTCAAGTAAAATCACAATGATAAGTACCTATAATTAATTTAAACTGAAATTCTTTAATTCGGTTGAAAATTAAATAAATCGGAAGGTTTGAACACTCCTAATTGAGCGTGTATACAGAGTTCATATTTTGTAAATTACCTTTCTGCAAAAGTTTGGAGATAAAATCTCGTGGACATACGTGCAGTAATTATTTGTGTAATTTTTTAGGATTGCTATCTTTCTCTCGGTGCACATAATTCATGACTGGCTGTTGAATCATTTAAATAACATTTGCTATATCAACTTTCATCATTCCCCTTCAATGCAAAATGAGCTGCATTAATTAATTCCACTAATAAATAATGCAGTATTTCTTTCTTCTTATAGCTTTTAGTTTTAGATGAAGATAATGATAATAATTATACCATAAAGCCAAATTCTCTCTAATTAAGCTAATACAACTATATAGCGACTTGCAAATTGAAATACATATATGATCAGTGTTTATTTGCTGCATGTTATAATAAATAAAAAATGATGTTTAAGCAAAACATAGGAAAAACAAAATTCAGCTAATTAAGATATTAGAAGAAATAAAAAAGAATATAATCTTCCAAGAATTATTTATCAAAATTATTTAACCTCAATCCATATAAACATCCGATTATAACTTTGCATCTGCTCCAATGTTTCTGGCTTTGTATGTCATCACGGATCATTTTTTTACCTATCAGAGTCAGATACTGCTTTACAATGTTCTTCTATGAAACACCAATGTGGTCATTTTATACTGATTGTGCTTAATTATGACTGGAACTGTGGCCATTACTCAATCAGGATTATTAGCCATAACTTAGATAAATTATATAACATAACAATTGGTGGCTTTCTGTTTTTCGGTTGGCAAATAATCCGGCTTCTGGTCCCAATGGACTTCCTAGCAAATTTGCGAAGACCTATTGGGCAGAGATTAAGCAAGATATCTTCCGTTTGCTCTATGATTTCTATCAAACATTGACCTCACACCTCTTAACACTGCAAATATTGTGATGATACCTAAGAAACCTAGAGCTATTGAATTAAAGGATTTCCGACCTATAAGCATCATTAGCTTAATCCCGAAGATCATCTTCAAGTTACTAGCAACAAGGTTAGCAGGTCACCTGTCCGAACTAATCTCTATTAACCAATCTGCTTTTATTAGAGGTCGTCAAATTTCGGAGAATTTTCTGGTGGTAAGAGAGATTTTGCACCATGTTACTCATGCCAAGCAATCGGCAGTGTTTTTCAAGATTGATTTCGCAAAAGCTTTTGATTCGGTAAATTGGGAATTTTTATTTCACGTTATGCAATCAAGGGGCTTCCCATTAAAATGGATAAGGTGGATAAAAATGTTACTTCATACTGCTACATCAAGGGTTATCATCAATGGCGAAGAATCTGACTATTTTTCTCATAAGCGAGGACTTCGCCAAGGTAACCCGCTCTCCCCCATGCTATTTCTAATAGCAGTTGATGTTCTACAATGCATGATCATTCGGGTCAATGAAACGCTCGATGTGCCAATTTCAGCAAAGCTTGATAGCCCTATTCTTGCCTTACAATATGCCGACGATACGGCGGTTATTGCTCATGCCGACCTCACTACAATGATCACCTTGAAGCTGGTTCTTCGATTGTTCTCAAAAGTCTCCGGCTTACAAATTAATTTTGAAAAAAGCTCATTCTACCCGATTAATCTCAACCAAGCTGACACACTGATGGTAAGAGCTGTTATGGGTTGTAATCGATCTGAGTTGTCAATTTCTTATTTAGGAATGCCCCTGACTACGCGTAGACCAAGGAAACAGGAGTTCATTCCTTTGATTGAAAAAATAGAGTCCAAAATTGAAGGATGGGCTGGTAAATGGCTATCCAAAGGCGGCAAGCTACAGCTTATCAGTTCGGTTTTGTGCAGTATCCCGATTTACCTAATGACTTGCTTTATTCTCCCCAAGTGGGTAGTGAAAAGGATTGAATCTATTTGTTTGCGTTTCCTTTGGGGTAACTCACAAAGACAAGGCAGAGGGATACCTTTAATTAGTTGGGAAGTAGTGTGTTTTCCGAAACAGTTTGGGGGTTATGGAATTCCAAATCTGGAATTAAGAAATATTTCTCCCCTGCTTCGATGGTGGTGGAAGGCAACAATACAAACTGGTAGCTTATGGTACTCGGTTATTTGTAAGCTACAGAGACATCGGCCGCAACAACTCAATCCTAAAACTTGGTTAGTTAATGGCTCTTTCTTTTGGAACCAATTGATTAAGCTGTACCCGCTATTTCAATGGTCTACTCGGTGGCATGTCGGCAATGGCGCAAAAATATCATACTGGTACGACTGTTGGGAACCAATGCCTTTAAGGCGCATGAAGGATGGCTTGCCAAGGCCAATTTCTCAGCACATTTCACTCCAGGAGGCTTTCTCAGTTGGTTCTCATGTCATTTCCACCTTTACTGGTACGTTACCGATCTTTACTGATTTGGAAGATGTTCTGGTTTCGCGGTGGTCGGCCAATGGAGAATATTCTGCTGCTTCATTTTATAAGGTGATCATTAAGGCAGCCAAGATTAAATGGGGCTTTATGGAGATCTGGCAAGCATCGGTACCTTTAAAAGTCAAGGTATTCTCCCATTTGCTCCTACATGATAGGCTGCTGACTAGAGAGCGATTACAGAATATAGGCATGAACTGCGCAGATCATTGCCTGTTGTGTGATATCGGTACAGTGGAATCCTCAAAGCATTTGTTCTTTCAGTGTCCAAATGCAAGGGATGTGTGGGCTGGTTTTGATCAATTCTTGCAAAATGGCGACACAGTATGTGATATTTGGGAAGCTTCAAGGAATTTCTATTGCCAGACAATGGGGAAGCAAAGAAAGGTTTGGATTGTTAATTTTATGTCGGTACTTTGGTCGATATGGCGACAGTGCAATGAGATAATTTTTCGAGGTACGAAGCTTACCCCTTTGCTCGTTGCGAACCGAGCAGCCGGAGATGCAAAATTGTGGTTTAAGTTCTGTAGTAAAAATAATCGAGCTGTGACAGGGTCTGTTTTGAACACAAGCACATGATATTGTAATGTTGTAATATTTTAGGATCTGTTGTTGTAAACACATCTATCAATAAAGCCTTGGTAGCCTCTACCAAGTTTTCAAAAAAAAACAATTGGTGGCTTTTTTGGAATGGTTTTGAAAAAAAAAATGCCACCGGTGACATAATTAATTGAGAATCTTTTTTGTAATAATGACCGGATCCAAGAGAGTGTATTATTCAATTAATTGGTTTATTATTTATATATAAGTAATGAAAATGGAACAACAGAACACAAAAGGCTAAAAGTCAATCTCGATTCTGCGAATGAATTATGCATTTATATATGTTCAATTACACTATTGTATCGGAAAAAGATCAAACTGTCAAAATTTTGTTTTGGATAGGTATGAAAAATTAGTTCACATAGGTGGCCGGTATGAAGAATCAGTGGCACATCTCTTTTTTCAGTGCTCACATGCGAAGAGAGTTTGGACTCTGGTACAGCGCAGTTGGGGGACCCAGTTTGTGCAACACCATCAGGTACCAATAGCACGGGGTTTAGTTGCTGAAATATGGTTGCAATCAAGGCAACGGTTTCGACAACTTGGAAGAGGCGATATTAGGAAGTGGCTCAATCACTTATTATGCACTTGTTGGTTCATCTGGAGAGAGCGTAATAACAAGGTGTTTAGAGGAAGTATGGTACCAGCAGAGATTTTGGGCCAAAGGGTGTTACAGGAAGCGGTTTTGTGGTTAAATTACTGTTAGGCGAGTATTTTGTATAAACTCTGTGTTTAAGTTGACAGCTCCTGTCAACTAGTTTAAAAAAAATAAAAATAAAAATAAAAATTAGTTCAAATAAATTCAAATTAATTATTGTGATTGAAGTTGATATTTATTTTTTGTCATGAAAATAACTATGCTCCTCTATTCATCAAATAATTAATTGAATTTGAAATACGACCAAAAAGTTATTAGTTTGTAAAGACTTAAATAACTCGATTAAAAAAAATACAAAATCAGAAAACAATAACATGCAAATTATTGGTCAAATTAACCAAATCTGAGACAAAATTTCGCCTGTACTTATGTGGTAAAGTACTTAAAATTGCACTGTTATTAAAACCGGACCGGACCGGACGGATGGACCGGAATAAACCGGACCCGGAACCAAGTCCGGTTTGGTTCGAATAAAGGATCGAATATGCATACAGACCGGAAGAAAATAAAAAAACTGGACGGTTTTCACAAAAACCAGTGAACCGTTTGGATTGGTTCTTTCATTTTTTTTTACTCTGACGTCTGAAAAGTCCGTGAACTCCCAGGGTGTCATTTATTGCTTTGAACTTTTCAAAGAAAAATAGTAAAAAGCAACAAAAGTGGGTTAGCCGTGAACAACTCTATGTTGTCTTCTGTGTTGCTACAAGGTATCATCTTTCAAACAATTATGTTAATATTAGTTTTGTTATTAAATTTAGAGTTGGTTTCTATTTTCTTGTTTGGTGTTTTTTTTTTTTTAATCTTCAATTATTAATAATAATAAAAATCAAGATGTTGTATATGAGAATGCATTTTTATCCAATATTGAATATTCATTAAACAAATTAAACTTTTATTTGATGTATTAGTTAAAAAATATACATTTTTATATATCCTTGCACTTAGCTAAATTAATCAAGAGATATATAATACTTTATTTTATTTGGAGAATAACGTTTCTATTTATTAATATATTCAGTATTATTAAAAAAAATCAACGGTTGAACCGGTTGACCCACTGGTCCGACCAGTAAACCATTAACCCGAAGCATTACCGGGTCGATGTCCGGTCCGGTTCTGATAACATTGTAAAATTGGGTACCTTCTCCTATTAGGACCTCACAGACAAAAATATTTAGAAAGAAAATTCTTAAAATTGGGTACCTTCTCCTATTAGAACCTTACAGACGAAAATTATTTAGAAAGAAAATTACCAAAATATACTTAAACGTAGAATTTTTTTTAACTCTTTTACAGAGTATGCTTTATCTCACAATCTAATCAAAGTTGAAAAATTACCGAACTGTAAACTAAAGATCTCAGATGAAAACGAAATTTACCTCTAATTTACTAAAGATCGGTACAAATCGCACAACGGCACCTATAAGCACGAACATAGGGAGGAGCGGCCAGAGAGAAGAGAGTAGAGGAGAGGAAAGGGAACTTTCGAGATGTCCAACTGTTGGTCGTGACGTGGAGAGGTCAAAACCGACAGCCTCTCTCTCAATCATCGGCTATATTGACGAAGATCTGAATTTCAATCTCGCCTCCATCTTTTCTTTTCTCTCTCTTTCGTTTCAACAGCAGTTAGGGGAAAGTAATAAAATATGGAAAGTAGTGTTTTCTCTTTCCTCACGGACCCAATTTTTTTTTCCGTTGAAAGCTATTCTTTGTTTTCGTTGGGTTAGTGGAACAGCCTTGTTCTTTGCTATTTTGAATAGCAGTTAGTACGTTTGGATTGATTACTATTCAGAATAGCATCACTATTCTGAGAACAACTCTATTCTCACAATTCCAAAGCGCATCCAAACGTACCCTATATTGTTAGTCGAATCCAATATTTTTGTTAGTAAATTATATATAGGTCTCAAATTAAGCACCATTTCTTTTGAATAGCATCACTATTCTCACTTTAGTCCTTAAATTATTAATCTAAATGAAGTCAATTTCTTTTAAGAAGCAAAATCAAGTAATTATAAGTTTAAAATATATATGTCAAAAACGAATGGATGGTGTAAACACGGGTATAGATGTTCATTACCCCTTGAAGTTTTATTTTTAGCCACAAAGACAGTACCAGCATGCCGCTACCAACCAATTTATCAGTCAAAAGAGAAACAATCTCAATATATCGGTATATCCTTTTGCATCATCGAGATTTTTTTGACGGAACAAATTGCAATATACATTAAACACAATGCTTTAAATTTGTGGTAAAAGGGAAATTCCAAGCGGATACTTAACTCATAACAAACAAATCGGTATTAAATAAAAAAAAAATAGTTAGGATATTGGAGGAATTTTAAAAAAATTATGATTTTCTAAATATCATTGGAGAACAAAGAATTAATCTAAACTTTTGAAACACCATTACTTTATCTGATCAGAGGCTCCGATCTGACCGTCGTTTGACCTTCAATATAGAATAAATTGGTTGTGTCATTTTTAACATTATATGATTAGAATAATTATTTTCATCCCCACGCTACAGAATCCACACTGTACATTAAAGGCATAATGTGTTATGGTCCCCACTAATAACTTGGTCCTTCTCTTTTCAGTCTCCACACTCGTCCAGCGTTAGCCTTTATAAATATAAATACTTGCAAAATAAGAACTTGATACTTACAAAAATAAGATATTAATACTTATGTGCATCACTTGATATAATCACTTCCTTTTTCAGTTCCCAATAGTACCCACGTCAACATTTCTCAAATGAAGTAGTGGGGACCCCGCATCTCTGCATCAACCTTCCCCAATTATCCCCGTGTCAACATTCTTCTAATGAACATAGTTAATCACATAGATATAAATACTTCAATTCATAGATACAAATCCTTGTGTTAATTGATATTAATACTTTCAGATGTTATCTAGTGTAATATTGTAGGGCTCGGAAAGTTCGCGCGGCCAGGTTAGCTAGCGAAGCGGTTTGTATTTGTGGGGGAATGCTCCCGCATGGGTTCAGCGCTCCAGTCTCTTAATCGGACATGAGCGGGCACCGACCTCGGGGCATTGCTGGATTTCTTTTCGTATACCTTCCGGTTCACCCTTAGCCAGACCTACGTTCATGATCAGTCAACCAGGGTTTTATTGTTTGATTGTGGAGACGTTTAACTCCCGACGGGCACAAGCCCCCGCCGTTAATTACATCAGAAAGACTTGTCAGGTCAATCTGAACACCTCATTCATTCCAGGATTTGTGTCTATTTGTTGTGAACTGAGTAATGGGGCTAAAAGGGGCTCATGTGTTGTCATGTATATTCATGTGGTTGGTTCTCGATTACTTTAGACATGCATTTTATCATGTGTATACATATTTGTGTGTATGGTCATGCATCTGTGTTTATCATTATTTGATAAATCATGACTATCTATATGGAAAGTGATATTTTAATCATTCTATGATATTATGAAAAATCTATATGCATGTTTGGCATTTTGATCATAACATGAGATGCATAATATATCGTTAAAAATATGAAACTTTATTATGAAATTATGATATTTTTATCTATGAAAAGGGTATTTTGGTCATTTCAGGTTATGGCTGGACCTTGAAAATATTTGGATTTGATTTAGAAATATGAGGAATTTGATTTGGGTTCATTTGGAACTGGTTTGACTTGATTTGGATTTGATATGAGAAAGTGATGGCCAAAAAGGACTTGTTTGTGAAGATTTTATATTTCCAGGGATCTATTTGCAAATATCTGAGGGCCTGGAATGTGATTTGAGCTTTTGACAGGGTCTGGAATGTAAATATAGGCTTCCAAGGGCTTGTTTTAAAGGATTTTATGCTTCCAGGGGCCTTTATGTAAAATTACAGGGATTGTACTAACAATTTTGTAAAGTCAGAGGGGTTTATGTGCAAAAGAGGTTTATTTATTTATTATCTGGGGGCTTTTGGGCCTTTGGATTTATATTTGGGCTTTGAGATTTGGATATTGGGCTCTGAGATATGTGCAAAGTTCATCTGGGCCTTGAGATTTATATCTGGACTCTTGAGATATGCATTGGGCTTTGAGATTTGTATTTATATCATCGGATTTGGGTTTCAACTCTTGGATTTCGTTAGGATTCGTGCAGAGGGGTTTAAATTGGGCTCTGGCATGTGGGACTGCCTGACAGGGATCTATTCATCATTTGAATTTATATCCTGGCCGTCCGATTACTTCAAGATTTGTGTTCGTTCAAACAAGGACTTGGCGCCTTCATCAAAGGGTTGTGGTTGCTTCAAAGGTCGTGCAGGCCGAATATAGGCTTGTTGCACTGGAGGCTCCGGTTCCCATCTAGGTTTCATTGCTCCGGTCATGTTCCGGTGACTCCGACTTCAAGACTTACATCATTGGGATCGCCTTGACATGAGGAATCAATTAGGCATGTTATCGGTGGTCAGTAATCACCAGAAGCGGTGATTTGCGGTTGAGCAAGGGTACATCGGTACCGATTGAACCTAGGTCTTGAACTTATCGATTTATTTGCGACTTTCTTCAATTGAGAGCTTATCTGACATCGTGGAGAGGTACATAAGCTCGAGTTTTCATCAATTTGGAACTCAGTTAAGGATTTAGACATGTTTGGTCTTTGATCTTCATGGTTTGGTGCTGACTTGATACCGGTATGACTTGCAATGGCTTTGAATCGTCATTGAAGGCTGAGGCTGCTTCATTTAGGTTTCTAAAGCATATCAGAGACATAGCACAACAGATTTGACATATAGTTTTGGGTTTGAGCATATTCCGGATTCTATCTCTCTTTTTTTTGTATTATTCAATCGATCAGTTGCCGGCAGGACGGACATCTGCTTTGAATCATCGGAAGGAATTGAGAGCTTTACTTGAACATCTTGAAGTGTACCAGAAACTATCGAGAGCACATAGACAAACCATGCAATACGCCTGGGGCCTATCCTGCAATCATATTCAATTTTAAATTTTTAGTATGCTTAATTGTGTTGGTTATGGATTAGTGGAGATTTCATTTTCCTCTTTTCGTTTGAAGTCCTATGCTTTATGATTGGTTCAATTTAACATATGGGTTTGATAAGTATACTCCAGGTGCCATGTGTGATATAACATTATTTGAGCTTGTGTACATATTTGATGTGTGATTTTCCCATGCTTCAACCTTATCTCCATAATTCTTTATACAATACCATGGTTCAAATTCATCGAGGTATGCTCACATGTACTGCCTACCCATTTCTGGTTTTCCTCATATTCTGTAGCATTTATTTTGTTCACTTTTATTTAGAATTCAGCTGAGAACTGACAGTTTATCGGTTTCTGGAAAGGCTGACTTGAGAAGTCATTTCCTAGAGATTGGCTACACCAAATTTGTATTTCCTTTTATGGACATGCATTCCAAGGTGTCTATTACATGTTTGAGAAATTACAGGTTCACTGGTGATCCAGAGCTATGTCAAATCAGTGTTTTACAAGAGGGTATATACTGGTATTTTCTGAATCAGCTATTGTTCATTATCCTGGCAGCCAATCTTTAGAAATTGATTCTGAACGATCTACAAAACCAAATTTTTTGTACTTCATATGGTTTTACAGAGGAGAATTCAATCTATCTCCCTGTGAAATTTCATAATTTTTAAAGGTTTATTTCTCTGTTTAATGGTCATGTAAAGACAGGGGTTACAGCTTGTGAGCTGTGCAGTTTTTGTAAGAAGTGCGACTTTGAGAAAATTATTCTGAGAGATCTACTGAACCAAATATGGAGTTCTTCATATCAAAATTCTCAGGACATGACAATCTACATTCTGGTAAAATTTCATGAGTTTTTAAGCTTCCTAGCTATGCCATATGGGGGTTTAAACACAAGGGTAAACTGGGAACTGAGCAGGAATTTATGCAGGAATTTTTATCTTTTCAAAACTGAACTTCAAAAATTCGTAGAAAATGATAGGAAAATCAGAAAAATGCAAAATTTGGCTCTAAACCGGTTGCCTTGAAGTCCTCTATCTGACTGTTCAAATGGATTTTGGATTTGGACATCAGATCAGTCTGCACTGACTGATCTGTCAACATAGGTCATGGGAGGGTATATTTGGTACCAATGGAGCTTGCATTAGCTCTTACTTAGACATGGGACTGGTACAGATATGGATTTGGTTTAATTGACTTAAGGGTGGGTCTTTCATCAGACTTTGGTCACCACTTAGTAACATTACACATGATATCATGAAACATGCATATTAAAGGCTTGCATAACTTCATAGTCACATATCTACACATGAGACAGTGATGTTTTGAGCATTCATTGAGCATCAGATCATAGGGCATTAGCTTGACCCTCTCTCACTTGCTCTCTGCCATGTTATTATGCAGCAAGGTCCTTGAAAAATCAACATATATTGAAGAAGTATAACAAGAAGTACAAAGTGTATAAGAAGATGTAGTGAAACATCAATTCTTAACACCTCATCCCTCATGCCTTCTCCCTTCAATGTCATGTAATTATGCAAACAAGTCCTTTAAGAATTAACATATATTGAAGAGATATAACAAGGAGAACAAGTTGTATAAGAAGATGTAGTAAAACATCAATTCTTAACACCTCATTCCTCATGTTTTCTCTCCTCAATACATAAGTCCAGATCTCAATATTTTTTATACATTTTAATCTCAAATCAAGAGGCTTATATATCAAGATGCTAGTAAATAGAAGGATGTAGTAAAACATCAACTTCTAAAACTATTTCTTAGTATATTCCTTATGATTTGAAATGTCACTTTTATTCATTTATCTTTTATGTTTTAGTGTGTTTAGTGTTTATGTGTACTTAGTGCTTGACAAAAAAGGAAAAGAAGAAGAAAGAGGGAGAGATCGAGGTAGAGATCAAAGAAAGGAAATCATATGTACATAAATAACATTCTTTTAGATTCATAGGCTTGATTTCAGCTATAACAGCTACTCCATGCCTCATCTTCTTTATTGAATTGGTTTTCAAGTAATTGATTCATGTATTAGAACCAATACCCTTATACCTCCATGATTGCAACAGGAAAGAAGAAAGAAAAGAAAAAGAAGAAGATCAACACATCAGATCCGAAAATAAAAGAAAAGAAAGAAAAGAAAACAGAACAAAAGAAAGAAGAACAAATATTCAAGGTAAGCAAGCTCCAAGGGAGCTTGAATTTCATTAATTCATCCATGGCATATATACATGAAACTAAGCCACATATGGCATCTACATTGCATCAAATGGAAATCTAACTATTGATTTTGATTTGGCAGAGGTTTTGGGAAGAAGAAACTCTAAGCTTTAGCTATATGCTTGTGTGTGTTACTGTAGCTTATGGGGCTGTTTTTGATATATATTGGGTGTGTTTTCTTCATCTTCTGGAGCTCCTTATATAGGCATGGCACCAGTAGCATTAGGGCATCTGATTTGCTATTTCATCTTGACAGTTCATTTCATCCAACGGTTGGCGTGCAAGAGGAATATGGACAGCTGGCATCTTGATAGGTTAGCTAGAAGGTTCCATAGCATATTCCTTCTGTTAGGCATAGTCCAATTAGCGCTTGGCACGTGGAACCGAGGCCTGGAGCGTTGGGAGAGCATCTACCGGCTGGCACTGGCTCTTTGCCGTTTCTTCTCTGATTTTTGTCTGTTAGAGAAGAGGAAGAAGATGCCTTTCATCTATGTGGGCGTGGAGTAGCATGAACTATGAGGCTGCCCAACAGATGGTCTACATGAGCCATGTATATGACTAGAGGTAGCATGGAGCGCGTGACTCAAATACGTCTGGTTTTAAATATCAGCATAGGCGCTGATTGGTTAGAAGATGCGGGACCCATTGTCATGTTAATGAGAGAAAGATCAGCGTTGCTTTGTTTCAATTATAATTCGGTTCAGCCCATGTAGCAGCCCGATTTCTTCTTCAATTTGGCTTGGGCCATTTCTTTATTCAATTTGATTTAAGCCGAGCCCAATTAATGCTTTTTGTTCCTTTACTTTGGTGAGCACCTTAAATAAATTTCAATTCAAAACCGGGAGCTACCCTTTTGTGATTAAATGGATGTACCCAATTTTCTCCATTTTGATCTTTAAGGGACGCCTCCATTTCTCATCATTTTTTATAAAATCCCAATATTAAGTCTCCAAATTTGTGCACTCTTTAACATTCTTCAATTTTTTTTTTTTTTACAAATTTTATCTTGACATTTTAGGGTACAACAAATATATTCATATGTAAAAAGCACTTGCAACATTTTTCTAACAAACATAGTTAACCACATAGGTATAAATACTACAATACATAGGTATAAATACTTAGAATACTTTATATTAATATTTTCAGATATCATACAGTGTCATATATAAAAAATACTATAAGTGTAGGTATAAATACTTATGTGACGACGGGCTTGGAAGTACGTCATCATGGATCTCATTTGAAAGAGAAAATTACGTAGAAGACGTTAGTGGTTTTAGATTTGCAAAATTCCTCATAGATCGTTAGAAATATGGACAGAAATAAACGAAGAAAAAACACCCACCTCTAAAAACGTGTATGGTCCCCCATATAGTTTGAGTAGTCCCCCACCATGCATTTATTGTGTGGGCACTTTTGAGAAATTTAGATAAAAAAATAATTATTTACGTAAAAGTTGTTCATCTCATATATATAAATACTTCCGTGCATAAATATAAATACTTCCATGTATAGATATTAATACTTGGAAAAAAAAAAATTCAGTTCTGGAATTTTTGCGGTCCCCCATGTTGTTATGACAGTTATGGAAGTTATGGTGCTGGTACAGTGCGGGTATTGTAGCGCGGGTACTGATATCAGCTTCTATATAATTATCAATTGTCAGATAGAAAAATAAGAATGCAGAGAAAATAAAAAAAATTTAAATTAAATATTTGTGAGGCTTAAATTAAAATAATATTATTTTAATTATAATTGACTAATTGATATGACATGAGTATTTGAAAGCGAGATAATTATAGTTTGATCTATTAGTAAGTTAAAATAAAATGATGGGCCATGTTTCTCATGTATATCTTTAGTTTTATTTAACAAAAATCATTTGAAATATTAATGGAGATGAATTCTGATAATGAAATTATAAAGATCATTTTGTATTTTTCTTTCAAACAGAAACATTTAAGAATTTTTCTTTGTGCCGATTTAAAAATATTTGACAAGTTATATATTATGCTTGAAATTAAGGATGGAACTATAATTTAATTTCTTTAGAAATTAACGTTGAGACATTCCTGGTTTCGTGAACCTCTTTACGATTATTAAGTCGATTAATTGTTTCAACCATAGAATGGTTTTGAATAAAAAAAATTATAGTGACATGCAAATATAATTATTAAACATAAAATCAAGGCCTTATCGGATGTGTTTTTTTTGTGCATATTTCTATAATGATTTTATCCTCTTTATTTTGTAGTTGCCTAACAAGTTGATTTTGTTTTGTTTCAATGCATTCCAGCCAAGTTTGTCCAAGTCTCATTTAATGGTGTGTGAAAAAAATGCCATGTTTTCAGGGGCGGACACATGATTTTTACCAGGGAGGGGCAAAAATCGGATTCAAATAGCTAATTGGGTTCAAATCCATTAGCTAATCGGGTTCTATATAAAAAACAATCAATATAATAATTAAACTACCATAGATCCAAAATTAATGTACTAAGTTGGTAATATTCATTAATAAAAAGACCTCATATATAATATTTCATATTTCTAACAGAATTAATATACGTTATCTGGGAGGGAGACAGCTATATATCGTGATAACAGGCTTAACAGCTATATACCCATCAATTAACAGTAGGTTTCATTAAATAAAGGCCTCTAAAAGTCCGGCCCATATCTCACAAGGAAAGGAAAAGTTTCTTTTGACCTTCCTCCTTTCCTCTTCGGGGGCGTTTGGTTTGCGCTATTGACCATTCCAGGGAATAGAAGGATTCCAGGGAATGTAATACCAGAGAATGTGATTCCAGAGAATGTACCATTACCATGTTTGGTTCGCGCATGACAATCGCTTCATCATTCCAGGGAATGGGCAATTACCATGTTTGGTTCGTGCATAGCTATTGCAATGGCTATCGAGACATGTCTTCACTATTTGATTATGACACATGTGATAAAGATGATTATTTATGGATGTTGATCGATTATGTTAATACTACTCAATGTTATAACACGTATGATACTTTTTTTATGACAGAGGGTATTTTGGTGCAGTTTCTGTACCAGTAGTGGGTTAATCACATAGGTTTATTTTGGGGCTTACATGATTAGATATGTAATGCATATGAGAAATAAAATGAAAGATCAAAAAAACAAATTTACTTGTATATTTTTTAAAACACATAAGTCAAAGTCACTGTCAGTGATAAGCCCTCCAATTTCAAACCTAAATTAGAAGCCAACAGCCACCAAATATTCATAATTGCCGAAAATGCTAAATAGATTAAAATAGATGAAAATAAAAAGGAATACCCTACAAAATTGCTACATCTTGCAACCACCTAAGACCCAATTCACATACTCTCGCTTAGCATCATCCGCTAAAGAAAAAAAATAACTGATCTTGTTAGTGTCTCCTGAAATCACAGCCCCAGCTTTTATACGATCTAACAGAGATAAGCCTTGTATTTTTTCAATCTCTTTAGACACTCCATCTTTTCTATTTGCTTCATCTGCCTTTTTAGCTGCATCATCTGCCATGAATTGAAGACAACCAGCTAATTTTGCGATATTATCGCTAGCTGTCCCAAACATACTCTCCATAGAGCATATTGATTTGGCAATGGACTCATTAAGCTCATCTGCACTTGACATTCTTCTTTTTCTAGATCTTTTAGATGCACTACCGTCGGTTCTCTGTGTTGGTGAAATGTTTGCTTGGCTTCCATGAACGGGACTATCAACCAACTCCTCATAGCCTAAGTTGTCGTTCATGTCTACTTCAACATTTCTTGCTCCACCTTCATTAGTTGCTTCCTCTCGTTCAATATCTTCTACTGCATCAGCCAACGACTCTGCTCCTAATCCATTAGCACGATCCTTGCCAAAGACAACAGACCACTCCTCCAAATAGGGAAATGACTTTCCTCTTAATCCTTTAGCAGTTGGATGACTCTGTCAATTAATTTCAAAATCCTCAAGCAGTTAGCAGTTAAATGAAAAAGAGATACAGTTGCATAAATAACTATCAAACAAGTGTTTTACCTTAATCCAATTATCATATACACCTTTCTCACAACATATGGATTTGTCTTCGTCATTCCATCCAAATCCGCTTGCATCCAGCATTTCAGAAAGTGCATAGTACTGTTTCTTCCATAGCTTCACTCGAGAGCTAATGTGAGGGGTAGCTCTTACTTGACAATTTGGAATCTTTTCATGCATCCATTTCTCTAGTTGCTGCAGAAAACCACTTCGAAATGTGCCATTATCAGCTCTCCAATTTCCTGATTCTAAAAGTTTAAGCAAGCACTCTATCAACTTCTTATCTTCCTGCTTATCCCACATATGTTTAGTATTGTTGTTGCTCTGATCGGTTGGCAGTCCATCCATATCTATGCAAGAAAAAATGTCTTAATTTTTATGAAGAAAGTAATGTAAATATATATAAAACATAGAATAAAGTTTATGGCCTCTGCTTGTACATGATACTCCACATACATACTATAATATCAAACCTTTTTAATTTAGTTTGATACTAAGATTATAATTTAGTTGATACCACAGATTATAATCACAAACCTTTTTTATTTAGTTGGTTTTGTCCACTGAAGCAAATATTGACCATACTGAGATTTATTTGCCAGTAAACTGGTCCATATTTCCATTTGCCAACAAACTAATTGTCAACCAAATGACCAAGATAACCTTCTACAAGTACAACAGTAATTAATTAATTTAAGCTCTTTCACATGATTGGTACACGTCAAATATAAATGCTAACTTACATGGAAAACAAAGCTATTAATGAGATGCAAATCAAATGCTTGGTGAAATGCCAGAACATGACCAAGTCTCAGTGACAGCACTGGTCTTGGACAGTGCTCAGTTTGTTAAGGAAAAGGGATCCTAGATTTGTACAAATTGAATGTGTGGGATGAATGTTTGGAGTTGATAATTGATCTAATTTATATTTTCTTTCATGTTTTCTTTGTAAAAGAGGGAAGAGTATTGCTTCAATTTCATGACTGCAGGGTACTAGAAATTTGAATTCTCTAATCTGAGTAGTGCCCAATGTTTTCTATTTGATGGTTTTAAAAATAAGAAAAATACAAGATAAAAAGAAAGTATTTTTTTTTCTTATGGAAGATAATACAAAGGACATATGCCTGCTCACTTTAAAGTCCAATTGATGTGGACAAAACCAAGTAGTGTTCTTTGGGACAATTCATCAAACAACTCGTGTGCGCAAGAAAAACATAAGCTGTTTTGCATAATTAAAAGTAGAAGCTAATAAAAAGGACGATATTGATGAAAGCATAAATTTATTTCAATTGCAAATGAACTGACGCTTCCATTGATGAAATTGATGAAAGCATAACTTTATTTCCTAAAGATGAGAGAGAGAGAACCTGAAAGGGAGAAGCACAGGAAATAAGAGATGGAGAGAAGGCGGAGGCAGAGTTCTCTTGGTCAGCTGCTGGAGTTTTATAAGTAGAGATGGAAACATCGGAGAAGGGAAAAGTAATATCGCCAAAATAAGAAAGAAATCTGCGCGCGGAGTGATTTCCATCAGGCGGGAATAGAGAAAATCCACGATAAATATGGCTAGCGTGATAGCCACGAATTATGGAATCCTCAAGCCAAGGCAATCACATATTACCATATCCATGCCATTGTTACTTTCACCAAACATGGTAATACAATAGCATGGCATTTGAATGGCAGGGAATCACCTTCTAAAAGCACAAACCAAACGCCCCCTTCGTCTCTTCCAGCGGCTCCAATGACTTCAGAGAGGGGCAAGCTCGTTTTCAGGGGGGGGGGGGCAAAATGGAATCCGCCTCGTTTTTTCTACTAAGTTTCAAAATCCAGGGGAGGGCAACTGCCCCCCTCTGGAACAACATGGGTCCGCCCCTGCATGTTTTTGTTCTTGCTTATTGATCTTTTATCTTCATTTGATGGTGTGTAAAGATTGTATTACAAAAACGATGGCATTTACAGAATTACAAAAAAAAAAAAACTATTGCTTTCACATTCAACAAATGATTTTTTACAGAATAGTGTATAAAAAGTTTAAAGTATAATTCCTAATGTAACCTCAACAAATTTACACCTAAATAACCTATTAGCTAAACAAACCAATATATATAGGTAGGTATATATTTATTTTCCATTATAAAGCATTTTTTTTCTTATTGACGTCACTGGTATCAATATTTGGTTTAATTTGCATGGTATGTAGCCTTTGTTTCATGGGCGCCATAGTTCTGTCAGTTGGATCATCTAAATGACATTTCTTTTGTATAATCCAAGCTTTTTCTTCATACGAAATGTGTTCCGCATTACTCATATTAATATTATGAGTTGGCCAATATATATAAGAATTACTTGTTCTGCTATCACCCTTAATTTCCGATCTGCAACCAAATCCTTAATCTGCTATAAATAAATACTAAAAACTGGTTGTCAAAATAATAAAGTTCAAAATAATAGAATATCTTAAGATATTAGAAAAAATCAAAAAGTTTTGCTTTTTCAAACAACTTTTATATAGAAAGGACAACGGGAAACTGGTAGCACCTGAAAAGCTATTTAGAGCTAAGACCATGATATGATCATGATATTTGGATAAAAATTCAATGATCTTGTTGTTCAGAATGGAGACATATGTTGAACTCGAAAAGTATTTTAAGGAGGCCATGGAACAATTGATATTATATTATGTGTTCATGTTGAATAGTTTGTTCTTAGCTTTCCAACGGACATTTGATCACCTTAATTGGAGATTAGATGAAGAACAAGTCACCAAAATATGGATGCGGTGCAATGAAATATACAGGTGCAGACATATGCACTGGTGCTATTTTTATCAGTTTCATCTTTTTATCTCTGATGCTATTTTAAGCAAATCTTTATAAATTCAGAACATGCAGTACTAATTTTGGGCTATTTTGGAGCAGTTATTTTAGACATGAAAAACAAACCATTTTGTATGCTATTTGTGATAGATAGTTGATGTTAATCCATGTTAAATGTTTCCACCTTAAAATTGTACATCTATTGTATGTTCGTGGTTGTGTTCTATTAATTGTTTTTGGCTCTTGTTCCCCGCCTAACATGTGTCTCTGCACTATATTTCTTATTTGATCATTAGACATCTCATGATATACAATGTTGTGATTATTGTTGCAATATGAGCTAATTAAGTTGACATGCAATCTTTTATCCATGTCTAGTTTGCTATATTTTTTTATATCCTTAATTAGATATTGATAATGATGAACCATAGTAGAATTGTAGATAATGAATGAAATTTATTAATTTATTCTACAGATATTTTAGTTTTTCCACAACAATATGAAAAAGGCATTGATCGATGAATGATGACTCACTTCTTAAGTCAATTAATTAGATTCTTTTTTATTCCCTCTTTTATGTTTAGCATATTTACTAATGAATATTGGCCTATATATTTATCTTCTTTACCTTAATTTGTTTATCCTGTTGGAGAATGGAGATAGCTGATTTATATCAAAAACTTAGTTGAGAACACAGCATATATCTCCTAGTTTGATTTTTCTCCTAAAAATTTCTCAGTCACTTGAGATTCAATCTTTCGAGACAATATATGATTTATTTTCTTCTTGGGCTCATTTCTTACTAATGATTGACCTAATTTCAAATTTGAACAAATAGGGGTAACTAACTAAGTCTAAAATCTAAAATTGGTTGTACGTAGACATCGTTCAACTCAAAAGTTTTACATCAAGTTTTACGCCTCTCAGCCTGGAATGGTACGTTGTCTCTCAGATTACATCAAACTAGCTAGAAAGCAATTAGTACATGTGATCCAAATTAAGTCTAGTGATAAAAGAGTTCACAGATGTTTAAGAAGCGATAAGATCGGATGAAAGATGAAAACAAATTGAGTGTATAACAATTACTGTTGAAGAGATAAGATCAGATGAAAGATGAAAACAAATTAAGTGTTTTTGAAGAAAAAGTCTATGACAATTACTCTTTGTTTGTTTATGTTCACAACTTAAGTCTATGACAATTAATTACTCTTTGATTGATGAGGCTGACGCGCGCTATATATTGCCTGCAGAGTAAGAGAACTGCCCAACGCTGCCACTAATGAATTCCCATACATACTTTCTTCAAAACAAGGAAGGATGGATAGGATACCTGACTGACCTGACCATTGGACCATTTCCAACGGTGCCTCTCGAGCTCTCAAGTCGGACGGAATTAATGGATCCGTACAAGAAACTTGGTCTGAGAGTGAACGAAGACGGCAGCATTTCTCGCAGCAGCATGGTGCCGCTCTCCCCCGCCTTCCCAGACGGCGAGTCCCTCCCCAATTCAACCGTCACCGTGCTTTCAAAGGATGTTCCTCTCAACCCCGCCCACAACACCACCCTGCGCCTCTTCTTCCCTTCCCTCCCTCCCTCCAATTCCAATTCCCTTCCTCTCATCCTCTGCTTCCATGGCGGAGGTTTTGTCCTCTTTCATCCTGCCTCCGCCCCCTTTCACACCTCTTGTGCCCACCTCGCTGCCTCCCTCCCTGCCATTGTTGCCTCTGTCGACTACCGCCGCGCTCCTGAGCACCGCCTCCCTGCCGCATTTCATGATGCCAGAGATGCTCTCCTCTGGGCCCAGTCGGCTGTCTCCTCTGACCCATGGGTTCACGACTTTGCTGATCCCACTAAACTCTTCCTCATGGGCGACAGTGCCGGTGCCAATATTTGCTACCATGCTGCTTTAGATCTCATCAGTTCTAACCTTGATCTCAGCCCTCTTCGTCTCTCTGGGCTAATACTGAACCAGCCTTACTTTGGGGGAATTGACAGGACGGCATCTGAGTTAGCATTGGTCGATGACATGTTCGTACCTCTTCCCGCAAACGATCTCCTGTGGGAACTCGCGCTGCCTCTGGGAGCCGATCGGGACCATAAGTACAGCAATGTGGTTGCAAACGAGGCAAAGGAGGTTAAGCTTCTTCAACCGTGTTTTGTCGGAGGCACCATTGGTGACCCACTCTTTGATAGGCAGAAGCTGTTTGTGGAAATGCTGAGGAAAGCGGGAGTGACTGTGATGGAGAAGATGGGAGGCCCGGGGCACCACGGTGTTGAGTACTTAGATTCTGAGAAGGCGGCTGAGGTGGCAGCTGATGTTAAGAATTTTGTGTATGCCATCTTTGAACAGAAATTGTGAGGCATGCTATGATTAATGCTTTTGTTAGGTTCCGAATTTTATCCCCTCTAAAACTGGGGAATCTCCAGCTGTATACATTATATTTTTTTTTTTTTTATGTTTAGTGTTTGATATTACTAAGGAATTGCTTACTTGGCAATTTGGCATAAATCAGTGGGCTCGGGTAAATATGTTTCATTCGTAAAATTTCACAACACTAAGCTTCAGATCACATCATCAACAATGCATTTGAGAAAATGAGATTAGTTGATTGCCTAAGCACACAAGTTGAATCTCTCTAATCAACAGACAATGATAAGCATTAAGCAGGTAAGGTAAATAGATAACGCAATTGGATGCAGCAAAATTTCCAATATGGTTGAGCAACTTAAATTTAAATTTAGAGTGAATAATACCAAATTGGGGTGAGGGAGCCATTGCCAAACTTTTAACACAAGTTCATTCATTCATTTATTTATTTAAAGTTTCTAAACAAATCTCAACTCTCACTAAAGATGGTACTAAGATGTCCCCAAATATCATAGCTTCATCACTACCAAACAAATTTACAAGATTAACACTTCAAACAAGCATTTATTAGAAACCTAGTCTGACAATTTCGTCCCGGGAGGGCCCTTCCTCCTACGAGTTGTCCTTTTTGTGACATAAGGTGTATTCCCATGGGCATTCAAGCCCTTCTCTGTACCAGGCCTAGCAGCTTCTTTCATGCTCATATGCCTCCTCAGCCTCAAAATCTCCCCTTTGGCCGAAGCCAACTCCTCTTCAAGCCTCTTTACCCTCAGCTCCAAGTTCTCTCTCTCTCCACCGAGCCGGTCAATCACATTCTGTGCATCCTCTAAATTCTCTTTTTCTTGTTTTGAGGCATCCTTTTGATCATTTAATGCCTTCAGGAGCATTGCCTTTTCGGCCTCAAGTGTGCCATTTCTCCCATTGGTATTCTCCAACTCTCGAGAGAGAAGCATTGCACTCTTGTTCATCTCGTCTAAAGATCGAGTTGCCTCGTCTAAGTCAGATTCTAGAGCCTTTCTCACATCTGAATCCGCATTGATTTTTCTTACTAACGCCTCAATCTCCTTGTTCAAGGTTGAGATAAATTTTTTCTCTTCCTTCAACTCGAAATTAGCCGATTCAAGCTTCTTGTAGGTCTCAACCAACTCCATTTTGAGGTTGTCACGTTCTTCTATGACAGCTGTCAGCTCGCTATTGGTTGCTGCAAGGCTCTCTTGTGACTTGTTGAATGCATCCTGGACTGAAGTGAGGTCAGTGATGAGGGCTTTCATGGCTGAGTTTGATTCCTCCAGCTTGTTTGTTAGAATTTTCTTTTCTTCTGAGAATTCATTTGTGATTAGAGAAATATTTCCTAGTAATTCTTCATAAGACTTTTTCATCTCACCGAGACCATCGAACAGCTTGGATGCCTCCAGTTTAGAGGCCTCCAGTGCTTCTTGGGTAGAGCCCAGAGCATTTTGCAAATTTTTCGCAATTTCAGCTTCCTTTTCTAACATGAATTTTGTTTCGTCCCTTTCTCTTTCCAATTCAGATATTTTAGCATGGCCATTGTTAATTTCAGCTAATGAAGCTGAAAGTTTCTCTTCTAGTTCTCTAAGGTTCTCATCTTTCTTGGTTAGGAGATCCAAATGGGTGCTTGCTCTTTTCTCAGAAAAGACCCTCAAGTTCTCATAATCACGTATGAGTTCCTCAATTTTTGTCTCCATTTTACTTTTCTCAGCATCTAACAACAAAATTTTCTCATTTAGTGAATTGATCAGGGTATCCTTCTCACTCAGCTCTTCTCTAGTATTAGAAATCTCGCCTTTCAGCTGTTCTGTAGTTGAGATGGCTTGCTGGAGCTTCTCTTTAGTGGCATCAAAGTTCAACTTCAACTTCTCAAATTCAGCCTCCTTTGTCGAAAGTGCCGAACTAAGTTCTTTGATGCCCTGCTCCTTCTCACTAATTTCTAGGTTAATTGAACTAATTTTATCCTCCAACGCCTTGATCATCTCCAGTTTGTCTCTAATGTTCTCCTCAAGTGAACTTTTATCTTCTTTAGATTTTTCAATTAGACCCTCAAGTCTTGCAATTTCAGACTTCAGCCCCTGGGCCGACTTTTTCTCGTCATTTAATTCCTTACCAAGAGACTCTATAGTCCTTTTTGTTGAGTTCAATTTGTTTAGGAGGGAAACCTCCTCTTCCATGAATTTGTTTAATTTTTTGCTTTGTTCGTCCTTCACTCTCATAAGGGCTTCTTCGTAATTCTTACGAATTTGGAAGGTTTCTTTCTCAGTATCACCAAATTTAGCCTGCATCTGTATTTCAAATTTCAGAAAGCATGGTCTAAATTAATTGAAAATAGCAATTGGATTACAAAAAAAATGCAGAATTCAATCTCAGAATTGGAACTGTTTCAACCCCTAATGGTACTACAGTAAATTTCTGTCAATAACAATTGATCTTAATTTAATTTAATTTCCCAAACAAAATTTGGCTAAATAACTCCAAAATAAATAACCCAAAACCAGTACGTTCTTTCAAATATAGGTATTTCCCAGTAAAATTTCACCTATCCAAACCCTAACCCTTGTCGTTCAGTACCGTGAACCGAATAAAAATTTAAAGAAAAATGAAAAGGTAACATCAAACGGTCTAAATTGCTTACCAGTGCAATGGTTGATTCAATCTCGGCCTTCTCTTTCTGAGAACGGGCATATAATGCACCCAGAATACCTGCTCCATATAAGCCCAGCGAATTAAGAACAGAAAGAAATGAATTTCCAGATTGGCCTTTCATTTCCTGTGACAACAAAAAATTAAATGAATAAAGCATTGATAATTAGACTAAACTATGATTATATGGCGAGGAGATTGCACTCTCCTGCACAACACAGTACAGTACCAATAACATATTTTTACAGCTGAGAGCTGGTACATTTGCTCCATACTCCGTAATAATCCCAAGCTAATCATAAATGAATTCTATTATTTAAAATCCCAGATCAATTCAGGGGTCTCATAAAGATCAACTAAAGCTAGGAGGATTAATACTGGAATTTGCAGATGTGTATGAAGAACATTCTAATTTTGCAAGGGTACAAAAGATATCTTCATGTCTCTCCAGGTCACAGAAGAAAATATTTCTCCAAGAAAAGAATAATATAGAACAAGGAAAAGAGATTCACCTCTGATGGTTCCTGTTTTGGCAATTTATCACCTTCCTTTTCTGTACTGTCTGAACAAAATAAATAAGATTTGTCAGCGAATGTGGTAAACTTTTCTTCACAAAATACGATAAATAAAGAGGGTATTATATCTTGCCTTTACTATCCTCCGTCACAGCTGTCTCTGGTTCTTCTCGAGTACCTGCTTGTGTGCTCTCTGGTGTGGCGGTAGACTCTGAACTTTCTAGCGAAGACCTTTCTTGATCTGGTGTGGCAGTGAGGTTTGAGCTTTCCACTGGGGGCTGTGTAGTCTCTTGTGTGGCAGTGGGTCCGGATTTTGTTGATTGGGTTTGCTCTTCCTCGGCCAGCTTACGGTTTAAAACTGCCCCTCGACGGCTCCCAAAGATAACTGGACGTGCCCATAACTGATCGAGCTTACCTGGTTGTTAGTTGTTACCAAAAATCATGTCAGATTATACTCCTGTTATTACAGTTGATGTATTATCTCCCTTCTTTAATTTCTTTTAGCATGACTATGGTACCAGGGTTGAACTAAGCACACCTTTTTTGTCCTAACTGACTATAGCTTATTGTGTTTTTATTGCTGTGATTAACATATCTTGCAAAATCCAAAGTCAATAATACTAGGGCAAAAGACATTGAGCATAGCTTATTGTTTTTTTTGTTGCTGGGATTAACATTTCTCGCAAAACCCTATGTTGACAATACTAGGGAAAAGACATTGAGTATAGCTTATTGTGTTTTTATTGCTGGGATTAACATTTCTCATAAAATCCAAAGTTGACAATACTAGGAAAAGACATTGAGCATAGCGTATTGTGTTTTTATTGTTGTGATTAACACATCTCACAAAATCCAAAGTCGACAATACCAGAGTTGACTACTTATGGTTCGAAATTGCCATTTTGGTGTCTGAAAGTGATCTGGACCATCAAATTTTGATCTAACAACCAAAATCTCATAAAAGATCTTCAAGTTTTGGGAAATGAGCACCAAGAGCATTTTATAGTTTACAGGGTATTGTAAAGCAAGAGTTATAAATAAACATTATTGCGATAATGCTCTCTTAAGAGCTGCTCTCTTTAGAAACAGCAAAGCTCCCAAACTTCAGAATTTAAAACGCAAATTTTGGACCTTTAGTACAAAATCGTAGGTAGTAAAGATGGTAGGTGAGCCATGCTCAATGTCTTTTCCCTAGTATTGTCGAAATCAAATATTGCGAGATATATTAACCACGGCAATAAAAACACAGTAAGCTACAGTCGATCAGGAAAAAAAGGTGTGCTTATTTCAAAAAATGTGCTCTATTAAAAATGTAAATCGCGCCAGAGTAGGTGTACCATATCAACCACCATGAATTTCCAAGTTATATCCAATTGGAAATCATTTTACTATGTGCTTGGAAAACAAATGCTTTATCAAAAGAGCATCTCAAAGTAGAGGAGGCATGCTATATAAGAAAAAAATAATAATATAATATATATACATCATAAAAGGATGCACTGAGGTAATAGAAAAAAGTAGTTTTGTGACAGATGTAACGCGGTAGATTTTTACTTATTTCTTTTTGGCTTTTGCTCAACCCATTGCAATTTTGCAACACCAATATACCAATATTAGTGTATCACTGTCAGGTGTGAAACCAGAATTGCAGATTTCTGAGTTCAATTTTGACTCAGTCAATGAAGGAGAAGGAGGGGGAACGGAGCAACGGGGTCAGGGAGTGGGACAGCGAATTAAAAGAAAGAGAGGCACTGCACTTGGGACCCGCTTTAAAATGCAGCCCGTTGACCGTTGAAGAGATGAACATCTGTCAAGTGGGGCCAGGAGAACCAGAAATGGAAGGCGAAGCGATGGAGTTTGTTAGCAATCTGTTACAACAGATCAGCTGACTGTCTGTTGTGGAAACTGACGTGCCGCAAGGAGATTTGATAGGGTGCTAGAGACAACAGAATAAGATGCTTCTTGTTGCTATAGCATCGCCTATATATAGACATTATCTGAATTAGGTCAAATTTATGAATCTGTAATCCTTTTCTGAGATCTCCTCTCAAACTTGGTTTCGCCATTACTGCATCTTTTATCCAGCTTTCAGTAAAATTAGTTGGTATTTTGTATTGAAGCATGTTTTTCTTCTTAATTCATCCAACTGAGAGTGAGGACGTGACAATTACTGATGGTACGAGAATTCAACTCTCAATTACTTCCGTCCCTATACAATTTTTTTCCCAAAATGATAACGTTCATACAAAGATGAATAGCTATTGCAATGTGTATAAGAATTGTGCATCGATAATTATTCTACAAATATAAATAGGGCTATGGCCAAAGTGACTAGCACAAAACTTGGAAACAAACAGAGTTAACCATTATTCTATATTTGAAAGGAGGAATTTTCTATTAGACAGAAAAACACCATGTTGAACACTCGTGTAGAATTGCAAGTACCTAACCCTTCTGGGTTTCTTAGTTTGAAGAACCCTATAAGGGTTTTAGTTAAATTGAACCCCTACACAACAGGAAAGACGCAAGCACTTTTAACTTTTAAGTGCAAAGGAATATCAAAAAATGTATAAAAAGGAAAGAAATCAACCTTTAGATAGATCTCCTTCGAGAGCAATCGCTTTGAGTTGCAAAAGAGGAAGAACTGAGATTCCCACGAGCAACAGATTCCTCCTCCCCCGGTGAACATTAGAACGGTCAACGTCGTCATGACCATCACGATGGTGACACATGGCAAGCACCTTGTTCTCAGCTGCTCTTCCATTTCGTCGTGCAAGTACGGAAGAAGGAGACAATCCGCCTATTGGAAGTGCCGATTGAGCGCAGGTCGAACTAATTCCGATCAAAAATCCCATTTCTGCTTTATTTTATCTTTTAATTCGAATTTTCTACTGACAAGAGGAGAAATTTATTGAAGAGCTTACTCTCCTTCCATTAACCCATCTCCGAAATTTGGATGTTTTGAATTGTACACGGTTTGGCTGTTACTGTTAGCCTGGCCACTGCCCACTGGAGAAACAAGGGCCGAGGGTCCAGGGCAAGAAAGAACTTCAGCAGCCTGAATTTACTAAATTACCCTAGCCCTAACCCGGTAACCTTAAGAAGAACCAATAACCCGATGAGCTAAACTACTTTTTCAGTTTTTTTTTTTTTTTTTTTTTCCTTTTTTCTCAAACAAATATTTTGCTAAGCACGTAGAAAGTGGAATACTACGTTAATTATTCTCAAATTTATATTAATTTTTTGCTTAACTAGAGAAGATAGTGATGTATTTATTTTGACTTATGCAAATCAAACCCGATCCAACAAGGCATTGTATATTCGTATCCCAGAGGCTAGAGGAACTCCAATCCTCTGCATTAATTCAAAATGAATCTTTTGAGCTAATGTATCTGAGCTATCTTATTCTTTTTAAGATTCGTGAGAATTCGATTCGCACTAATATTAAAGAACTTATGTATTAAAATTAGATGAATAAATTGACTTCATTTAAAATCAGACAGCTAAAATATATTAACCGAAAAGATTTTCTTTTGTGTTAATACAGGATACGAACCCAAGGCGAGTCTCTCAGACCTAGTCGGCCAAGAATTCATGTCAGCTAAGGTAACATAATATCTCTGTTTAAATCTGAACTGTTCAATCAGAATTTGTATGACTATTAAAGCGTTCTATCTCAGATAGATATGTCCTGATTCTGATCAGATGGCTGTGAACCAAACAGAAATATTCTGTTACCTCAGAGGATATGGATTCATCGGTCAGTCCCCAACTCCCCGTTATATAACTGACAAATATCTGCCGACGGGTGTCATCTCAAAAAAAAAAAAAAAAAAAAAAAAAAAAAAAAATGAGAAATATCGGAAACCGAAAGCCTCAAAAAGGTATGCCACGTCAGCATGAGAATAATAAGACCCATTCTACAGTGAGTTGCCACTGAAAGAGCGCCAGATCAGCACCGAGAAAGGGCGAGTAACTCTATCATCAGCGTGAGACCAGATTTTCCACTGGGCCCACATAATCCGGACAAAGGTAACGGGTCGTGTAAGCGCCAGCAATCAACATGTCAGGCTTATCTCAATTGTCCGGGCTGGATACACCGAAATTTGGGCCGAATGAACAAATAATTTTCTAGTGGGCTTTCTTTCTCTTGTTTCCATACAAATTACATCCACTTGCGGCCTTGACCTTCTAAACTGTCGTGTTGGGTGGTGTTCTTTATGGTGTCATATTCTTATTTTCCTTTTTGTTCTGTTATATACTTATATCTGTATCTTTTTACCATGTATAGTCCAATATCATATTGCTACTGTCATTTAGTGGCTCAGCAACAAAGTTGCATTACTTAATCTTGGAACGACCAAATAAAACTGAGTTGTTCCTACTCCGTATCACTGTATGTGATTCGGAGGACAATATCTGAACACTTCGATTAATGCATGGATAACTTTTTTTGAGACATCAGTTCTGAAATCAAAAACGGATGGTCTGAACGCTACTGATACGAAGTATGAAATTGTAAATACTTATGTTACTGTCTCGGGGGCGGTACAGTTTTTTCTCTCATCTTTTGTAGCCATCCTATGAGATTTTTTTTTTTTTGCCAGTGAAGCCCGTAGGCAATGCTATGAGATTTTGTTGTCTCGGGGGCAGTACAACTTTCAAACCTACTGTGAGACTTGTTTCGAACATGAAAATTTGATCAACAATGACAATGGAAGAATTAAGAAAAATAGGGGCGCATGCGCAATTACTCTAAACCGATACCGATCAAAATTAAAGAAATAAACATTTGTCTAAATGTTTATCTAAATTCCAATAACTCCTACAGAAGGCCACATCAAAATTATAATATAGTTCAAATTCCAGCAACATTGACCATCCATGGCTGCTAAAAAGCATAAACATAAACAGCTCTTTCTTCCTAACGGATGGTCAAATTATTTCTAGCTTTTAAGGCCTTATAAACTCATTATTGGATCTTATGTGGCCACAACCATACCAGCCATGAATATGTCGTCCTCTGTACTGTCGAAGGACGAAGGTGAGTCCGGATGATGCTTTTCACTGTCCTCTTCTCTTGAAATCTCTTCGTCACGGCAACTCGCACTGCAAAATGCCTTCTCGCCTCTACGTAAAAAGAAAAGAAAAGGAAAGTGAAAAAAGCAATCAGAATACATTAGTGAAATTAGGAATCTTGCATACAAAAGCCTACAAAATGTGAAAAACTCTTCGTTGCATAAGCCTACAATGGATGAGTCGTATCTCCATTATCCTCTTTGTTCTTAAAGAATGGATAAGTTGTCCTACACTCCCCGTCCCCCAAAAAATAAAAAATAATCTCCCCAAAAAACTCTACAGGATGAAAGTACATCTGGATGCAAGAATATATCGGCATCTTTTTCTTGATTTGAACCCAACTTTCAAGTTAATTATAGAACAAAGCAAACTAAACATTAAAAAATGTACAGAAACAATTCCTTCGGAGAAGTTAAATTTAAAGGTTAGGGACTTAAAAGAATTATCATTATAAAATACCAACAGACAGTACTAGTTTAGGACTGTGACTAAATAATACATTGCTATATTCTAGGTGGAATCTATTAGTCGGCCATAGAAATAGCTATTGGATTAAGTACACGACTATTCTATTGCACATACTTTAATCAGGCACCTAATTAGAGAAAAGTAAAGTTTTCTTGTGCACCCCCAAATTGGCCACCCAACTGCCTTAGGCTGCAGTTCGCAAATTACTTTCATTTTTCAACCATTTATATGTCAAACAGAGGAAAGGAGGGAGTTATAGGATTCTTTTTTATGGTTTTCAGAAGAAAAAAGAAAAGGGTGTGTCAGGGTAACAGTACATAATGGAATTTGACAAGGCTGTGTGGCATATTCGCCAACTTTTACAGGGTCAAAAAGAAATTTCTTAAATGTAAGGTAGGGGTATAATAGGGTTCTTGTTTAATACCTCTGTTGTCAGAGGAGGAGCCAATTAAAGCCAGATAATTAGTATTATGCAAGTTCATCATGTAGCTTTGCATTGAACGTTACTTTATATTTTCCATTGCCAAATAGTATTTGGTAGCAAGTATTTAAAGCAAGAATATAAAAAAAAAAAACAATATCAGAACATGCCTGTAAATGTAGACGTCTTTTCCATCCAATCTCTTCTCGCAAGCAAAACATGCACTCAAAAAATCTATATCGGGACAATGTGGTGGCTCAATCGGAGTTTTGGATTCCGATTGAGAAAATCCAATCCCTTTAGTTTCACCCTTGTTTAAAAAATTATCAGGTGATTCAATGACATGCGGCTCCAAAATACAGTCTCCAAAAATGTGTGTAGTCTTCGCATTTGGACCATATGATTTGATACAAGTGTAATCCTCTGATTGCTCGATCTCTCTAGCTGAGAGAGAATGTATGGATATCGGTAATGACCGACCCAACAAACTTTCATTTAAACCTGACTTGAGATGTCCCAAATCAGGCTTATCTGAGCCCGATCCTCCCAAATCAGCCGAGCAGGACCTCATCTTGCCAAACTCATCATGCACCAAATTAGGTCTGATCACCATTTCCTGGCTACCTAAATCGTATTTAGGTGAACCCTTAATCAACAAGCCATAGTTCTTCGGTAGAGATTTTGTACTATTAAGCTTGAGAGGAGAACCCAATACTTTCTTAACAGGTTTGACCTCATCAGTGAGATAATTCAGTAGACCAAGACCAGCTGTGTTATAGTCGCAGTACTTTGGTGACTTAATATCAAGAGGAGAAGTGGGGCTACGGGTCGGGTCGAGATCCATTAAACCCTTCGTAGAGAACCCGACAAAGAGACGAGGGATGGTAAAAATGGAGCTGGACCTGGTCTTGCGCACCGTCCCATCAGATGAGAGATCTGATGAAGGAGAATCAGACATTTTGTGTTTGCTTAGCATTGCCCCAGCTCACCTCCTTTTTTCTGTGTAAACCCCAAAAGCAAACAAAAATTCAGAAAATAATGGAGCATAAGGTAGCAATAACAAGACTAATTAATAATACAAGCAATGACAGATAGTTAGATTTAATGGAAAGAATTTGACTGATCTGGGTATAGATCATCAAGGAGACGATCGAGGGGGCTTAACCATGAGTTTAAATCTAGGACCTTGTACTCTACTATAGCAAGCAAACAATAGTCCCTTGTTGCTGCCATGGTTTGGAATATCTATTCAGCAACCCATGATTCTATCCGATTATTGAGCAATTTTAAAAAAAAAAAACCACTGATTGGCCTCATTTTGGGGGAAAGAATGGTTGAATCGGAAGAGACTAACCGATTGATTCTTCCTTTTCCTTCTAGTTTCGTTGCTACTGAGTGATTGTTCAGATTTGAATGTGGTTCATGGTGCGAAGAGAGATTTGAGAGAGTGTGAAGTAGGAACTCAGATAGAGTGATTAATTAATTATTCAATCTAAAAAGGAAGCTCTGAACTTGCGGAGAGGGCCAGTAGCAGTGAAAATGTGTTGACACTCTCTCTCTCTCTCTCTCTCTCTCTCTCTCTAGATTGTAGCCATGTAGGCTTGTAATTGATGCATAAAAATCAGAGAACCGCAGTGTGGCTGGCTTCTCAAATACTCCTCCAATTCATCACTGTAAACAATTCGGATACTTGTACATATACCCCTATAGACTTCCCTAATTTTTATACACTCCAGTCCTGTACTCATTCATTAATTGAAGTTTGAAACAGCAAATCGATGCCTATCATCTTAATTACATATGATATGTATCAGAAATTATTAAAATTTAATTTATTTTCATGTTTATTGTGGGCCTAATAAATTTGTCATATCATATGTGTTTGTTGATTTTGAGGAATTTTGGTGCATATAAAAAAGTAAAATGGTTAAGTTTGTAAGGGTACTTTTGTAAAGTAACCTTGTTAAATATTTTAATAGTTTAACCTGATACCAGATACCTATTGAATTGAATTGAATTGAATAGAAAGGAGTTGGTTCAAAATGTCCATATAGATAGATATAGAAAGTTAGAAACCATGGGGACCCCTTTGTGTGTGTTGTGTCCCGAATGTCTACCAAGACAAGAGGAACAGAGAATAGATTTCGATGTGCAAATTTTCTTCACCGCTCTTCTCCAGTCTCTACCTTCCCTGTAAAAATTAAAAATGGAGACGATTTGAGCACAGGTGGGCCCATTTGATCTCATCTGAGACCTGCTTGTGCTTGTGCTTGTGCCTTGTGGCGTGGGTTCCAGTTTATTATGTTTACTGGTTACTGCGTTTGCTTTCAATATTTTACAGATTTGCGTAGCTGATAAAATTATTTTCTATCATATTTTGAATATTCAAAACAATTTAAACGTTGATTGGTACTTGATGAAAGTGTTTGAAAATATATATATATATATAACGGTTTTATTTATTAATACCTGTAATGTCAAAGGGTTTTCAAATTGTACTACTACTACTGTAGATGATTTATGTAGACTATAATGCACATAATTATTTCAGTTGTTGACTCTTGACAAAATTTGACGTGAGACTGACTGTCATATATAATTGTCAAATTAATTTCATCAGAGATTGTCATAATTATCAAATAAGTTTTATTTCCCTAACATGTACGCGCGTGTTGACATATTGAAATCGTACAAGTAAAAAATCTGACAAAATAGCGTATGAATGAGGTAGATAGCAGGATATATATAATCCGAATTCACATCCGCTGCGATTCGAAAAAGGTAAACAGTAACTCTAAAATCCCTCTTTTTACAAATCTGACCGTCCAATAATTTCGTGCACGTATCTCAAAGCAGCTGGTTTTTTTTTGCACGAATCTCGAAGCAATTCAACAGTTGGATTTGGAAAAGCAGAAATCGCAGGTCACTGTTCATAAGCGAAGAATCGCAGCAGATGCGGATTCATATAATCCCCCCATAATCCCATATGAATAATGAATGAGCATTGCGTGACAGGGGATCTGTGAAACTACAAGTGTGGTCGGTCGGTGAGGTCCGGAGTCCGGACAGACAGGGCCGCAGAGGCAGAGGCACGCTAATCCATACCATCCATACCATCCACTCGATGCATGGGCCGATGGGCCCGATGATGGGGCCGACGATGGGCCCGATGATGGGGCCGATGGGGCCTCTTCCTCTCATTGACCCAACTGCCCTACCCTTCCTAGTTCCCAGTTCCTCCCTTGCTCTTTCTTTCATGCGCTCAGTTCAGGATTTTATGTGATCATTACGAATGAAGTCAGTCACAGCAGCCTCCTACTCCTGCAGTCCTGCTAATGTACTCTTTTGCCCAAACAAACACTAGAAACAACAATCATCTATTCCTTGAAAGATACAAAAACGAAATAAGCATGAAAAATCTATAAAGTCAGTTCGTTTTCATGACGTCTAAAGAATTTCAGAGCATGATACCAAAACAAAACAATTGATGATATGATGACATGTGAACAATAATAGGCACCAAAATGCAAAACCCTCTGCGCTTTCGTCTTTCCTCTTTCCTCTTTCCTCTTTTTACTTGGTTTTTCTTTCATCTTTTTACACTTTTAAATGATAATTGCCTTCATTAAATGGTAAATGCCTTAAATGAATATTATTACCATTCAAAACATCTAAGTACAGATATGGACGGACGGTCCTGATCAAAGCGGCCCCACATCTCTCATTCTCTCTATCCCATCCGAGATGCTCCTGCAATCTTCTTGCCCTCAAGTTTTCTCCAACTGGACATCTCCCGTGCTTTTATTGTTCATATTTTTTTGCCAAACATGGGACATCAGGTGAATCTGTGAATGTACGTAACATGACAATAAACATTTTGTTTTTAATTGTTATTATTCGTGAACTTGGTCCATTTTGAAAATTTATCTGATCATGAGATGGAATAAAGACAAGATTTAAAACAAAATATTCCACTTCTTCGCTCGTATCAAGTCATAACTTGTAAGTTGTAACTCTATATTTGACATAATGTGTTATATTTCCAATATATTTTTACATTTAAATAGTTACTGTATTAAATTTTATGTAATTTAAAAATTCATTAGTAATTTATTAATCAGTATGAAATTTAACGATTGGTGCTCACTGCTCAATTAATAAATAGATTATTCTTCTCAAATTACATCAAATTTAACACATAGTACACATTTAAATATAAAACGTATTTACAATTTTACTTTTTTTTTTACGATTGATAATATTTTGTTTATTATCACGGTTATCAAATAAATATAATTGTCAATATATCTCTTCTCATATTTAAAAATAATAATAAGGAGCTCCGTGGGTAGGGGTGAAAACGGATTGGATATTATCCGACCGAATACAGATATCCGATATCCGAATATCCATATGGATAGTGGTACATATATAGTTTTAAATTTTAATTATATGTATCTAAATAGTAGATATATACCAAATAATTTAATATATATTATGAAAAAATCTATGTTATTCATTATTATAATTAGATAAATATTATGAAATTTAGTATTGTTTAATAATATTTATATGTTATTTAATAAATAATAATATTGAAAAACGGATATCCAATACGGATCCGTATCCGGTTGAATATCCGATACGTATATGTATTCGTCTAATATCCAATCAATATCTGTATCCGTCTAATATTTTATCCATATTTGTATCCATAATTAAAAAAAACATATACGAATATTATTTTACCACTGTCCAATCTGTTTTCACCCATTTTCGTGGGTCTCTATCAATTACCATCACAAAGTTATATTACTAATACCTTAATTTTGGATGGGTGGCACTGTAGCATGAACAGTGCCACGCCCTTCATGTGCCGTCCGATGGCAAATCAAGGGCTCACTGCATTTTCCTTCATTTTGGGCCTCCGATGGGAAATCAACGCTTCCCTGTTTTAGCACCGTATAACTCCAACTTCTTCAATCACTCGCAAAATGGAATTCACCTGTCCTCTTCCTCTCTCGCCACCTGCCCCCTCACTGATCCGCTCCGCGCCATCTACAAGGTTCTCTCCGCTCGACTAATCTGCCATTAATTCCCACCGTCCTCAGTTGCTCTCGATCCGCTCCTGCTCTTCCTCCTGTCTCCGTCGATTTCTGCACATTTCTTCCTCCGCTCCACAGCTCCATCTTGGTTTCTGGTTTCCTGCTGTTCTTCTAGTCTCCATCCTTCCTGGGTCCCTTCTGAGTAAGACCGTTCTCAACCTAAGGTAACGACACATCGTTCTCAAATCAGAATAGGTTATGTCAGACAAATTTTGTAATAGATAATAATTCCACCATCAATTTTGTCCAAAAACACCTACGTTGACATATCCTCTCATTTACTGCATGTATCATACATGAAGATAGTATTAGACAACACAAATAAATTTCACCCAATGATAAAATAGGCAACAAAATTGCTCCACCGCAATAAAGTTCCTCTTCTGCTTCATAAATGCGGTAATATATCGCTGTCGCCTCAAGTTAGACATGCAAATAAAAATAAGATTATATTTCCTCTCTTTCACCACTGCACACAACTTTCTATGCAAACAACACAATGATATTGGCCTTCGCTTCATTCTACCTACCCATATTCTAGCCAGCCATATATATCTATGAGTGTCTTAATTTGAAACTGCATATTTTCCACCAATTGATAACAATATCATGGAAAATAGAACTGCAGTTAACATTAAAAAAAAAAAAAAAAACTTTCCCAGCTCTACTATTTCTCCAGCACACAACTTTCATTAATCCATCATACTTGCGTTATGGAAATTACAAAACAGCCAATCGATACACGTTAAATGAACAACAGGGTAAAAAAATCCTCCCGAAAAATATTCACCATGTTTACAAACTAAGAACTTGCACACTTTCTTAGCCACCTTCCACCAAAAAAGGGAAAAAAATTGTATTCTAACTCATTCATCACGTCTCTGCTAAGAGATAAAACTGTTCTTTTTTCCCCTCCCTCCATATAACTCCTACAGGTACATTGTTGCACCCCTTGCTACGCACAACCCTCAATTACCAGCCCAACAACATCAAAGCAGCCCAAATGAAGCATGGCACCCACCAATTATAGATAATTTTATCAAATAAATTCATCTTACAGTACAAATTTAAATATGTTACTTCAACCCCCCCCCCCCCCCCACCCCCCCCCCTACCACACATCATGTCCCCAAATTAGATACACACCTGGACAGCTGGCAAACTCATCATAGCAGATACAACCATCTGTCACACACACTCCTGTCTTCGCCCACTACAAAATACACACCAGAAATTGCTTCCTAATTATGTACGTCTTTCACCCTATTTAAATCAAACTAATTTCAACAGTAGTTACAAAACCCAAACTTGACCTCCCTGTAACTATCACTACAGGGACACTTCACTGTAACTTCTCTCAACAGAAATTCCCCTCCTTCTCACCAAAATATAACAACAGCATGGCACTTATCCCTCTTCAAGCCCATCACCTACTAACAAGACTTACCATTGATTTTCACCTGCAACTCCCCACATTCAAACACCATACTGACATACGCGGTCTCACATCGGCAATGGTCACTGTTTCTGTCGAACATCCAAATGTTCCACCATTGGAGAAAACATTCTCCTCCATATATGAAGACAATATAATCATTGCTGAAGACTTGGCTTCGCGCATGGCCTTATATTTCATCCAAGCATACTACACCGAAGATGACCGTGTCTCCAACTACTTCAGCACGCATATCTTCGGTCGAACAAAAAAGGCATGGCAAATGGTGGCTGACCGCCTAGCAAACCAGCTGGAAATCGCAAGAGACACCATACGTCAACTGCACGACAAACTCTACCAATCCAAACTCAACTACAACATCTTCGCAGACAGAGTCAGGCACTCCCAAATGTTCGACACTCTTAAAAATAATGCTCACCTGAGGGAACTGTCTAACGAAGCAGCCAACCAGCGTTGTCATATTGCTGCACTCGAAAACTGTCTTCTCTACTTAATTGGCAAATATCAATGCAATGCTTTGGACAAACAACCACAACCTGCTCCAGCTCACGAGGCAGAATGAGACATCGGCCTCCATCGACAGTGTGAATGAAACACTCCACAGCAATGAGAACGGAAATACTCACCCATTTCCGCTCACCCGCGCCAACCTTACAGAGCTGTAAAGTACTGCATGTGGCAGAAACTTGCTCTGTAAACCTTTTGTGTGTATCTCACTTTCCCTCTCAACTATACCCACCCTTTTTGTAATGATATTTTGTAACATACACTACTCTCTGGTGGGAAATCAATAAAAAAAACTTTGTTTACATTCACTGTTACCATGTATTGCATTCTAACTATTACATAACGTGCCTGACTACTAATTACAATTTATACTTAAATCATCCTCCTATTCCACGTAACACACCAACGATGAATTCACCTTCAAACTTTTCTCCAATGTTCGGATTACAACAAAATAAGGAAAAAAACGCAAAAGTTTTTTTGAGAAAAAATACAGGTCTTGCCCATATTTAATTCATTGATAAAAAGGTAGTTACAGAGTTTGTATCTACCAACAAAAGCACAATAACGAATTTAAATGCGAAGTAATAATAAAAACAAAAAACAGAAAAACGCTCAAAACAATTGAGCCTAAGAAGCTAAAAAGTAAACAGGGAATTTAGAAAATCAAGATTTTTGTAAAATGCAAAAGGTGAATAAAATGGCCTGTATGTCCCGCCATTGCAGCATACTGGTACATCTGTGTGTTGCGGAAAAAAACGCAAAAGTTACTAACTCACCGACTTACATCCCTAAACAATGACAATATAATGTCTTCCAACTACCTGGTACTACATTACTTGCTTCCAATATTACATGCAGTCATCAACTCCCAATATATCTGCCAATGCATTTTGAACAAAAAATGTACACGGCGATGCCATGCCATTTTAAATCAAACCAATAATGGAACTCATGGAAACACAGGTATAATATCTCTGATATTACGGATAAATAATAGTTGCACTCCTTACTAACCCTTTGCAATTGCAATGATTGCTATTGTTTACTCAGGCTTATGTGTTATTGTACCACACTCTATATTTCATTTGTTTCCCTTTCAACTATATACCACCGGAACAGTTGCGGCAACGCCGCAACTACAAGCATCTAGTTTTTATGTAAAGTGTAAATGGACACAATTTACTTTTCATTCATGAGAATAGTATAGTTAATGAAAATGTATTTAATAGTTGCTGTTGTCATCTCCACTACCAGTCTACCACTAGTTTCAAATCACTTTGTTAAAAAAAAATAGTAAGTTTCAAATGTTTTTCTATTCTAAGGGTACAACGTAAAATTATCTTTATTATAAGAATAAGTCGTATGAATTAGTATGTATTAGTATATTACTATACATCTCTTTAACTAATTCATATAAAATAACTGACAACAATGCAAAGGGCCGAAGAAAGAAAAGAAAATCACTGGTGTTAGTTATTATAATTACAAAAGTACATAAATCATTAGGTGGGGTTTCCAAAAGCTGAATTTCAGACTTCCTACAAAGTAATTTTTTATGGTAAAATATTTTTTTATCGTTAAAAAGGAACGTTTGAGAATGATACAAGCAGGCGCTCCATTTTCTATGTTATTATTATGTATCTGATAAAATTTTGAGAGATCCACATTTTTTATTGTAGCGGATCGGATTCGGATCATATCAGATATTTTAAGTAAAATATTTAAGACCATGTATGTTTGATATACATGAATATACTGATTTAAATTGTAAGTGATAACTTTAATTGAGGTAATTTATATGAAAACATTACGTCGTGATATATGTAGCTTTAATCATATTTAGCACGTACGTTAGAATATATAATATTACTTTCATTTATGGAGTGATTTTTTTTTTTTTCATGATTCAAGTGCAAATTTAATTTATAAGCAACCGAATACAGTTTTTGGAATCATTCATACAGTTTTACATCAAAATAATAAATAATGTGATAAGTGATCAAGATCTCAGCTGGTTTAGTACGTAGGACCCCATGCCATCAGCAGTTTATGCTCTGTTGAGGTGGGCCCACCGGAGCAGGAAAGGTTAGTTTCTCTTGGCAAGTGGGCTGACGTGTGGGGCCTCTGACTTTTTTCATCATTTTTTATAATATGCAAAACCTCTTGTTTATTTATCTTACTTAACCAGCAAAATTAATCTCATGCATGTGCTCTGTCTCTGTGAGTTTAATAATTCAGATGAGATTCCGAAAGCAAAATTGGAACACTAAACAGTAAAGATTCATGTCAACTGAATTAATTGTACTATTTTATTTATTTTAATCAATTAAAAAACTAATTATTCGGAAAAAATATCGTTTTTTTAAATAGATGTAACTGCATTAACAGTACGATTCCACCATGTATAAATTTTCGGAACCGCACAAATAATGTAGTTACAATATTTTTCATTTTGACTACATATTTGTCCAAAAATTACTGGGCTTAATTATGTTATTTGATATTTTGCAAAGAAAATTTACAGTATATTGTTTTTTTTTTTTTTGAGAAATTGGCAGCGGCTGCCAAATTTTATTGCTGAAAATATTTACAGAAACAACCCCATAAGGAGTTGGAATTACAATCACATCCTATGTGCTTATTGTTAGGAAATCACATCTGCTGCGATTTTAAAAAGTTCAACAGTAACTCTAAAATCCCTGCTTTTCCAGATCTGACCGTTCAATAATTTCGTGCACGTATCTCAAAGCAGCTGATTTTTTCTTGCACGAATCTCGAAACAATTCAACAGTTGGATTTGGAAAAGCAGGAATCGCAGATCACTGTTCATGAGCGAAGAATCGCAGCAGATGCGGACTCTATTGTTAGTGGCAAATGAATTGTGTGTCCATTTATTTAAAAAGTATATGGGCACATGTTTGAAACTCTTTTATCTTTTTTTCTCGAAAATAAAAAAAAAAAAACTTGTTGACCACTTCTATAGGGTAGTTCAAGTATCCAATCACAGTCTAAATGTTTTTGTTTTCTAATTATTAATTGGGATGAAAGAAGAGTCGGAAATTGCATGAATTAGAGAATGTCAAAATATATTGACATTGCAAGTATCATTTAACATTTTATTATTTTAATAATGTCCTTCATATTAATTTATATAATATTTAAAATAAAAATAAAAAATAGTTTACAAACGTGTCCTTGAATATGCAAAAATCTATCAAATAAATTTCATAAGTTTAAGTATTTTTGAGTAATGAAATAAAATATCAGTAATTTTAAATCATTTAAAAAAAAAACTACAACCTTATGTATAGGATGTTGCAAGCAAAGACCTCCATCTAAAATAAAAAATAAAAAAAACATTATCTAGTAAACAATTAAATATACATAAAAGTATTATCATCATTCATAGACATAATTAGCATATTATGTAGTTCATGCATTAAATATTGGATCTGGAATTCAAAATTTAAGATAAGATCATCAAGATAATTGGAGATGAATTGATCTCTTAAATTACATGAAAAGGGTAAAATAAGAAAATAAAATGAAAGATTCCCTGAGGTATGTATCAGTACAGCAAACACACCGTGTGATGAAATGATGAATGCTTCACTGTTTGATTTGATCCCATAATAGTGTACAACCGTACTAAGCTCGTGCAAATATTAAAAAACAAAAACAAAAACAGAGCAATCAGCTACAACAGCCAGCCTGAGTGGTGACACCATTCAATTTAGGGGATTTCAGATCTGCTGAAATCCAAAAAGCATGAACAGTAATTCTGAAATCTCTAAATTCACGATCCAGTCGTCCAATTTTTTCTATGCACACATCTCAAAATAGCTGATTTTTCTGTGCACGCATCTCAAAACAATTCAATGGCTGGATCAGGAATTTCAGGGTCACTGTTCATGACCAAGAATTTCAACAGATTCGGACTCAATTTAGGGAGAGGAGGATGTCCGATGCCCATCGGACCAAACTCGGTTTGATAGGTGATTTCTACCGTCCGATCCACTTCAAAATATGTGTGCACGGATATTAAAGCAAACAGCACGGATATTAAAGTGATGTGCACATATTTTGAAGTGAATCGGACGGTAGAAACCACCCATTGGACCGAGTTTGGTCCGATGGCCATCGGACACCCCCCTCTCCCTTCAATTTAGAGGGGCTAACAGATCGGATACAGGTCGGACATTGGTAAAACTATATTCATATCTGTTTTTATTTTTTGGATACGAATACAGATACGAATCTGATATCACCGTAGCCTCACCCTATATATATATATATATATATATATATATATATATATATAGGGTGAGGCTACGGTGCTATCCATAGCACCGTCCACACTATGCAACGGCTCAAAATTTGAGTTTTTAAAATCCTAACAGTCGATCCGAACCGTTAGATGTGTTCTCCATATTGAAATGTGCTTGGAGACCAAATTTTACATTTTTTGGAATTTTTTTACTATTTATTAAGCCACTTTGAAAATCGCTGATCCGATGGTCCAGACTTTTTTACTGTTCACCCGTTTTGAGCGATTTTCAAAGTGGCTTAATAAATAGTAAAAAAATTCCAAAAAATATAAAATTTGGTCTCCAAGCACATTTCAATATGGAGAACACATCTAACGGTTCGGATCGACCGTTAGAATTTTAAAAACTCAAATTTTGAGCCGTTGCATAGTGTGGACGGTGCTATGGATAGCACCGTAGCCTCACCCATATATATATATATATATATTCATAATATATATTAAAACTATATAGTATATATTAACTATTTGAATATGGATAATTAAAATTTAAAACTATATCCATATTGGTATCCGTACGGATATTCAGATATCAGATATCCATATCTAATTTTCAGATACGAATCAAAATACGGTTAGATATTATCCAATCCGTTTGCACCCCTATAATCACACCAAGGGTAGTGCAACAGCCCCTTTTGGATCTGTTTTAAAAATGAATGGTCATGGAAAACTATGTTGGTTGATTGAAATACCTAGATTGTTTTGATTTTTTTTTGGCTCATTTTTTTTAAGAATTATTCCTTCTTATACTATGGAAAGAATTTAGGGTACGTTTGGTTGCGCTAAGAATAGTCTATTTTTAGAATTAGGTTATTCAACCTATTCGGTGCTTGGTTAGATTATAGTTAGAATAGAGAAATCTAAATTTTTTTTTAGAATAGGTTATTTCTAAGAGTTTTGATATTTGACTATTCTAATAAGATCAACGACAACTATTCTTAATTTGACTATGCTAATTATTCTTGTTTTGCAACCATTTGTTATGTATCAAAGAAACCTAATTATTTCGATTTTTCAGAGTACAAACTGAGGAAACAAAACAACACAAAAGATCTGGTTAGTATTTTTTTAAATAAAATAATTAATTAAATTTATTGTTTTGATATTTCAGGATTGAATAATTTACAAGTTATATTTGAAATTCAAGTATGTGTTTTTTAAGTTTTGGCATTTTCGAACAAAATGAAATGCCTTACCTATCACAGTTGATTGGAAGGCTTAGTACATATATCATACCAAAAATCATTAATAAAAGAGTAAATTTCGCTAGAGGTCACTGAATTTTGTTATTTGTCACGAATTGGTCACTCAAGTTTAATTTGTTTCTTTTTAGTCACTCAACTTTGTTATTTGTTCTAATGAAATAACTCTATATTTTTTGTCTAAAACATTAACGGAATATGCTCATTTCGTTAGTCTTTTTTGGATGAAATGAGTATATTCCGTTAATATTTCTAACGGAATGAGAATATTCCGTTAAGATCTTGAATGAAAAAATATAGAGTGACTTGATTGGGTTAAATGACTAACAAGAGACAAATCAAACTTGAGTGACCAATTTGTGACAAATAACAAAGTTAAGTGAACTCCAGCGAACTTTATCCTTAATAAAATTAGATAGTAGTGCATCCATCCAAAATCATTTGGGCTCCTTTGTTGGGAATTTTTTATTCATAGAAATTAATAAAATAAGAGATACGAAAATAAAAAGAGTGGTTAGTTTGTAAGATTTATTTTTTAAAAAGATCGAAATCAACGGTCCTGATTCAAAATTTTAATATTTTCTTCGTTTGCATTAGCACAATTTTGATAGAAAAAAAATATTAAAATTTGGATCGGGATAAACGATCCCGCTCTTTTTGAAATGTTGTAAATCAAATAATATTTCTATCTTCGCACATCTTATTTTATTAAATTCTACAGATAAAAATTTATCCTCGTTCCTTTTGGCCTTGGCTCATGCAAACAAACAAGTACATACGGTGTTTATCAATGAAGCTTAATTTGTTCAAAGATTATTAACAACAAATCATATGATATCCAAAATTATTTTATTTCTCTCCTCTCCCGTAATATATATGTTCGTGTTTTTGTTTTCCCAACACTGTAATGAATAATTAATTAAATGTTTGTAGGATCAGGATCGAATACAATAAAAGGGTAGTGTGTCATTAATTAGCTACCTACCGCTTTTATTTTTGAATTATATAGATAAATATGTTGAAAATACGCTTCTTCTTCTTTTTATCTCCATACTTCTTTTAAAAAATAAAAAAATATCGCTACCGAATAACCGACTTACATAACCTTTTAGAGTGTAAAATCAAACTCATTGTTCAAAATCTTAGTTCTGTTCCTACGTAGAATAATATGCTCTCTTTACCATCTCCTAGCGACGAACAATATTTATTTAAAAGTATCCTCTTTGTTAACCCTACCTTCATTAAAAAATATATTAGTATCGTGTCTGTGCATTGTGACAGAGACATATTATAATATTGAATAGAATATGAATAAATTTTTTTAGTGAAATTCACACATAAATAAAAAAAATATTTAAATGAAATAAAAAAAAACAGAGATCCAAATAATAAATAACAGTAAAAGAAACAACAACAAAAAAAAGGTTAAATATAATATGAAAAAAATTCTTAAAGTATCATTGCCAGTGTGATCCTCTTCGATGTAGTTCGGCATTTTTGAAAATGAATAAACAAAATATGAAAAGTATATTATAATTGCTCAAATTGAAAACATATAATAAAATTAGAAATGTTAAATTAATATGGTCCATACCTTATTCCTCGCTCAAGATCTCCAGGTAAACTGTACTTTTTATATACACTAGTCCTGGGGCATCAATTTCCTCTTTCTGTTTCAGCATGCATGACTTTTGTTGTATATTGTGATGTACCTCTTGACAATGCGACATATAACTATGGGAAAACATGCTCAGGTGAATAGATGCTGGCAGTAGGAATTGTTTTTCATTATATTTTATTGATTGTCATGGCAAAACTCAAATGAATAGGGAATTGCTTTCGTGTAAACTTGAAAGGGGACATCTCATTATTGGACAGACACATCTGAATTCTCAATAGAAAAATTATTTTCCCAACATGTTCTCCAATAACAATCTCTGCCTCTATTGCATTATTTTGAAAACTCCGACATAGAAGCTTCATACTATTACATAGGCTACTTGATGGATCAAGATTCTATAATAAAATAACCGGACAACCCAAACATCAATTTGAGAAGATGTGAAGGCAACCCATTAGGAGTTAAGGAGTTCAAAATTTTCGTGGGATAAAAGTCTTTGCATGATATAGTTGGGAAAAAAAACCAAAAATGTGAAAGACTGATACAAGTACCGGTACAACTGAATCGTCTAATTTTTAAATAAAATTTCTTACCAGTAAAACCGAACAAAAGATTTGAAAGGAAATTAGAATTTTTATAGATTTTTTGGACAAACAAATTAATAGGAATAATCAAAATAGTTAGAATCTGGAAAATAAAAGAAAACAGTTAACTGTGAGTTGACCAGATTAAAATTCATATTTTAAAAATTCAAATTCTGTGAAGTGTACATTAACATCTCTGCTGTTATAAATTTTGCATCAGTGTTAAGCCAAGTGTTAGATAGAATTAAATATTGATATTTGGCCTCATAGGAGACACAATGTGGTGTGAAATTTATAAATATTTTTCATTACTAAAAAACACGATAGAAAACAACTTTTGAATCAAAAGAAGTAGACAAAATAATTCCCAGACAATCATTATTTTTTCACAAAAATAGCAAATCGATCTCGTTGGTGTAAAAAGGTATTTACCTTTTTTCCCTATAGTTGAAAAGAAAAAGAAAAATCCACTTGATGCGCACAGTATAAAGCTCCGACACAGTTTTTTATAAAAATAAAGTTAGGGACAAATGCCACTTTCATTAATATTCAATTAGATTGTCTTACTCCAACTAAATTTACAAAATATAATAAGGCTATGGTAATATGCATATTACATAACAGTCTGTTTACTAAGCTCATATCTATGTTCAAAATCTTAAATATTCGATCTGAACTGCTTAATTTGATCTTTATATAAAAATGTACTTATATATCTATATATTTTGTAGATTTTTTTTTTACTATTTCTTTCTACTTTTAGAAAGATGATTAATCACTTGATCTCTAAATTCAGGATCATATGAAATCAGTGGTCTTTTATCTATCTAAAAAATAGTTTAAAATTCTATTTTTTTTTTTTTTGCAAAATATGACTTTCACATACATTTACATATAGAGATCATGTTTAATGTTTTGGATCAACTATTTGAACTATAAAATAATATCTATAGCACATGTTGATCCATAAAATGTATATTGATCAATGATCAAATAGATTGGAAATGGCATTCTCATTGAATCTTTACCGTATATTCCTTTTATACATGACACCGACTCTACTGTTCGCCAAATTGGCAAGCATGATTTTGCTTTTCCAAATCAAACCATTCATTTGTATTGAGATTCGTACATGAAAAAATTTAACGGTTGATTTGAAAAAACAGGATCCTGCTTGCCAATTATACATGGCTGGAGTTTGGGGGATGATTAACACTGATTTTGATGTAGGTTGGAAATCTAAGATTCTTTTACAATTTAAATTTTCTTGTCGTTAGTCAAAAGAAGAAGAATTTTTACTAAAAATATTTTAATGAAAAAAAGTTTGGATAGGATCAGATTCTTGTGTTTTCTGTGATAGGCCAAAAGCTGCATTCTGCAGATCATTTTTTTATAACATACCTAGATGTTATAATTTGGAATTACATTAGCTCTGTTGCTAATTTTAAAATTTCAAGATTTTCTTTAGAAATTTCTAGTATATTGTACATTCATGTGATTTGTTTAGATCAGACTTGTAGCAGGTTGAATTTTATATTGGGATATTATATCTTACTCTCCTCTCCCGTCCCCTAACAGTCCCCCGCCTTCGGATCACCTTTGGATCTTAAGTTAAGAAGTACTGATTAACTGAATTATAACTGTAATTAACTGTTTTCATTGGACCCCACTTAATTACCCGATTTTGAATTTCTTTTCTTTCCAAGTGCGTCGCGCCTTTGGATTTCTTTCCCAGTTCCACGATTTTTTCCTTCTCCGTCGATTTCTCCGTCGGACACCGAACCCAGATTGCTTCCTTCTCTGGCGATTTCTCCGTCGCGCCTTTTTCAGTTTCCCTTTCTCCGTCGATTTCGTCCTCCGTCGGTCACTGCGTCCGTCGATTTTGCTTCGTTCGCTTTCTTCGTCGATCTTGATTTCTTCCTCCGTCGCTTCAAATTTCTTGAGCGATCTGGCATTCTCATTTCAGGTAAATTTTTAATTTTGATCTGTCCATAACTGAATCGAGATGTTCCATTTGATATTAATTTTTTGTATTTTTGTGATTTCCTGTCTGATTTCTATGTGAATTTTATGATATTTCAGTTTGAATCACAATGTATGCTTAATTGATTCGAGATTTACATATTGTCGATTTCAGTTTGAATCATATGAATTATTGCTAATTGCTGGTAAATAAGTATCAGGTAAATACTTTTAACTCTGTAAGTGAATACATTATGTATAATGATGAATACTTTAGTGTTTAGTCATTTGCACTTTTATTGATGACTGGTGAATTTTTTTGCTGAATCAGTATTTTCTGGTAGAAACTTATGAATTGAATACTGTGTGATGCATACTGAATACTTTCACAAAAACAGATGAATACTTTTACGAGAAGTGTTTTCTCACATATGTTACTTTAAAAGTTTAACCGAGTAATATGTTTTGGTCATAAATAGATAATACTTTACCCATTACAGATGAATACTTCAATGCTAAAGATGAATAGTTTATCTGAATAAGTTAATTTTGTTTCACTGTTAATGAATAATTAGTTATTATGGCATGTGCTGTTAGTTTGAATGAAATTGTTGATGAATACTTTATCTGTTTAGTATTAATATGGCTGTTGAATACTTCTTTAATGTGGTTAAATACTGTATGGTTTATATTGAATACTTTGGCCAAAACAGATGAATACTTTTATGAGAAGTGTTTTCTGACAGTTTTTTTAATGGTAATTTTTACTGTGTAATATGTTATGGTCATAAAAGGTGAATATTTTATCATCACAGTTGAATAATTTGAGTTAAACATGAATATATTATGTGTATAATTTACTGTGATCATATGAGAAGTGTTTTTTGTTGAATACTTCATTAATGTGGTTGAATATGTATGTTCATGTGCAGTTAGTTTTAATTCACACTTTTACTGTGATGGTATGAATGTTGAATACTTCTGTAATGATGTTGAATTCTTTATTCATATGGTTGAATGCTTTATGTTTTTTGATGTACCAGGATGTTGTTTGATCTTAATGCCACTTGTGAAGAAGAAATATTGGTGCAGCATACCAATGTAGAAGTTGAGGAGGTCAATCCTTATCAAAATTTTGAAGAAATTTATCGGGCTAATGAAGCGTTTGATGACAATGTCGGCATTATGGAGAATATTTTCGAAATGTACAACCTTTGGATAACTCTTTGCCAGAAGTTTGTGAAGTTCAAGAAGAAGCTGTTGAATTAGATGCTGATGATGCTCGTGACCCTGATGATTATGAACATCGTGTGAGATAACCCCTTGTTGGAGATGAGTTCGACTCTATTGATGATGCTCATTCATATTATCAATTATATGGAATGCAATGCGGTTTTGGTATCTGCAAAAGGTCTAGCCACAAGGTTGGTAATGTAATAAATCATTACGTCTTTGCATGCTCCAAGTTCAAGAAGAGGGTAGTCTCAAATAATGGTCACATTCCAATTAGGAGAAGAGGCTTTGTAGGAACTGGTTGTCCTGCATGTATCAAGCTTAGACCTTCTAGTACGCGTGACGGGTGGGTTGTAATAGAAATTATTGTGGAGCACAATCATATTTTACAACCGGAGTCTTCATTTCTAATTTCCGGGTTTCGGTACATACCTGTTAGATACCAGCAGATGTTGGATTTCAATGATGATTCTGGAATGGCAATTTCTGGTAATATCAAATTAGTGATAAAGATTGCTGGTGGTTATCTAAGGTGCCCTTTTACGAAGAAAGATGCTCGTAATCATCTTGAGAAATACAAGAGGATGAAATTACAAGCTTTTGAAGGAGATGATGCTAGTTTAATTTTTCAGTATTTTCAAAACAAAGCAAAGGTTGATAGAGATTTCTTTTATGCTCATGATTACACAAACGAAGAACGTTTATGGAGCATTTTTTGGTCTGATGGTCGTAGCCGTGCATCATACAAATACTTCCATGATGTGATAGTAATGGATGCAACATACTTGACTAATAAGTAAGTAGTGATTTCATAATTATTGCAAACTTTATTTATAGATGAATACGTTATTGTTATGTGTTGAATGTTTCAGGTATGACATGCCGCTTGTGTTGTGGGTTGGTGTTAACCACCATGGTCAGTCCATCATCTTGGCTTGTGCTCTGATAGGAAGAGAAACTGAAAAAGATTACATATGGTGTCTTTCCCGGTAACATGTGTTCTACTTATAACATAGTACTATTTTTATTTTATTTTGGAAATTATAAATAATGTATTGGATGAATACCTTTCTTTAGGAAATTCAAGATCTTTTATGTTATTGTTGAATTATTAGTATGACAGTTACTTATTGGGTTTTTGATAATTACAAATGAATACTTCTGTTAGATAGATAAATACTACATATCTGTTAGTTGAATGCTTAATATGACAACTTCTTGTGGGTTTTTATAATTATTAATTAATACTTCTGTGATATTGATGAATACTATTTGTGTATTAGTTGAATACTTAGTATTGTACTGACTGCATCTTTTAAATATATAGGTTTTTGGAATGTATGAATGGTGTTAAACTAGGGGGCATTCTTACAGATCAATGTGGAAGCATTGAATTGGGAATTAAGCATGTATTTGGTTCTGAAACAACTCAAAGGTACTGTTCTTGGCATATATTACATAAGTTACCAACAAAGTTTGGAAGAAGGAAAAAAGGAAAGTACTGTATCTGCTCAAGTGAAAGAGGTAGTTTATTATTCTCAGAGTGTGAATGAATTTGAGGAAAAATGGATGAAACTGATGGATAAAATTGGGAAAGCTGATGATCCATGGTTTACGGGTATCTTTGAAATGAGGGAGAAGTGGGTGCCTGTATATCTAAATTTCCAATTCTGGGCTGGAATGAATACTACCCAACGAGTCGAAAGCATGAATGCTTTTTTGGATAATTACCTTACAAGGAGGGAATCCCTTAAAGGTTTTGTTGAATTCTTTGATGAAGCATTGAGGAGTATTTAGGAGAGAGAGCACAAGGCTGATCACGATTCAAAGTATCGTGCCCATAAATGTAATTCGGATATGCCTATGGAGTACCAATTTCAAGAGAAGTACACTAATGAGATTTTCCTTAAATGCCAAGAACAGTTCACACTGTGTATGAACTTATCATGTAATCTAGTGGCACAACAAGAAGGAGAGGCCCTTTCTATTGTTGCAAATTGTTGGGGTAAAAATTTTCAGGTTGTGTATAAGAGGTCAACAAAGGAGGTGTTCTGTATTTGTAGACTCTTTGAGGTGATGGGTGTTGTGTGTTTACATTCCATACAAGTTCTGAAGCATGAGAGAGAATTTTGCATCGGTGAAAGGTATTTTGTGGATCGTTGGAGAAAAGACATCGATCGTCAGAATTTGACAATAATCGATTCATCTCATCCTACTTTACCCGAACGGAATAGGTAAGAGTTTATTTTTAGTTGATTATAATTTGTCATATGGTTGAATACTTCCTGACAGTATGGTGAATATTTGACAGTATTTTGTTGTTTTCATTTTTACCTAGGTTATATGAGTTGTCGATGGCAAGTAATCCAATTATACAAGATCTGCTAAATATGGGCAGTGTGAATGATGAAGTACATACTTTGGTCTTGACTGGGTTAGATAATTTGAGGACAATAATTTCAGGTCTGTCAGACTTTTCTATATTATTTTCTGTTACTGGAGAAAAAAAAATTCAGGATGAATACTTACATATCGTTGATGAATACTTTGTACTGACACGATTAATACTTTCAACATAATTTATTTTTTATGTGAAATCAGAATATACAGGTGGGGGACAGAATGATAATATTAATGACAAAGCTGAATTGTTTGGAAAGGCGCCTAGGGTGAGAAGGAAAACAAAAACTTCAAAAGACAAAAGCAATACACAAGATGGTTCAACTGTTATAGGTAGACATTTGTTAACTGTTATAATATGGTGTACATCATAGTGAATACATTCATTGTAAATGATGAATACTTATTATATCATGATGAGTACTTTAAGTTTTACATCCTGCAGGTGAGGCAGGGCCTAGCAGTAGTGTGAATGTCAATCCTTCAGCTATTCAAAGCACATCTGTTGTTAGAAAGAAAAGAAGAAATACAGAAGCTAACGCTAATGAACAATTAGGTTATAATATTTGATATATGTAATGGATTAACTTTTATGTTTGAATGAATACTTTATGGTAACACAATTAGTACTTCAATGTTTTGCAGATGAGCAAAGTCTTATCAGTGGAGGTGAATCATTAGTGAACTGTCCACCTTCTAATCCTCTACTACCACCCAAAAAGTCTAATCGAAGGGGACGGCCGAAGAAGATTGCTTTCAAGAGCAAAATTGATGTTGCCATAAAGAATATAATAAAAAAACAAAAGAATATGAAGTAGGAAAATGAAACTTATATGTATAAACAGGAGGTGCACAGGAAGATTTCATGATTCACATCATTTTTTTTTCTATATAGAATCTTTTTTTTTCATTGATGTCCATAGTATAGCCGAAGAATTGCTCTAGAATTGTTTATAGAGAAACAATTTTATTCTTTGTTATAATCACTTTGATGATTTAATGCCAATAGTTTTTTTGCAAGCAGTGTTCTACCTTTCAATTTATCAGTACTTTTAAATGTATGAGGATGAATATCTCTTCCCAAAAGTTGAATACTCTTGTTTAATAGAATTAAGACTAGTTTTCATGATGTTAAATTTTAAGGATGCATAGTTCAATTGTATAGATGCATAGTTCAATTTTTGTTTAATAGGATGAAGACTAGTTCAATACTTTATTATTAATTTTTGTTTAGTAAGGATGCATAGTTCAATTGTATAGATGAATACTTTTGTTAAATAGTTGATTACTTCATGATTAAAAATGTTGTTTGTTATTTGTAAAATAAAGTCTTTTAAATTCAAAACTCATTGAACAATTTAATTTAATTTATTGTTTGTTAAATGCAATGAATTAAAAAAATATTTTTTTTTTGCAATTAGATAATATATCAAATATGAGTAATATTAAATTATATGAATAATCCAGCAAACACTTTCAAGTTCTAATTGCTTTGAAATGAATACTTTAAGCACAGACATGAATTCAATATTAATGTAATAAATTATTTCTAGTGGATATTTTAAATGAAAAATAAAAAATGTGATAAATGTAGAAATTCAATTAAAAGTATAATATCAAGAATAATATAAAATTAAAATTAATACCTTAAGTTTTTGTTTTAGTCAATATTAAATTATAATTAATGCCTTAAGTTTTTGTGTTAGTCAAGCATCCATCCAGTTAAATGGAGATGTTGATCAGATTGAATGGTCCCCTTGGATAATACTTCGTTCCACATAGTGAATACTTTTCTGTACAATAATGAATATAATATTAAAATATTAAAATATAAAGCATCCCTCCAGTGAAATGGAGATGGTGTTCAATCTTACATGGACCCACCACATGGTTTTGAAATATATCTGTAAGAGTTGCGCCATTTCAATAGCGCCCTTTCATTAACGGTCTTTTATTGTTTTGAACCTGTTTTATACACCCATGGTCTAATGAAAATTTTTGTGAAAAATAAAACAAAATTTCGAAATTAATGTCAGACCAACTCACTCACGCCTATCGGTCCGACTGACTCCTACCAGGCGGTGCCTCTGAAGTATTCACTCTGCTCGCCCTTTTCTTCTCTTTCTCTCTTTTCTTCTTCTCCTCTCCTCCGCTAGGTTAAATTTCAAATTAGTTCCGTTTCTTCTCCGATTCCACATGTTTCCTTCTCCGATCATTCTCTTTTTTCTCTTAAGCCTTTCGTCTCGGTAGTATTTCTTCACCGATTTTGTTGTTTAAATCACCATTTCCATCAAAAATGGAGAAAATCGATTCTGGAGCAAACGAAGGCGATCAAGTTCAGCAGGAACAACGTGAGCAACCGGTAGTTGAAATATGTGTTGATAATCCAGTGGAAAACCCGGAGATCAAGGATGTCACAGTTGAAGCATCTACTGAGCACGAAATTGAAAATTTGCAGTTGAATCAACATGAAGGAGAACCCTCTGGTGAAGATGTAGTTCAGAATCCAGTACAAACCGGTTTTACAAGTGAAAAAGAAGGTAACTATAATTTATCTACTGTTCATAAATTGCATAGTAAGTTTTTTGTTTTTTCTAATTAGTAATTAATTGTTTCAAGTTAATTTGCATCATATTATATCAGATTTGGAATTATACTAATCTTTATTGATGAATTCTTTAGTTGTCAAAGCTAGTATAAGAAATTGAAATTAGTTAAAATAGATGATGAATACTTTATCTTTCCGATTAATACTTTTCTGGATCAATACTTTTGCATACTTTCAGGATGAATACTTTGAATACTGTAAGAAATTGTTAGATTATTTGTTGATGCATACTTTCAGGATGAACATTTTATGAATAATTTTATCTTTTCAATTAATTAGGGATAGTTTATTGATGAATACTTTATTTCTCAAAGCCAGTATAAGAAATAGATGATGAATACTTTATCTTTCCGATTAATTAGTAATAGTTTTTTTCTGAATTAATACTTTATTTGTTGATGCATACTTTCAGGATGAATAGTTTGCATTTCTATGTGCATGCTAGTATAGATGAATACTTTATTTCTTAACATATCATTTTTTTTTATGAAATCAAGTAGATAAAATGCATGAATCAACTGCTAGGATGAATATTTAGTAATTCTGGATGAATACTTTATCTCTAATATTAGTCAGTAATATTTTTTTTCTGGATGAATACAATAATTTTAGTTAGATTATCTGTTAATGAATAGTTAGCATTTCTTGATGAATACTTAGCAGTTCTGGATGAACATTTATATGTCAACTGATAATATTTTATTTCATGAAATAAAGTAGACAAAATGCAGCAAATACCTGCCAGTCTATTGCATGGTAAGGTTCTTTTTGGAGATATCATGACACCAACACCAGATATTGGCAGAGATGCACCTGAGAAAATTCCAAGAGAGGATGGGAAGAAGGTTGTAGTTGTAAATGAGGAAAAGGTCAATAAAGATCTGTCAGTTGAAGATGTACACAAAATCATATGTCTAGAAAGTATATTGATCAATATACAAAGAGATGTGGTTCAGAGTGAAAGCAGAGAATCAAGGGAGGAGAAGATTGAAGAAGAGTTAGAAGGAGGAGAAGTGGATGTTTTACGGATTGAAAACAAAGATTCTAAGGAGGAGAAGTGTGTAGGAGAGTTGGAAGGAGGTAAACCACATAATGGTTAACAGGCAACTACTGTACAAGGTATGAACGAACTTTTTTTTACTAATAGTTTTGATGAATAAAATATTTGGTTGCTATGAATACTTTATATTATAGATGAATACTATTGTTTTTTTTTTATGAATACAAAATGTTGTTTTTATGAATACAAGTTGAAGAAGTACTTGTCGAAGATGCTGTTACTGATTTAGAACAAGATTTTGAAGATCCTGTGAGGAAATCTGATGGTACATACAGTATATGTAGTTTTTACTATCATTATAAAAAAAAAATTCACTGAAATGAATGAACTTATATAATTGTTTTTTTTTAACATAAAAATCAGAAGATGTTTTAGAAACTGAAGAAGAAGATGGTTCTTCTTCAAAAGAAGTATTGAAAGTTACTCCCCCCGCAAAACGGCATAGGGGAGGCAGAACTGGTCCTAGGGGAGGCAAAACTGGTATTAGGGGAGGCAAACAAGCTCGTAAGAAAGATACTTTTATTATTATTTATTTTTACATTTAATTAGTTTCAGTACCAAGTAAGATAAAGAAAATTTTGTTATGAATGAGTGAGTATTTGTTTTGAAAGATTGTATACTCTATTGTAACAGAATGAATATAATTGTTGAGTACCTTATATAATTTTTTTTTTTACCAACACCAGAAGATGCTATCGAAACTGAAGAAGAAGATGATTCTTCTTCAGAACAAGGATTGAAAGTTACTCCCCCGGCAAAACGGCATAGGGGAGACAAAACTGGTCCTAGGGGAGGCAAAACTGGTACTAGGGGAGGCAAACAAGCTCCTAACAAAGGTACTTTTATTGTTATTTATTTTTTCATTTAATTATTTTCATTACCAAGTAAGATAAAGGAAATGTTATTATGAATGAGTGAGTATTTTGTTTCAACAGATGAATACTTCATTTATATTTTGATACACAAGTATTACTACAAATGAATACTTTCATATTACAGGGAAAACGAAAGTTGTCCACTCGGCGAAAAGGCGTAGGGTAGCCAAAGCTAGTCCTAATAAAGGTACTTTGATTTTTTTTATTATTATTATTATGTTTCAGTACAATTATTATTATTTTTTTCACTACCAATATGATAGAATGAATACTTTATATATATTGATGAAATATTATTATTGCAGCAAAGAAGAAATATCAAACTCTAAATAAGGATATTCTTAAATCAACAGAAGAAGAAGAAGAAAAAGAAGTACAAAAAGAAAATCCTTCAGAAGAAGAGGAGAAAAGAGATGAATTAGTGATAGCTACTATCCCAGCAAAACGGCGTAGGGAAGCTCAACCTGGTCATAAAAAAGGTACATTCATAATAACACATGATGAATACTATATGTTACAAGTTTAATATTTAGATGGAAATAACATTGTTTGTGATTGTTCAATGTCTTACATGTAATGATGAATACTTACATGTTATTTATGAATACTTAATTTCACTTGTTTGAATTAATTTTTATTACTTTGTAGCTATAATTTCACATGTTTAGCTATAGTTGTGTAGATATATTTTCAAATATTTTCTGTACCAGTATGATGTGACAGGATTATTAATTTCACATGTTTGAATTAATATCTATGACAGATGAATACTTGTTTAACTATAATGAATACTTTATAGTAATTGTTTGAATACAATATGCATGCTAAGATTGACATATTAGAGTATCTTTTTTATTTTTTATTCTTTTTTTAATATCCTTTTTTTTTTAGGACAACGTATTAAGGAACCAAGGACATCTGATAGCTGCATTAAGAATAGATGCAATATTGATGCTTGTATGGAATTTTTTCACAACGATGTTTTGCCCAAATTGGCACTATTACACAAAGCCCTTTTGGCTGAAACCCCCTTCATGCACTTGTTTGCATTTCCCAGAAGTTCTCATGCCAATAACCCAGCTCTGAATATCATGTTACTGCACTGGGAGGATAAAAAAGGTTCTTTTGTTGTAAATGGAAAAGTCCTCAAATTTACCGAGGAAGAGGTTGGATTGGTGATGGGGCTTGCAGTTGAGGGAGAGGCTGTGCAATACACTAGGAGAGGTGATGTTGACAATTCGCTTAGGAACAGGCATTTCAACCCAAAAGGCAAGATATCAGTGCCGCAACTTGAGAACGCAATTAAAAATGCTTTGACGAATAACTCGACAGCAGAAGATGTTGTTGGGTTGCTGGTGATGTACCTGTTCACAATGATCATTTTCCCATTAGCTAATGGGTTGGTGCCAACTCAATTGTTCCATTATGCTGGTGATTTACAGAATTTGAAATATTATAATTGGGCACAGGCAGTTCATGATGTTCTTATTGAAAACATCCCTAACAACGCTGCTTGGTGTCGGTTAAGAAGAGACAATAAAACCGACAGCTTTGATGAAGAAGAAGATGATGGGGATAACAAGAAAAAGAAGAGGGAGTCAGGAACCCTTCCTAGTTGTGCAGTAGCTCTCATTGTAAGTTTCAAAAAATATTGAATTTTTTTCATTTTTACTTTCCACATACTAGAATGAATTCTTTGTATGGAGTCCTTAATTCTTGATTGCCCAGGTTGAGTACTTATCGCGATGGTTAAAAAATATTTTATTGATATGAATACTTTTGTAATGAATGCTTTATATGCACTGATGAATACTTTATAATGGCATTGTGAATACTTCTCAAAAGTCTTATGTTGATTATTGTTCACTTTTTGTTTTTTGTTTACAGGTATGGTTTTTTGAGCATGTTCATATTACCAAAAATCATAAGTGTACCGGTCAAATTCCAAGATTTCTTGACCATAAGCTGAATGTGTACTGGAGGCGTTCTTCGTTCTTTAATGTTATGAATAATGTCGTTCCTGCTTCCATCAGGGATGAACCTTTGGCAAGAAGAGGTGCTGAAGTATTTCTCGAATCGAAGGAGTTTGTTGCAAGTCAATACTTTTCTTACCTGACAAACAATGCAGCACTCCGTAACCCTATCAACAAGGACATTGTGAAATTGCTGACACAAATGGCAGCTGTGTACTGTCTTTTCAATTTCAATGTTTCCAATGATCTTATTAGAATGGCACCACAACGAAGGTTTGATGAGTTGAAGTATTTACATGACAAAACCGGTGTTCCCGTTTTGTCCCCAGCTTCTGAACAGAAATTTATTGATCAAGTTTCTCATTCAGAACGGGAGTATCATATAACAAAGAAGTTATTTCATACACGTAAGTTTTATTATTATTTAGTAATATTTTTAAAATTGAAGTATTATGTTTTGTTAGTACATATATATGAATTATTTTATATTGTTTTGTTTTTTGTTTCAGCTGTCAAATTGGAAACTAAGTTATTGTCCGGACAAGTTGAAGGTCCTTTTGGAGGTGCTGTTTCTAAAACAGATAATGCAGCTGTTGCTGGTAAATTTTTAATTCATGTTTTCATAGTTCGTTTCAGTTAGTATATTATTTCATATGCTGTGTTGAATACTTGGAACATTTTGCAATTAGGGTTGACTACTTTCATAAATTTGCAGATGTACAAAAGATGGTACATTCTTCAAAATTGGAGCTATTAACATATGCTTGTGGAGAAGCAGCTGGCCAAGAAGAAGATAAAGATAGGTTAAAGATAGCAGCGAATGAGGAAGAAGAAGAGGAATATATTCATGGATTTACAACACAGGAAGATGAATCTCGAGACCCTAACATTGATAGAATTGTAAGAGAGGTGCTAATGAGAAGTAGTAAATCAATGGCACAGCAGGAAATTAAACAAGTTATAGAAGGTGGAGAAAAAGGTATGAATTCCATTATGAATACTTATGTGTTATAGTTGAATACATATATATTAGAGTTGAATACTTTAGCAGTCAGCCATGAATACTTGTTGAATAATTTAGCAGTTCTGTATGGGTATTTTTATGTTAGAGTTGAATAGTTATATTTTAGAGTTGAATACTTTAGCCGTCCTTTATGAATACTTGTTGAATTCCATTAGAAAGGGGTGAAAAAGGTATGAATTCCATTATGAATTCTTATGTGTTAGAGTTGAATACTTTAGCAGTCATCTATGAATACTTGTTGAATACTTTAGCAGTCCTTTATGAATATTTGTTGAATACTTTAGATGTTAGAGTTGAATGCCTTGATCTTTGAATGAATACTTTGGTCAGTATTATTTTTTGGTGCATTAAATGAATACTTTTTTTTTTATACAGTAAATGATGAAAAGATAGTAGCAGACAAGGTTGTTGTAAATCTTCGTGAAATGGAATTCCCATCTTTTGATTTGGGCATCTCACCAACTGTAGAAGCTCTTAAAGAGGTCTTGTCACAAGAACAACAAAACCTGGAGGAACAGAAAAGCCCCTTATAGTCCCGCCCAAAATGCCATGCTATTTGTGGACGTGCCAGTGGACGTGGACGTGGCCGTGGACGTGCAGATGGCAAAGCTACTTCTAAACGGAATTCTCCACAAATTATTCAAATTAGTTCACAAAAAGAAGTAAGGGGTACCAAAAATACTGGACGAGCAGGTAGAAGAGGAAGTAGGAGGTACTCAATTAGACCCAGAGTGCAGCCTAAGAGAGGTATCAATGATCATAAGGCTCCATTTGTTGGACAACATTTTATCCATGAGAACGTTAAGATCGACGAACCCTTCTCTACTTGGATTGAGACTGTTATTGCCAGTGATGGCGATGAACATTTTGAGTTCGATGAAGTGCCTTTCAGATTGAATGACCCAAATTGGATTTACTACACAGATAGTATTTTTATCGACTCCACTTATGATTTATCTATCCAGAAAGTCCCATTGCCTGACGAATCATGGGTATATGACCGTAGAAACTTCGTATCAGACGAAGTTAGTAATGTATTAGACGCGTGGGTGAAGAAGTATTTCCAGGAGGAAATTTTCGAAGAAGACTATCATTTTCACAATAAGAAGATTGACTTATTCCTGAACATTCATCAGTTCAGGGATCTGTTATTCCATGGAAACACTGTTGGCAGCGAGGTATGAATTTAAATTTATTTTAAGAATGTTTATTAGTATTTTTGTCATGGCATTCCTTTAAATGAATACTTTAGATAATGTTGATGAATACCTGATCTGTTAAATGAACACTTTAGATGTTGTTGTTGAATACCTTAGATTATAAATGAAAACTTTAGCTTATGTTGGTGAACACTCTAACTGCAAAATGAACACTTTAGCTGTTGTTGGTGAATACTTTAGCTTAGAAATGAACACTTTATTTTATGTTGATGAACACCTTAGCTTATCAATGAATACAGTTTGTTGTGGTTGAACACTTTAAAAGTTAGGAATGAATACTTAGATCTTAGGAGATACTGTTGAATACTTTTGCCTGTAATGGATGAATACTTTGAGCATTATTTTCAATATATTTGACTGTGTGGTTGAATACTTTCATTTCAGTGTTGAATACTTCACAGTAATGAATGAATACTTTGAGCATTAATTTGAATATTTGTCCTTCACTTTTTTTATGCAGGTTATTGACATTACAATGTTCATCATGCAAAGGGAAACATCTGTTCCACAAGAGTGGTTTTATCTCCGTAACAATGTTGTTGTAAGTCTTTTAAGTTAAGAAGTTAAAGCAAAATTTATGTGTAATCTGTTTTTTTTTTTATTTTGTGCTTATTTGATTTTGTAAAATTGTAGGAGATGGGCCATTTTACTTCATTCTTGCAATTATTCAGACTTCAGCAAGAGTTGTTCTCCCCGCAGTTTGCAAATGCTAGATGGTTGTTTGTTCCTATGATTGGACAAGTATATTGGATATTAGCTGCCTTTGATCTTGTCAATATGGAACTCCACATGTACAATTCGATGCCTCCAATCACAAATGGCTATTATTTAAAGCCTCACATAAACTACTTGCACTGGGTCAAGTATTTCCTGTCATGGAGGCTTGGTAAGTACATTTTCACTTCTTTTTTTTATTATTACTTTATACTTGGTTTCTAATAATTTTGCTAATGCAAAATACAGGAGATGAGAGATGGATGGACGTAGATGTCGAGTGGAGGGGCTGTCCTCAACAGTCTGCTTCTCTGGATTGTTCTATATTCCTAATCCGAGCTGTTGATTGCATCTCAAGAAATGCACCGTTGGATTTCAATCAGGTATTGTGAATGGATTTTTTTGTATAGCATACATGATGAATACTTTATCTGAAATTGTTGAATACCTTACCAGCTTTATATGAATACCTATTGTTGTCAAAACCAAGTTGTCTGAATGGTGATAGAATACTTATTATAATCACCATAAATACTTCTATGTTAGAGTTGAATACTTTGACTATCTGAATGAATACTTTGGTCATTAGTATTTTTTTGCTGTGAATTGTTACCATGAATACTCTGTACCTTTTTTTTGAAAGATAGTCTATGACCAAGTTCTAGTATCAATATTTCAGTGTTGATAGAATGAGATGAAACTGACTCTTTATATTCTGGCCTGGTGTTGATTGTTGTTGAATACTTAATTGTATTACTTGAATACTTCATTGTATTACTTGTATCAATACTTCATTATATGTTAAGAATGATATCTTTATTTTTAAATTCAACTGATTATGAAACTGACTCTTTTTTATTTTTTAAAATTTGTAGCACATGATCAGTGTGGAACGCGTCCTAATAGGTTATAGGATGCTTATAGACGAGAGAAATGATTGCAAGTTTGAAATTGTCTGAAGTTAGGATTGTCAGTTGCAACTCGCAATTTCTGATTGGTGCATTGTCTGAAGTTAGCATTGTCTGAAGTTAGCATCCTAGTTTGTTATTGTAGTTGTTATATGAAATTGTTAATATATGATTGGTGCATTGAAGTTTTTTTATCAGTGAATTATTAACTGCAAGACAAGTTTTGCTATAATGAATACACATTACATTGTTATTGAATACTTCAGTGTATTAGTTGAATACATTAATTCAATGAGATGAATACTTGAATGTTAAAAATGATTTCTTTATTTTTGAAAGTAACAACAAATACATAATTTTGAAACTAAACGGTAAAATGAATGCTTTTGAGTTCTAAAATGAATATTATAATGCAAATGATTGAATACTTGACATATTAAGTATTAAAAGTATCATAAGTAATGAATACAAATGATTGAATACTTCACAAATTAAAATGAATACTTTGAGATGTGAAATGAATCTTAACTGTGTATGCAAGAATGAATACAAATGATTGAATACTTCACAGATTAAAATGAATACTTTGAGCTCTAAAATGAATCTTAACTGTGCACGCAAGAATGAATACTTCGCATTGTGTCCCTGTCGCTTTCAATGGACGTTAATGGTCCCCACAGTTAAGTTCGGTGTTGATGTGGACGTCTGTGGTCCCCCCTGTTTGCCGCTGGAATTGAATTTGCCGTCCCCGCCAGTGGATTTTCTGCCGTTCTTAATGTCCAGACTATTGTTGAATACTTGTTCATCGTTTAATGAATACATTTAAGCTGATAATGAATACTATCTGTGTTCCGTGTATCTTTTGCGGAATTAAGGTGTTTTATCAGTGGTTTTCCGCGTTTTTTTTGTACTTTTGTTGTTTTCAACTGTTTTTATCTGGGGGACTGTTAAGGGACGTTTCATGGGGGACAGCTAGGCGATCCCTTTTATATTTTAAGTTTTTAGTTGAGGAATTTATCTAAAGTAAGAACTAAGAAATTATGTAAATTGGTACATGCTGTTTAGATAGGGGTGCAAATGGATCGGATATTATCCGACCGTATCCGACTCCGTATTCGAAAATTAGATACGGATATCCGATATCCGAACATCCGTGCGGATATGGCTACGGATACGGATATAGTTTTTAATTTTAATTATCCGTATCCAAATAGTAGATATATAATATATAGTTTAATATATATTATTGAAATATTTATGTTATTCACTATTATAAAAAACAGATATCTGTATTTGTTTAATATCCGAAAAACAAAAACAGATACGGATATTATTTTATCACTATCCTATCCGTATTCGATCCGTTTGCACCCCTAATTTAGAGTGATACCAAATAAAAGCCCATGTTAATATTATTAAAAGGCAAAGGATGTAAAAACAAAACGAGCGAAAGATTCTCAAAAAAGAAAAAGAAAAAGAAAAATAAGAAATGTACCAACGGTTACCAACTGCACATGTAGTACTTTTTGTCGCTTTGTGAAGGGCTCTCCTTTTAATAAATCATAATCTCTCTCCTCTCCTTTTCTCTTTTAGTAAATATTAATCTTGATTATTTATTACACTTCAGTGAAACAAACTTAATGTGATATATCTGACAATGTCAGCATTGATTAATTATGCAGATATTTTTTAGGTAGCAAGAAATTGCTTGCTAATTATTTTACTAAACTAAGGCAATCTTTACAAGTTTCAAGTAATTCCTTTTATCAAAGCTCTACAAAAATGGAACCAAAAACTTAAAACACATATTTTACCACTTACTATTGAGCTTGATTTTTGCAAAATATGTTTGCCACATTTCATTTTTGCATAAAATTTATATATTTTTTACTGTGAACAATAACATTTAGCTACTTTCGTTGATCAAAAAGTCTTTTTAGTCACTACCATTAAACAAAGAGTTTGAAAATAGCCTTCCAAATTTCAAATTTCAAATATTCACTAATGATCTTCCCTTAAAGTTTCGAACTCACATCTTCTGCACAAAAAACATTGTCCTCTGTTACTAGATCAAAAACTGATTCTTACTATACAAAGCTTTTGTTATTGTATATATTGAGACTCCAACACTATAACAAGAGTGAGTCTATTGTACTATGCATATCACAATTTAGTTTGTAATACAGATCAATATTTTTGTTTTTAAAATTCTAACGGTTGATCCGAATTGTTCAAAATAATTTTCATATGAATTCCAAATTTTATATTTTTTAGAATTTTTATTTTTATTTTTTAAGATGGGTAGAAAATCACTGTTTTTTTATAGTCCAGAATTTTCAGATCAAGTGATTTTCTAACTATCTTAAAAAAAAGTAAAACAATTATCAAAAATATAAAATTCGGTCTTCAAGTAGATATTTATATGGGGATCATGTTGAACGGTTCGGATCAACCATTAAGATTTTGAAAAGAAAAATATTGACCCGTATTATGAATCAACCCGTGATATGCATAGTACCAAGACTTACTCATATAACAATATATATAGGAGCTACACAAATGCATCATATATATTTCATCACAACCATATATAACATATGAAAAACTTTTGTATTTAGATATATTTAAAAACTGAATTACATTTTTTACATTGTCAAATTTGAATATTCAAAAGTCCGGGCTTTGAAAAGTCTTTTTTTCATTTTGAATTCTGAAATAACGCTGAGAATTTCAGATCACGGCCGTTGGAAAAATTTTAAAACTTGATTTGGCTTTTAAAATCACCCGTTGGAGGGGGGCTTGACCCTTATTTTTACTCCAAAAAAAAAAAAATCACCCGTTGGAGTTTGAAATCCGAAGTAAGTTTAGAATTTCTCAAATTAAAACCAGGCCGATGGCTGAAAACTTGAAATTATAATCAATTTGGCAAGTTTGAATGCGGTGTTATTAATTCCGAGACTTTCTCGTTTCTCAGTCTGCAAAAATCGAGGGTAGTTCTGTAAATAATTCTTACTCTGGGGATTTCAGAAATTTTATCCTCTTGCTGCACGTGTGGGTGCTCCACTTGGAAACAGGGAAATACTACGGAACCCCAGCAATGCGCCTTAAACACAAAAGGAATCCCAGGAGAGCCTATTTATTTAATTTCCTTCTATCCATTATTTTACTCGTAAAAATCGTTTATCGATCACAAACGAAAACATTTTCAATTATCCTTTTAGAAATACACGAATTCAAATGGGCCTATTTACGTAGGCCTTGGGCTTTTGAAAGCAAAATAGGCCACATTAAGTTAAGTTGCATTTTCATCCATTACTTTCCAATTTTTACTGTACTCGTTAATTTATCGGCCCATATATCCGATGAATCCATTTGCAACTTCATTTGCTGAACAGAACAGAACAGAGAACACTATCTATATTTTCGAAAAGAATTGTACACGAGATGACAAAAGGCAACCTCATTTGCTTAATGGCATTCGAAAGAATTGTTCATGACTTCCATAGTTACAACTTACAAGCAAATAATAATAATAAACACCCCCAAACACCAATTCCGGTTCAAAATGAGAAAGAAGTAGCTCTCAATCTCTGATAAACAACTAAACCAGCATTGCATTATTGAAAAAGAAAAAAAAAATTCAAACATGATGCGGAAAGAAGCTTGTATTTGTATACAAGGCAGGCATGCAACGGCTTATCACTTATCAGTATGTATTTTCAAGGTTCTTAAGCTTATCACTGATCTCAGCTGTCACCGCCTGTTCTGTTAATGCCTTTTATTCCCTTTCCACCAATGTTATTACTACTTTCATGGCCTTCGCCTATGCTGCCACCAATTCCATTGCCTAAACCACCACCAACACCATGGCCTACACCTACACCTGCTCCAGAACCAATACCACCTCCTGCACCTGCTCCTTCACCAAAACCACCTCCTACACCAAATCCACCACCTCCACCAAAACCACCACCAAAGCCACCACCCATTCCACCACCGACACCGCTTCCAGCACCAAAACCGCCACCAGCACCGCCGCCATGACCACCACCTAAACCACCTCCACCACCAGCACCCCCACCTATTCCACCACCATGGCCACCTCCACCACCAGCTCCGCCACCAGCACCCCCACCCATTCCACCACCGACACCACTACCAAATCCACCACCCGCTCCCCCACCAGCACCCCCGCCCATTCCACCACCGACACCACCACCATGGCCACCTCCACCACCAGCACCCCCGCCCATTCCACCACCGACACCGCCTCCACCACCAATACCGCCACCTACACCACCACCATGGCCACCTCCACCACCAACACCACCTCCAAATCCACCACCCACTCCACTACCAGTACCACCACCAGCTCCACCTCCAAAGCCACCACCTGCACCTCCACCGCTGCCAAAACCACCACCACCCCCGCCACCGAGTCCACCTCCCCCACCGCTACCTCCACCAAGTCCACCTCCAGCCCCACTTCCAAGGCCACCACCTGCACCACCTCCAGCGCCAAATCCACCACCTGCTCCTCCACCCATGCCACCGCCTCCTCCAAAACCACCTCCACCTCCACCACCGGCACCACTACCTACACCACCACCACCACCCATCCCTCCTCCAAAACCACCACCAACTCCAATGCCACCGCCACTTCCTCCACCTATGCCACCCCCACCACCCGCACCGCCTCCAATTCCAGTACCACCACCTCCACCAAAACCTCCCCCACCACCAACACCACCTCCGCCACCAGCTCCTACACCACCTCCAATTCCACCACCTGCCCCACCACCCCCTCCTATTCCACCTGAACCCTTACGACCAGCACCCTTTCGACCACCACCTTTTTTCTTTTTATCACAATCTTCAACCATCATCCCACCAATGCCTAACACAGAGGAGTGCTTCTTCACGTGCAACTCACTCTTTCCTCCAAACTTCCTAGTGTACTCATGGCCAAGACAACCACTGATAACATATCCTGCAAAGACTATAAAGAGTAATGCTCTTCTTCCCATTTCTGATTTTGATAACTCAAGCTAGTGTGCACAGAGAGTTTACAGGAAAGGATTTAAATAGGAATTCTCCCGCCATAAAAAATAAGGTTCTTAATGGTTAACGAGTTGTGGTTGGCTGGTTATCTCTTTTGGGAAAAAGCCGAGATATATTTTTATCTTTATTAGTTGGTGGGTGGAAGTTTTACATAGACTCATGACTCATGGGGGTGAAGTGTCCTTATAAATGCTAAGCTGCCTTCTTTTACTTTTTTCCTCTTTTGGGCTTTATCCTTTGGGCTCGAGCCATATTCATCTCTACACGTGAACTGTAATCTCTTCCTCCGAGATTGTTACATACATACCTTTTTTGTGGGTTAGTTGACAGTTTAGAAGTTATGGGACAAACAAGCGGGAAACTAAAGAAATATATTATAAAAAACTTAAGAACAAACCCATGCTCGGACGTACATTTTAATCAGATTTTAAGCAGGATGTATACAAAGTTGAGTAATTATAATGTCAAAACAGAGACTGCTCTTACTCGCCAAGTCATTATAATTAGAAAATTAGAATATGCGACTTAATTCCAGAACATCAGCTAAGCATGCATTAAACGTACTTTATCTACAGGACTCCCCATCTATTTCGCAATAGTGGGTAACAAAAAAGACCCAGTCAGACCTCGCCTGCCAAAGTGCCAAGTCATTTCTTCAATCGATTTTGACTCCTAATCTCATGCCACAAGCAAAGGATAGTATCATATGCATCCTCATCCAAGCATCCTCTATTCACTCCGGAAACTGCCAGCACCGCTTTCAACCAATCCTCGTGAAGTGTGGAGAACTCTGATCTCCCCTCGCTAGATTTAAAATTTTCACTCATCAAAACCTTCATTCTTTTACTTGCCTCAGATGCAGCCTCTACAACTTGTTTTGGAATTCCTGCCATTAAGGCCACCTGTAGACCGTAGCTCTCAGGGCTGGCCCCATGTGTCAGCCGATATAGAAACACGAGTTCTTTTTCATTACCGAGGCTGCTTCCTTTTGGTTGGAAAACGCAAGCCATGTGCTGTAGGCTTACACGAGGGTGTGATGCAAATTCTTTTGTGAGGGGATGGTAGTGTGTGGCAAAGAGAAGCCGGCAGCATACTTTTTCAACCAGATGGCGAAATACCTGAGATAATAATAAAGTAATAAGAAAATGGACAGATTTTGAAGAAATTATATGAAAAGCACAATAATGTATTCATAAATTTCTCTTAAAACTCTTGGGTGTTATATGAAATTCAAAGCCACCCCAATAGAAGAGATGCAAAAAGAACACAAGGAGAAGAGTTATTACAGCATATGCAATCGCATATCCATCGAATGTACTAGTTCCCCTCCCCAGTTCATCAAGCAACACAAGAGAATCTTGTGTGGCATTTCTCAGCACCGAAGCAGTTTCTGCACACTCAACATAAAATGTACCTGAAAATAGAGTTTAGTGAGAAAAGTACAGATCTTTTAAAACATCTGAAAATAAAAATACAATGAGAATTTTTGCAGCTTGTCTGAAGAATGGTCACAACTAACTTTCTCCGGCCATGATTCTGTCAGTTGCACCAAGGCGTGTGAAGATGATGTCCGCAGATGAGAGCTCACATGATTCACATGGCACATAGCAACCCAGCTGACAAAAAGAAAATAAAAGATTATCGCAACTTGCAAAAAAGCTATACTCAATGCAAAGTCTTGATAAACACTATCTTCTCCTAGTTACATAATTCAGTGAGATGGCGCAGCAGTATGGTGCAAACAGTTCAACCTGTTCAGTTACAATAAAATCCAAATTTGACTAAGGCTTGTCATTTCAACACACAATTAAAACAAACTACAAGAAAGGCCTATGGACCACCGATCTGGACCTAATCAATACTCCATTAGGTCAAGAAATCCTCTCCCAGACTTTAATCACTAACCTGACACAACAACCCACACTACCTGAATTCCTGAAATAAGCCAAGTAGACCAAACAGGCTTGGGTAGGGGTGCAAACGGATCGGATAATATCCGACTGTATCTGGATCCATATCCGAAAATTTAATACGGATATCCGATATCCAAATATCCGTGCGGATACAGATACGGATATGGTTTTGAATTTTAATTATCCGTATCCGAATAGTAAATATATACCATATAGTTTAATATATATTATAGAAATATTTATGTATATATTTACGGACATCCGATATCCGATCCGTATCCATATCCGAAAATAAAAGCGGATACGGATATGGTTTTACCACTATCCGATCCGTATCCGATCCGTTTGCACCCCTAGGCTTGGGTCAACACACTGTAACCAATGAATCAACCATTAATAAATCAAACCAAGTAAAAACCAGCAACACACAATTTGTTACCAAACACCTGACCAGTATACTAGATTACCTGTGCCAGAATGACAGATAGACATGTGGCGCGCATTAGTGTTGATTTCCCTCCCATATTGGGTCCTGTCAGAAGCAATGCACAATCATTACTCCCATCAGAATCTCCTAAATGTACATCATTAGGCACTAAACCACTCGAACTCTCGGCAACAGCATATGGGTGCCACAACCCTTTCATTTTCAGCACTGGTCCCCTATCCCCATGGGATGTTCCAGAAGTCGAGTTACGGGAAACGAAGACAGGCCGTGACGTGGGGCCCCACGATGTAACTGCAGCTGCAGCAAATGATTGGAGCACGTCAATTGTGGAAAGGACGTTTATAACTTGGGACCATTCAGTTGATTTCTCAGCAAAGAGCTCAGTACGAAAGGATAGTGTATCTGCATCCGAGTCTTTCACCTCGTGATCCTGGAAAAATATAAAAATATACTTAATTTTACTATCACATATTTAGTAGCTTGATAGATTGTTGTTAGATCTTGGTACCGGTAAAAGTCAGTTCTTGTACGGTTCCAATACTACCATGTGTCCCTTTTTGTTATGTTGCATTTTCAATGTTAAATTTGAGATTATTTGACGCCATTATACAAAATTTGCCTGAATTTTTGTCAGGAACTGGCACGTCGCAGCCTAATGCTGAAACCAAATTACACCCATCAGACATCAGTACTGTGACCATGGATTGCCATGCATTTGATCATCTATTTCTCTCACTAGATTGTAAAGGCAGTCAGACTATAGAAAATAAATATGAAAGCCCAGCTACAGTTATATGCACACACAAAGGTTAGAAGTGAGCACAACAAAAATTAATTCCAAATTATAAAAGAGCACACATGCCTGATATTTTGGGAAGTCATTGTCTAAAGCTTCTTCAAACTGATGCACAGACTCATCAAGACTCTTTAGGGTTGGGATATTAACAACCTTTGACAGAGACAGTACACCATGATCCTCTTTATGCAACACATTTAATAGGTCCATGCCCATCCTTAGTCCTTTGACCAAAGAACCAAACGTTTTAACCTAAAATTCAGCAGTTCATAACTAGAATTGTGAAAAAAAATTATTAAATCCATAATCACATAAAAGCTGAAAAATATCACGTAACCTTTCACAAAAATATGATTTTAATCTATTCTTTACAAGACATGGAATTTAAACTTATAGATGGACGAACAAACTCAAGTAAAAGGGACTCTGAGTTTCTCAAAATTGGGGAGCAGAAAGAAATGTTTTTTGTTTTCTAGGTTGATGAGTTTCCCATATTTCTGGGAGGTATATAATTTACCCAGTTTTTAACAAAATAGCATACAAATCTTCTTAAGCTTTTGCAAGAAACAGATGTGCCGCTAAACTAATTGTGTTAACAATATGTCATCTTGTTATAAAGGAGAAGAAAAGGGAAAAAAAATACTAAAACAAATCATTGCATACCCGTCTTTTCAACATTCTTTGACCAATCACAGGCAATAGCAGAGCTGCTGATGACCCAACTGCTGACTTGACTTGTCCCAGTAACCTCTCAAGATCTGGAACCCGTCTTAAGTGCTCATGGATAATGGAGATTAGAACCGAATTGTTTATAAATCCCTCAACAATGTTGAGACGACTATTTATATCATCAATATCCTTCAAGGGGTGACATATCCATCGTTTTAAAAGCCTCTTGCCAGATGCCGTCAGACAGTGGTCAAGGTGCTTGTATAGTGTACCTGCAGTATAAATAGATCTCAGTAAACGATCCTGTTAAGAATAACAAAAGGATGTAATATGTGTTATACTATACCAGGATTTAGCTGGTATTGAACTAGTACGGTTCTGATTAGAGCCAGGGGAGTCAGAACTGACCCAAAGAGTGCGCCAGCCTGACCAGAATTTTGAAATGTTGACAAGTTGAACAAAAATAAATCTCCAACTCAATTTAACCTAATTCAAACCCGAAAAACAACCAAAAATATGACAGCCCAACCTTAACACAGGAGAACTGAATGTCAACTCTCAACACAACTTTTTGTATGATAATCTGAAATAACCCAAGAAAAATAAATCAAGACCCCAGACATGACATCTAAAAATAAGCATGTACCTAGAACTTTCAAGAGCTGTCCAAGCCTGACTCAACGACCAAGATTTATAATTAACCCAACACTGAAATAATGTTGAATCCTAAACCAAGTTTCATTTGCCATGTGATGCTAACCCCTGGCTGGGATATAGAATGGATTTACTGCTTTGAATTCAAGTTTGTGTATAGGAGCAAGAGAGAAGGCAGCCTCATACCTGACAACCCGCCATCAACATTATTAGAGAATATTTCAAGATTGACAAGAGTCTGACCATCCATCCTTAGACAACTCTTATACACAAGATATGGTAATATCTCCCCATTTCTTAAAGCATCCTCTAGCTGGTCCAGAAAATAAGTTTAGATTCATCAGAACATACGTGCTATTTAACATTGGTTAAAAACAATATTAAATGAATTACTCATCCAAACCCAAACAAACGTTATGTAGCTACAGTAACATACTAGTAAAGGGCATGGGTATTAGGTACTCATCCATGGTTTCAACACTCTTTCTTGACAAGTAGGTTAAAAAACATAAATATTGGGAGTTGAGACATACCATGAGTCTAGACAAATGGGAAATAATGCAGCCAAGTGCGCAGAGAACCAGACTATTATCCATTGAATAGTCAAATGCACTTGACCAAGAGTTTCCAGATTTCCCAAAATATCCTTTGGAATCTATCATCTGTTGTACTTGAGATGCATCCACACCAATACCAGGTAATGTTGCAGTCAGTTGCGTCTTCACCGAACCTGCATGGACAGTAGTTTGAGGATATAGGCATGCTTTTAATATTTTTTTAAAACATGCAAAAAATAGAACTTACCAGCAGAAGCATATTTCTTAAGTGCCTGTTGAGTTTGTTTAGAGAGCCCTGGAAATAGAGTGAATAGGATTTTCAGCCTTAAGTTTCATAGGTTACCAGAATTTAAAATAAAAGGAAATCTGTGCTTCTTTTTTTTTTGCTTCAGACCTGAGCTCTCATAAATTAATTCTCTAGGCGATACCTACAAAAAGGTTTAAAACATGCATATTAAAACAAATAAGATTGTATATGTTAAATGAGATAAGAAACCTGTTTTAATGTCAAGAAAAAACATATTTACTTGAACAAGCAAAGCACCAAGTGTTGCACAAGAATCATCATCTGAAATGGAACCAACCCAAAATTTTAGAGCTGCGTAGTCCAGAAATGCAAATCCATACTCAGTTCTTCCCTCATCAGAGGTTTGATTTCTCTGCATGTACATTAGTACATTACAATGAGAATAATAACTGGAAACTCTTGGACTAACTTCCATTCACAGAAGAAGACTCCTAGTGTACCTACTGGTATAGTAGTACATCCCAGATGATGCATTAAAGAACCAATCCTTAAAAAATCAAATCAGCCAACTTTTTGGGAACTTCCACATATTTACCTTATTTGTTAATTTCCTGTCATGTGTACATAAAATGTGAAGTGTTTCTATGGCAAATATGTAACATCTAAAACCGGACAGTTTCTGTGTCAAAAAAACCTAATATTTTAAGTTGAATTGGTATAGCAGGCTTAAAGCACCTCTGTTAAAGCAAGAAGATGAACTGCATCTGGTCCGATGCATCCATCGACAACAGTTGACGGTGTAGAAACATGAACTAGCTTTCTTTCTATAACCTGGAATTAATATATGTTAATTAACAGACTAAAAGTAATTCCACAAATCAGACAGGCAAAGTGCTTTGCGATTTATAAGAGTTTAATTTATGATGAAACGGAACATTTTGATAATACGGGACAAAGAAACAAAAAAAATGTCTGGGTATAAATATTAGCTGTATATGTTTATTTTGGGTTTTAGGAATGAACAGGTTCAAGTACTTACAGAACTAGAACCTCTGCGTTTGGCTTGGTCAGCAGTCTCCAGCTGCTCAATTCTTCCCACTTTATATCTAGAGATAAGAAAGGTAACATTGGCGCAAATTTTACTCTTTTTTTTTTTTGGCTATCATAAGTTCACACTTCAAGAAAGGATAATTTACCTATAACACTGTACAAGTTTCTTTAAAAGAGAAGTGCAAGGATACTGCTTAAAATTAGTACTCGGGTTATGTAGAGTGAACCAGAGATTCAGGTATCTTTCTAAAATAAACTAATAGATTATGGGCTTTTATTTGGTGCAGTCATTGCATTATGCATTTTACATTCTGGAGAGCAATTCCTGATAATTTGAGGTTCTGTTGGAGGCTTATGCCTAAAATAAAAAACAAACCTTTGTGTTATCTCAGCTTTAAAATATTAAGTAGTTTATCAGCTCCCTTTTGCAAAAACAAAGCTTAATAGAGAATAATTTACTTCTAAAGATAGAATATTTACCCTCGCACTATCAGTTTCTGAACAGCATCATCAATTCCAGCCTCAGATATACCAACCTGTATAGCACCGCTCAATATTTATTGCTTGTTATTTGAATTTCTATTATTTGACAGAGAGTAAAAAAACTAGACTCAAAAGCATATAAATAGAGAACAAATAATTTACCTGTCGACATTTACCAACTCCACTAATAGTCATTTTCCAATCAAGCTCCTTCTGACCAATTTCAGCATCTAATTCATAAAGTTCATAGAATTTTCCCTAGAATTCACCAGGAAGTAATTGCATATAAAAGGATGGGTCATACCAGCATGGATACAGTAAAACTTAAAAAAAAAAATACAATTTAGAAAGCATATTTGGTTCCTGTATAATTATGAATACAGAAATATAGTACTTGGTTCAAGTATCAAATCAAATGAGTATTACGATGTTGCACAAAATATAAGCAGGAAAGTGTCAGCAAACACCTATTGGGAGTTGAGATAAAAAACACATGAACACATCTTGTTTTTGTATCATTTAAAATAAGGATGCAGTAGTGTTGATGCCACTACACATGATATGTTGTCTACATTAAGCATCCTTTAAAAAAAATTAACATTGTTTTCTAACAATGGCCATGAGGTTTTGGCCTGGCAGAAATTATATTAGAGCTTAAAATGATCCATTTTATCATAGACATACAAAGTTACTATCGACGATTAAAATATTAGGCACACAAACAACATACCACTTTAAAGAAGAGAACAACATCCATGTATTCACACTTCACACTCCAGTACTGCTTCTGAGAAGCTGACATTTTTTTAAAAGCATCAGGCGGTATGTATAGTGTTCTCTTGTCATAAAGAGGGTCTTCCGGTCTCCTTCTATTTGCATCTCTTATATTGCTAGGATTAAGCCAGTCAAATTTGCTGATCACGCCATCTGATTCTTCACCAAGTGTTGGTTTTGCTTTTTTGTTAGAAGTAAAGAATGGAGAGATTTGTTTAAAAGTGATACTATCATTTGCCTTCGGGGATTCGTCTTGGACCCGTTTGAGCCCTGGCACAAATGGCCGCCGAGCTGGGGTTTCAGGTTCTACTTCGTCAAACTCCAGTTTGAAGCAAGGCATGTCTCCTAGGAAGTCTCTAGATGATGGCTTTGAGAATTGTTGAGTAGGGGTTTCTCCATTACTGGGTGTATATTTTTCGACAACCTGTCTCAGCTGGAACTGATTATCCTGTGTCCTGCATTGCACAAACACAGGCATTAGTTCTGTCATGACCTGGAAATGGTTTTCATCATAATTGTTCCATATGGGCTTCTTTCAAACAAGATTATAATATACTCACAATCAATTATTTATCCTTTCATTATTATTCCTTTTTTTATTTAAGCCAACAAAATCATATTACAAATAAGAAGCGAGTTTCCCATATGTAAAACTTCCATTCTCTATTTTATTTTACGAACTATCATTAAATGAAATTGTTTGAAATTTGCTTTTAAGTTTTTTTTGCCAATTCAACATATATTATGCGATACCAAGGGTGATAAATCAAATCAGTTTGTATGAGCAGTTGCTTAGCTAGTAAGAGAGAAGTGGGGTCAATTGACCCCACTAAATTAATCAAATTGTGATTAGATGTAAAGAATTTTGTGACACTTTTCAACAAGTTCCTTAAACTTCTCTAAAACTGACCCAACTGAACTGAACTGCTAGCTTTGCGCTGCCTATGAGAATGGCAAAGTGTTTAAAACCAGGATAATTACTCATAATCAGAGTCAATTAAAAGCTAACAAGCACAAATAAACAGCTTTAGTGAACAAAAGAGGTACATCCATAGGAGTGCAAACTTGTAATACCTCTGCTCGAAGCCGTCACCAAAATCTAGCTCAAAGCTTGGCATGTCATCTAAATAGTCTTTAGAAAATGCATGCATGGATGGCTTTGGGTTTTGCTGTGTGGAGGTTTCCGTGGTAACAGGTGTATTCCTCTGGAAAGCAGGTGACGGATGCATCCAATTTTCCTGTGATCTGAAATGCAATTAAGCATTAGTCTTTAGGCAACAAAGAGACGAGTTGTAATACAATTAATTTCAAGATTGGCTTGACATTGTACAAGCAGGGCATGATGCACAGACAATTATCCAAAAATACGAAAATAGACACAAGTAGCAAACAAATGATCAACTGCTTGTTAGTTGTTACAGTCTTACAGACAGACAAGGCATCACAAGCCTCCAAATTTAGAGCACCGTGATCAGCTTACAAATGGCTTGCATTTGGAGATTTGTATATTAGTGCCTGAGCAGCAACATGAGGCGACTCTAAGAGCAACCGCTAAATCAAAACAAAAGTTAGCTCTGGGCTTAAGACCTACTTCCTTAAAATAACAAAGTTAAATCTTAGATTTTGAACAAAAACTAGCATAAAAGTAAGAAAAAATCTAAACCCTGGACTCTGAACAAAGTCTAGCAGACATTGATGTGGGTTGAGTAAAATAAAATAAACCCTTGTCTACTACGAAGTCACCCATACCCCTTGTTGAAGCTGTCATCAGATCGAGCGAGTTTCTGTAATATGCTGGAAACAGACTGAGGCGCTCCAACTCCGCCTGAACTGCTCATCGGAGAAATAAATGCACGGCGGGGCTTCTCAGCCGGAGTGTCAGTCCCTCTAACATCTCCGGCGGAGGCGTTCGACTGGGGTTTTTTAAGGAAAGAGAGAATCGACTTCTGGCGTTGCATTGAGAGAGTGAGAGAGAGAGAGACGAAACCTCGGGATGAGAGCCGGAGGTAGCTCTATTGTTGAGAATAAATTGATTTATTTGGCGGCAAATGGAGGAGGGAAGAAACGAAATTTATTTCCTATCGAGTTCCAATTCGGGCTTTATACAAGTACAGATTTGTCCCTCGGAGAAATGACGGAGTAGGAGTCTCCTGGTTATTGCCTGCATTTCTTCGCGTTATTTGTTTATGCGGTGAAAAAAATTCAGTTGAATAGTAACTCACTGTTTATTATTCACCCGTGTTGAACTGAAATTTTTTTTTCCCACATGAGCAGTAATCCGCTGTTTACTATTCATCCGTTCTTGTATCCATTTCCGTTCCCGGGCTACAGCCGAACAAGTCCTAAAGAAGAAATGGGTAATTTAAATACCCAGAGAAGAGAACTGATAATTTGCACCGTTTTGTGCTTAGCAATTGGGTTTAATCGGTTGGTATGTATTACAGGCACAACATTCGCGAATTATTCGTTTTTTTTTTGTAATGCTGAACCGAATGTCGAATTATTCGCGAATAATTCACAAATTTTACAAAAATTTTCTAAATTTTTCCCAATTTTTTTTTTTGCTCCCTTGCAGGACTGAGATCTCTGATCTGAATCATACACGTGTTATTTCCGAATCACGAATTTTTGACCTTGCCGAACCGAACCCGAATAATTCATTTGTTACTATGGTCTATGTGGGCTCGCCCGCCTCGCCATGCCATACACTGATACACGTCAGCCGCCTTCGTCTAGGTTGTGTATAGTCATATATGGATCGGAATATGTTGCTCTCCAAATTGGCAAGCAGAATCCTGTTTTTTCAAATCACACCGTTAATCTGTGTTGAGATTCATGCATGAAAAAATTCAAAGATCTGATTTGAAAAGGTAGGGTCCTGTTTGCTAATTTGACGAGTAGCAGAGTCGATCCATAGCTATATAGAGGTGTCAATGGCATCCCTTTACCTTGTATGGAAACAAATTGTAATTGATTTTAAATTCGTACTAGCTTTGTTTACGATTAACCTGAATCGTTTTAAGTAATTACTTGGTTGAATTTTTAATTTTAAAATTAAAAATTCAACCAAGTCGTGTCGATGTGTGGAGCCGCGTTAAGGGACGGACCCACATACAGTGACAGTGTATTCTATAAATTAATTTTATAATTCATCGAATCGGCTTTAAATGGTGATTCTATGCTCTACCAATTTTCATCTGCTCAACGAATACAAATGTTTGCTGTCTAAATTTTTAAACTTTATGTTTATTTTTACGTAAGATCGATAAGAGCATCTACATTCCTGAAATTATTAGAGTTTCAAATCTGATGTGGCAGTTTCTAATTCAATTTTAGGAATGTGGGAGAGTTTCTTATTTAGAAACTATGCAGTAGAGTTTCTTATTATGAAACTGTTTCTAAACTCCATGTAGATCAAATGATTGGCTCATATTAATTCTCATTTTTAATTTGCTGCTGACATGGCTTAATTGAAACTCCAAAATTAATTTCAGGGATGTGAGAATTAGAAACTTTAAAGACTATAATTTATAAAAAGTAGTTAACAAATATTTAGAAACTCATTTGAGTTGCAGGAATGTAGATGCTCTAAGTTGGAAATTATTTAGAATTAATCCACACTGACACTGTCTCGTATTTGAAAATTTTATAGCGGCATATCATACGAAACAAAACGTCTCTGCATCTCAACCGTCCACTGCAAAGTAATTAATTTATCATCCAATCTCTGCTAGGACCCGGTTCACGGACTCAATTTAACAACCACAAGGTGTAAAACCAAGGGAGATATTTCCGAAGCAAAAAGGGCACCTTCCGGCCCATGAGACAGACGCTTAGATCAGGTCCACTCAATTTAGCTAAATGTAATGGTGGTTTAGGTATACTTCATCTTCACGAGATGAACATTTCCTTACTTCTTAAATGGTGGTGGAAATTTCATGATTGCCAATATCATGTCTTATGGAAAACTGTCATTTTACACAAATATTATTCTGCAAATACTATGCAATTATCTCCCTTTTGGTCCTCTGTGATGAAACTTAATCTCTTAGGTCAAATGAGTGTTTCATACACCCCAGGTACACACTCATCTTTAGAATTTTGGAATTCCCTATGGTCCGGTAATTGTATGCTTGCTACTAAGTATCCTCAACTTTATAACATATGCTCTAATAAATCAATTTCCATAGATGAAGTAGTCATTTCTCAAGGAGCTGCCATTAAATTTAGGAGAAACATTAGTGGTATACTACTAGTTAATTGGCAAGACATTCTAGTTTTAATTAGTTCTTCTAGTTTCACTCACAATTCTGACAATATGGCTTGGAGATGGAATAATTCTGGTTCCTATACGGTTAGATCAATTTATAAAATTCTCAACTTTAGAGGTGTTAATGATAATCAATTTGCTGCTGTTTGGGAATTACCTATTCCACAAAAAATTAGAATATTTTTATGGTTACTGTTAAATAACAGAATTCTCACTAAAAAAGATTTAAGTAAAAGAGGGTGGCTCGATAATCTCACTTGTCATTTTTACTCGGAAGTAGAAGATACTAATCACCTTTTCTTAAGATGTCAACTAGCGCAGAAAATCTGGTTTTGGCTAGGCAAGAGGCAAGATTTTTTTGCAAATTGGTCCTCCATTTCTAACATTTTTTATTTTGCAGCCCAAATGCAAGACATGCGCCAAAAAGGATTCCTAGTTGTACTCAGCGCTGTGTGCTGGACGGTTTGGAAATATAGAAACGATACTTGTTTCCTAGCTTCGGCTGGTAAGTCGATTAGGTCTTTAATCTTGCTAATACTTTCTGTTTTTGAATATTGGACATGCCACATGGACCAAAGGATCAAAGTTGATGCTACTGAGTGGATGCCGATCGATACCGATGCCATACCACTGACCATATGGGACCCTGATGTTCATCAGCCGGTACAGTACCCAAGTGATGGTGGTGTCGCTGATGGTGGACCACCTCTCCTGCTAGGATACTCAGAGGGTTCATCAACCAGTCGATGAAGAAGACATTTTCTTGCTATAATTCAGATTTTAGATGTTATCTTAGCACCATGTTTGGTAATTTATCTCTAGGGTTGTTATTTTCCATAACAGTTTTTTGGTGACTTCTTAAGCGTCGAGCTTTTATATTTTGCTCGTTATTAGAACTTGTTTTGGAGTTATTTTTAGTTTCTTACTGGATGAGTTTTTGATGATTGTAAATTAACTCTATTTCCTAATGGAATGGGCAGTTCATGTCTTTTTATCAAAAAAGTTGCTCTAAATTAATTTAAAATCCACTTTGGAAACTTCTACTTAAAAAGAAAAAGAAAAAGAAAAATATATCCTGGAAACAATGCTCTTGACTATATATTAATAATATATAATAATTTCGTAGAAATTATCACGTTTACATGTACTGTCTTCTTAAATAAGTTCACTGGAAATTTACGGTATTTCACGTTTTATCTTAGACAGACTTTGGTTACATACAGTGGCCTAATTAAGTACAGAGAAAGGGATCAATTCACCCTATTTTGTTTTAAAAAAAATATCTGTGTTTATATATGATTTTTTTATATAACTTACAGTCAAATATCATGAATACTATAAATTAATTTTATTCTCAGCATGAAAATTTTATATGCTTGACTCTCATCGTGTGTTTGACTCCGTAGTTTAAAAATCTAGTTCCGGCCTTAGTTATATATCAATAAAAATTAAGTTCTACAGATTCAATTTTTAAGCATTCTAAATTTATGAAATACATCCTTTCTTTGTAATTCATCAATATTATATTCCGGTAGATTGCATGTCTAAATTTGCAAACTAATTGTTAACCATCTCTTTATCTTTGCCACTGCTCCATTTAATATTACACATAACAAGAGTGTATAGACACAATGGCGCATAAGATTAATTTTAATTATTCGTAATCTCAGCATTAACTCATCGTGCACTAATAGATTTGGACCGTACAATTGAAATCTACACTAATAACAAAGGACAAGTGCATAGTAGGTAGGGACCGGATTGGCTCCAATCCCAATCAGACAGTCTACGGGCCTGTTCGGATGTCACGGGATTACATAGGATGGGATTTGACGGGAATGGGAACTCACTTTTGAAATAGTGGGAACCCATGAACATGGGTACGCACGGGATCTATTATGGGAACGTGCTGAATTGAGTGTTCGGTTGTACTGTGGGATTAGTTGTGGGAAATCTTGTTTTATTTAATATATATGAGGTTATTGAGTGCGTTTTTTAATCAATATGAACATCATTCTTTAATACCTCATGTATTAATTGTTAACTGTGAAAATATAGATTAATTAATATGAATATTTTTCTTTAATGCTGCCATTTTTATTTTCACCGTTTCATAACTAATTTCAATTTTCTTTGTTTCAATTCATTAATTTTTTCTATTTCCATCAAATATGTTTGAGTAATTACAAAACTATTCAGTTGCAATCCTTTTGTTATGTTCTGAAATTTTAATTAACTAAATAAGCTAAAAATTTCTTATTTATTTTTTACAACTAATTAAAAATTTTAGTTAATTAAACAAGAAATTTTAAAATTTATATAACATGTTTAAAAAAAACAACATTAAACTACAACTTAATAAATTAAAAGTTTACAAATAGAATTTTCATAAAATGAAATAGAAAATTTGTAATATATTACAAATAAGTAAACTACAAAAATAAAAGGGTGTTAATAATTTTTTTAATGATTATGTGATGAAGTTCACAAGTAAATTGATAAACTACAATAATGAACATTCGAAATTTAGTATTAAATCTTTAAAACGCAAATCTCATTTAATTTAGTTAATTTTGTTCAATTTGAAGTATCACCTTTATATATTTATTTATTCTAAAATTTATTATTTGCAAATTAAAAGTCATTGTTTTGATCTGGGACCAATCTCAACTGTTCAATTGACGCTGCACGAATCTCAAAGCAACCCCACCCTTTTTATTTCTCTCCCCGCTCTACTTCTCTCTCTGTGCCCTGGGCCCCTTTCTCTCTCTCTTGGCGCTGGCTGAGAGAAATAGAGGAGAGACACGATGCGGTTCCGTCTTGGGAAGAAATAAATTGAGTCTGAGCTCGCGTGTGTTTTCCCAACTTTTTGCACTGTCTCGGAAGTGTTTTGGGAAATAAGCAAGGAAAAGAAGGGGAAAAAACAAGGCTGCCGAACAGGTCTGGGTTAATACGATGGGTTCTGCTCCAAACCAACCCATTCCCATCAAAATATTTGGCGTCCGAACAGGCCCTACATGTATGCATTAAACTCAAAAGAGATTTGGGCCGTACAATTGAGATTCACACTGGAATTGAAGGGTTCTGTGCATAATAGACAGGGACCGGATCGGTTCCAATCCTGATCAGACGGTCTATGTGCATGCATTAAACTCAAAAGATTCTCTTTTAAATTAATGCAGAGAATACGCACTCATAGTTATTTGCCATCGCACATAATTCGACATTATTTTCTCTTGCGTGGTTTGCTATTTATAAGCACGAATCGTACTTTTACGGTATGATTTTTTTTTAAGAAAATTAATAATAAGTATGTCTTCTATTTTGTTCACGTCATTATAAAAAATAGTCTCAGAACTTATATATTGATATTCTCTAGCCATAACACTGTTATTCTAACAACACAAATTATACAACTAAAAAAGAAATGTAAAATGTGATTTCTAAACTCTGAGATTTTTAAGATCGGTAAAATTTGTACCGTTACCGATCTTCTACTAATATTATAACCACTGTACTCTTTCTGTTTCTCTCTCTTCTTTTCTGTTAGGGTGCGTTTGGATGGTGCAAGAATAGAGCTATTCTTGGATTAGCTCCACTATTCTTATTCTTGAGTCATCCAAATATAAATTGAAAAATTAGATTAGCTCAAGAATAGCTCTATTCTACTAATCCAAATAAATGGTGGAATAGCAAGAATAGAGCTAGTAGGATTAGTGATATTAATAAAAAAATAATTTTCATTCCTCTCAATTAGAATTAGCTTAAATATTAAAATAATATTAAATAAAATATTTGATTAGTATTAAATAAATATTATATTATATTATATTAGTATTAAATAAATATTAGTTTAAATATTAAATGTAATATAATATTAATTTAAATATTAAATTAGTATCAAATAAATATAATATGATGTTAGATTAGTATTAAATAAAATATTATAATAAATACAATATAATATTAGTTTAAATATTGATTAGTATTATATCTAATATTAGATTAGATTAGTATTAAATAAAATATTAGTTTAAAATATTAAACGTAATATAATATTAATTTATATATTAGTTTAGTATTAAATAAATATAATATTAATTTAAATTTTTAATGTAATATAATATTAGTTTAAATATTATACTAGTATTAAATAAATATAATATCATATTTGTATTAAATAAATATAATATAATATCAGATTAGATTAGTATTAAAAAATATAATATCAGATTAGATTAGTACTAAATATAATATACTATTAGTTTGAATATTAAATATAATATAATATTAGTTTAAACATTAAATATTAAATGTATTATAATATTAGTTTAAATATTAAATTAGTATTAAATAAATATAATATCAGATTAGATTAGTATTAAATAAAATATTAGATTAGTTTAAAAAAATTGAGCTTTTATGTAATATAATATTAATTAAAATATTAAATGCAATATAATATTAGTTTAATCCTTATTTTATTCATTTCCTTCATCGCTATTCCAAATATACAATCCAAACGACATTTTTACTAATCCGAATAGTTCAAAGTTAGCACTATTCTCAAACCACTCGGATTAGCACTGTTCTCAACTACTAATCCAAAAATTGCTATTCTTGCACTAATCCTTGCACCATCCAAACGCACCCTTAATTTCTACCGAAAAAATTTTCCAGACTCAAACCCAGGCAGACAAGTAGGTTGAGCAACAGGATCCGAATCTGCTGAAATTCTTGGTCATGAACAGTGACCCTGAAATTCCTAAAACTCATGATCCAGCCATTGAATTGTTTTGAGATGCGTGCACAGAAAAATCAGCTATTTTGAGATGCGTGCACAGATTAAAAAATTGGACGGCTGGATCGTGAATTTCAGAGATTTCAGGATTACTGTTCATGCATTTGGATTTTAGCAGATCCGAAATCTGAGCAACAACCTTCTTTACCACTGCACCAAGCCACCAACTCATACTCATTGTTAGAATAACGTAGTAGCTTTTATATTTAATGTATATTTGGCTTTGAGTGAGTCTATGGTACTATGAATATTATGATTTAGTCTGTAATATGGTTCAATATTTCATTTTTCAAAATCTTAACGGTCGATCCGAACCGTTCAACATGATTTCCATATGAACATGTACTTGCAGACTGAATTTTATATTTCTTGGAATTTTTTTACTGTTTTTTAAGGTAGGTAGAAAATCACTGTTTTTGGATGGTCCAGAAATTTCAGATCAAGTGATTTTCTACCTACCTTAAAAAACAGTAAAAAAATTCCAAAAAATATAAAATTCGGTCTGCAAGTACATATTCACATGGAAATTATGTTCAACGGTTCGGATCGACCATTAAGATTTTGAAAAATGAAATATTAAACCGTATTACAGATCAACCCGTGATATGCATAGTACCATAGACTCACTCTTTGGCTTTTGTGAACTTTGTAGCTACCAAGGGATACATACAAATTAAAGTTGTGTTACAACAAATATAAAAGCAAAATCCAAAATATATATATTGATAATCTAACCACATTATGATTCCTTCAGCCTATATATGTACCATATGCTTTTCGTGAGTTCTGATTTTGATATTTTTGAACTAAATCTTATTTTTAGAAAATGGAGGCACTCCTTGTGCTATTTGCTTTGTTTTTATAATTCTATCATCAGGCTGGATAGAAACTTTTTAAATAATTATAATTTTTTTATCTGTGAATTGCTATGTTAAATATTAATAATACATGAATTGTGGATTGAATTTGAAGTATGCAAGATTACGGATTGAAATATTTTTTAATCTAGTGTCCGATTAGTTAACGGATTTAAACCCGATTAGCTATTTAAAATCAATTAGTGCCTTACCTGAATCCGCCTCTAACTCTATTTATATACGAACAACAACTTCAAAATTGAACACTTAGAAATTAGAAATTACCAGCATCAATACATTTTGGCATGTTCTTGATGGCAATCAAAATAATAACAAAATGTAATTATTTTTACACATGCATGGAAAATAAAGAAATCACACCTAAATTAATCTAAATCTTGAGCCATTTTAATAAGTTTTAAAAATAAAACACTACGGACTACGGAGAGTAGACACCCTAAAATGTGGTATTCAAACACATCCACTTCATCTATTTACTACTTTCACGCTGCCCATATTTTTTCTTTCTTTTAACATTCCTCTGGTCGGGTTGAGAAATTGCGATCCATGCACGTGGAAGAACCGACGGCCGTGATTATCTGATCATCTGATTGGAAATTCCGAATCTTAAGCTGTTTGTACTGTCGCACCAGGATGCGAGCCTGCGACTAAATTGAACCCATTCTCTCTATTTCCACGGCACGGCCTTCGCCGTTTAATTTCACCTCTCATCTCTCTCTCTCATAATCTAATCGGAATTCGGAAACAAGCGAGCGCTTCCTCTTTTCAGCAAGGTTTCAATCCCGAATCTATTGGTATCTTTTTTTTCTTTTTTTTTTTGTCTAATTTAAGTTGCTCTCGGTAGATGTAGAATGTAGATAGATTTCTCAGCGTTTTTTGTTCGTAGCGTCCAGCGCTAGGTATATAGTTTATGCATGCCACCTTTCCCTTTCTCAGATCATCTCTCTTCCCTATACAAAATTCGTTTGGGTGACAACTTCCGATGGAAGCGGAGGCCGATATAGGCACGTCAGCTGGGATTGAGGCGGAGACGGAGGTCACGAAGGGAGAGGAGAAGAAAAAAGTAGACATAAGGAGGTACTCCTGCGAGTTTTGTGGAATTGTGAGATCTAAGAGATCTCTCATAACATCTCACATCCACTCCGCACATCAGGTAACTTATTCTATCAGTGACACCTTTTTTCGTTCTTTTTCTTCGTGACGGACTGACCATAGTAATTAACTTGAGATGTGATGTTTGCAGGAAGAAGCGGCCAAAGCACAAGTGGATCGTGAAAAGGAGGAACAGATGAAGGATGAAGAAAGGAAGAGATGCACAGAGTGTGGTGTTTGGTTCAAAAAACCAGCTCATCTCAAACAGCACATGCTCTCTCATTCGTCTGAGGTCATATTTTCTTTTCCCTTCACGAATTATTTAGTTCTTTTGGAGGGCTATATCCGTCCTTTGCATGGTTTTACATAAAATTTGCAACATTATGTACATGCTCTGCAGTTTGAACGAGATTCCATTTCCTTGATAAACAGGATTACTAATTAGATCTTACTGAGAAATGTGAAACTAAATTCAGAGATTTTGCAGGTTCTTTTTACATTTATTAAAAAATGTAATCAATGGGCGTGAAGCATTGGATCTCATATAAAAGAACTCCAAAATGCAAAGAGGCATGTGTCTGGAATGGACCAGTAACAGGACGGGTTGACCTCCTGTGAAGCTCCTCCAAGATTTATGTCTCAGTATCACGCTTCTTTCTTCCCAGGTTTGATTTGATTTTCTTTTCAACTTTTGAATTTTAAATGGGCAACTGTGTAAACTAATGCAAAATGCTGCAATACTGCATAGAGAAAAGTAGTGCAAATATTTTACATACATAGACAATGATATTTTTTTTGCATATTTGGTAAATGGCACTGGTTGCAGAACAAACAGTTTAGTTAATGAAAAGGCATTTGATCGGTTCCCAACCTTTTAATCTTGACTCAATTAAATCATTTTTTGACCGGAACATACAACTCTGCAACTTACCACACACCACACACTCACCTTTGTTTGATTTATCTTAATTAGTATTGATGAGAAACATGTACAGAATTTGTCAATATTTAATTTTTTCCCCCCTGTTAATATGAAGTATGTATTGTTTGCAAATATCTGAAATATTGGTGTAGTTTCCAGAACCTTTTAAAAATAAGTTTTTATTCTGTTGGTTTGATTGGGTTAATGATTGCTTTAATAGGCACTTAACAAATTCTGTATGTGACAATTTCAGAAGCTATTTTCATGCCCTTTGGAAGACTGTAAATCGAGCTATAAAAGAAAGGATCATCTGAACAGGCATTTGATGTCACACCAAGGCAAGACATTCAGTTGCCCGGTGGAGAGTTGCAACAGTCAGTTTGTGATCAAAGCTAATTTGAAGAGACATGTTAAAGATTTCCACGAGTGTATGTCACCGGATAAAGTGCACAAGCAGAAACAGCAAAAGTTCGTATGCCAGGAGGTCGGTTGTGGGAAAAATTTCAGATATCCTTCTAAGCTTGCAACACACGAGAAATCACATGGTACTTAACTAACAACTCCTCTGTTTCAACTCTCTTATTATAATAATGAAGCTTATTGTAAATAAATTACAACACTCTGTGGGTTGTTGTCTAATGTGAGCAGCAAACTGGTTTTACAAATAAAGTAAAAACTGAGCACTTTGCGCTGACCGTAAATCTCTGATAATTTATCATAAACTGCAACTGATGAAAATGTTTCTCATCTAATTTACACTCTTTTTTTTCTGAATATTTTTTTTCTTTTACTATTGTTCTCCATTTATATATCCAAAACTCAAAATCCTAATCATGCTTTTATTGAGAAGCAAGTTGGGAACTTGGGAATAAACATGATGTATTGAGCGAGCAGCAATGTACAAAAAAACCCAATACAAGACCTTTACAAAAATAAAGAACATCCTGTGAGAATGTTTTATTTTTCCATTTAAAATTGTCTCTTTTGAAGATACCAATACCATGAGAGTATTTTTTTTTTTTTTTGGTAATTATCAAAAGGTTATGTTATCTTCTGTAAAGAATTGGAAATAGAGTGGGCATTTCTTTTGGAATAAAAAAACCAAAATCATCAGTGAAGTTAAGATGTACTAATGTGCTGCCAATGATGTGCCAGTGAAACTGGACTGCTGTGAGGTTATCTGCATGGAACAAGGCTGTCTGAAACATTTCTCAAATGCGGAGTGTCTGAAGGAACATATGAAATTATGCCACAGCTATATTACTTGTGAGACGTGTGGGAAGAAACAATTGAAGAAGAACATGAAGCTCCACCAGCGCACACATGAAGAAGGCACTGCTATGCCAAAGATGAAATGCTCTTTTGAAGATTGCAAAGCCACATTTTCTAATGTAAAAGACTAGTTGCCATTCCATTAAATTGTTCTCTGTAGTTTAGAAGTTTCACTCCAATTCTGAGTTAGTTTTTCATTTTGATGATGGGTTTGTGTAGAAATCAAACCTAAAGAAGCATGTGGTGGCTGTCCATGAAGATTCCAGGCCGTTTTCCTGCCGCGTCTCTGGATGTGATAAAAGGTTTGCTTACCGCCATGTCAGGGACAACCATGAGAGGACTGCTACACATCTGTATTGTCATGTAAGTGCTTCATCATTTCTGAATTCTGATAACCGTGATTTTTGTGTTCTGTAAGTGCAATTATCATTTCAAGTAGTTGCAATTCTTGTGTATCCACAAAAAATTGTAAGAAATACCACATAATAGATGTACAGAGTGAAGCAAAATAAAAAAATGTCCTCTTGGATTGCTGTCATGTATTTAAATATTCTTGAACTACCCCCATACTTCATTATGCGCATCTGGGTTGTTTGTGGATTTTACAAGGACTGAGAGGAAATTTATACAGTTCAAAGGTGAATGCGACCTACTTGCCGTTTAGTGGGTCAGACAGGTTGGTCCTCTTATTAATTGTTTGTTGCCTGGTGGTCATAGGGTGACTTTGAGGAAGCCGACGAGGAGTTCCAATCAAGGGAGCGAGGTGGAAGAAAGAGAAAAAAGGTAACAATTGAAATGTTGCAAAGAAAGAGAGTGGCATCTCATGTTCAGAATTCCTCTGCCTCTCGATCATTGGAGAACGCATCAGAGTACTTGAGATGGTTAATTTCTTGCTAGATAATTAATTAGGTTAATAGTGTGGTTGCAGGTACGTTTGTTTATAATATATAGTAGAAAAGCATGTCAAAAGACTTAAAATATAAGATAAGAGAGTGGTGTTTTGTGGACAGTAATATCTAAATTATATCTGTTGGGCCGCAATGACGGGTACGTGCTTGGTTTTTGTTTTTATCAAGTGCGTGAATATATGTTGTTTTTCATATGCTGAAATTGTTATGGAAATGTTGACAAGTTAAAACTGTTATCAGTAAAATTGTTATGGAAATGTTGAACGAATATCTTTTGGATTTCCACTTCACCGGGCTGTGGAGGTATGCTTAATTTGCATACAATTTCAACTTTCATTTAGTGCCTTAATAAATGGCCCGTTACGTACGTCCAAGTTCTCTATTCACTTAGGGTACGTTTGGATACGTTTAGATGCACTCTAGAATAGCTAGAATAGTAAATAAGAATAGCTACTATTTAAGAACAGTGAAATGTTTGTTTGGATTGTATATTTAGAATAGGGTTTGGAGGGAATAGCTATTGATTAATAATTTATGTGTAAAATTAAATATAATACAATATAATATTAATTCAAATATTAAATGTAATATAATATTATTTTAAATATTATATTAGTATTAAATATAATATTATATTAAATATAATATAATATTAATTTAAATATTAAATATAATATAATATTAATTTAAATATTAAATATAATATAATATTAATTTAAATATTAAATATAATATAATATTATTTTAAAAATTAGATTAGTATTAAATAAAATATTAGATTAAATGTAATATAGTATTATTTTAAATATTAGATTAGTATTAAATAAAATATTAGATTAATGTAACATAATATTAGTTTAAATATTGAATGTAATATAATATTATTTTAAATATTAGATTAGTATTAATAAAATATTAAATTAAATGTAATATAATATTAGATTAAATATAATATAATATTAGTTTAAATATTAAATATAATATAATATTAGTTTAAATATTAATGTAATATAATATTAATTTAAAAATTAGATTAGTATTAAATAAAATATTAGATTAAATATAATATAATATTAGTTTAAATATTAAATATAATATAATATTATTTTAAATATTAAATGTAATATAATATTATTTTAAATATTAGATTAGTATTGAATAAAATATTAGTTTAAATATAATACAATGTAATATTAATTTAATTATTAAATGTAATATAATATTATTTTAGATATTAGATTAGTTTTAAATAAAATATTAGATTAAATATAATATAATATAATATTAATTTAAATATTAAAATATAATATAATATTATTTTAAATATTATAATAGTATTAAATAAAATATTAGATTAAATATAATATATTATTAGATTAAATATAATACAATATAATATTAATTTAAATATTAAATGTAATATAATATTAGTTTAAATATTAGATTAGTATTAATATTGAAATCAACAAATGCTATTCCATGTTTTTGTAAGAATAGCAAATAGCAATGCTATTCTAAGAACAGTAGCTATTCCGAATAGCTCTGAAAGTCGTTTAGATGCACCTTGTTCCGAATAGCAATGCTATTCCAGAAACAGTAGTTATTCTTGTGCATCCAAACATACCCTTAATTATGAGTTTGGATTAGGTACTATCACATAAGATCCAAATCTTTCAACTTAAATTAACACGAAGCTTAAAGGGGAATCTTAATTTATATTCTAGATAGGTCAAGATAAATTTGGCTTGATTTTGTATTTAACCAGATGTGGTTAGATACGTCATGAAGGAAATTTTGAAGGAAAGAGAGAAATTTTCATGTTTTGTTATTGTTTAGTTAGATATTTAATGAGCAAAATAGGATTTAATGAAGGTTATTCTTGTAACCTCTTAAATTTATATTTTGTTTGCTCTTTTAAATTGGAGTGTTTTGGACAAAAAAACTAGAAGATAACGAAAAAGAATACGATAATTAATATTGTAACTAATTTTTTAATTCGTTGCTTTCCTTTTCATCTTTTTCACCTCTCCTCCTTAATCTTGTGCATGTGAACCAAACATGATGTTAATAATGTCGATGAGCGAATGCTGTGATTGAATTATAGTGCTATTCCCGTACAAAATAATTCTAAAATAATAAGCAAAATATCTAATCAAAATTTCATTAAAGCCAAAGAAAAAATTACAATGGTGAAAGGGAGGGAGAATTAAGTTTCAACAATTACTATAATTGAGTAAACAGTGTAGAAGTACAATACCCCATTATAGGGTGTTTTTGCTAGTTTTGTGGACACAAAGTAAGAAACTAAACAAGCTAAAAAGGAACTAGGCAACCATTAAAGTGTTTTAAACCAAATTTGCAGATTAATCAGAATCCAATCAGTACATTATCAATTAAAATTCTAAATTCACAACCTTTAAATCAAAATGGTAAAATTAATTGAGTTAGATTTACATCTAAAATTAATGTATTTGCCCACTAGTAAAAAAATGAGAAGAAGAAAAAAATACAAGTTGTTATGAATATATTATTAATGTGGATGTCCATGACTCCCAATATTCAATTCTCCACTACCCTACTACTATTAGAATTCATATCCCACTACTACTGGAATTGAATTTCTCTCTTTATTATTTGTATGGCTTTTCATTTACATTGTGTAACCTATAAATAGAGGCTTTGTAATACTGTATTGTAGATATATGTAACACACATGAGAAATGAATGAATAAAGAGATTGGCATCTTTTATGTGTTCTCTATCTTGTTTATGTTGATTAATCTTTATTTTATAACACGTTATCAGCACGAGAGCTCTACTAGTTGAAGATTCAAGGTAACTTTGATATATTTTATTTCAATTCCATTTATACATATATACTTCTAATAAGTAATTATTAAATGGAATCAATTATCAATATGTATATTTATTTTAAGATGTGCAATATGTTTCATATTATTGTTTTTATGTTCTACAAATTTTTTTCAATAATTTAATCTTCCTGAAGAAGATTTTAAGAAAAATTTAAAATATTTCAAGAAATCTTCTTAAAGAAGATTCATATGATGTACAAAAATTAATATGAGAAGATTTAAAGAAATCTTTCTGAAAAAGATTTTTATGATGTACAAAAATTAATATAAGAAGATTTGAAGATATCTTCCTGAAGAAGATTTACATGATATACAAATTTTTACAATGATTTAATATTCTTGACGAAGATTTTAAGAAGTATTATGATCTTTCTGAAAAAGATTAATTTCAAGAAATATTAAGAATAATCTTCCTGAAGAAGATTTCAATAAAATTTTAAGACCATTTATGTGTTACATTTACATTATATTAATCTAATGGCCCGAAGCCATATGAATATAAATTATGTTGATAAATGGTCCGAAGCCATCTAAATAACGTATATCAAAGTTATGTTATATTATGTTAATATCAAATGGCCCGAAGCCATATGTTAAAAATAAAATTTATAATGTGAAATTTATTTTTCTTCATAATGTAAAATTTTAGATCTAACGAAATTTTCTTAAATATAGACCTATTGAATATAAATTTTAGATCTAACTTGTATTTTTTTTCAATAAGATCATAAAATTTTGTATCATATATCGTGTTAATTTTATATTTATTTTTTAATTAAGCCATGAAAATGCCTCTTGTTATGACGTGATTGAGAAACTGAAGTTGTATTGTGAAATGAAATTGGCCTGAAGCCATAGTAATGAAATTTATGGATATCTATTCAATTGACCCTCAGCTATAGTATTAAATTATTAAAATATATATATATATTATGTCATAGTATTCAATTTTAACATAGTCATGTTAATTTTTTTTCTCAATAATTCAATCTTCCGGAAGAAGATTTTAAGAAAATTTATATAATTTAGTCTTCTCGAAGAAGATTTCAACAAATATTAAGAAGATCTTAAGAAATTTTCCTGAAGAAAATTAAATAGTGCAAAAATTTATGTGATGCTCATATATTTTTTTTATTAATCTTCCTGAAGAAGATTTTTAGAAATAGTTTGAGTAAATTTCTTCTCTTTTTATAGTTGAACAACATAATAATTTCACTAGAAGTGAAAAATAATGTGATAATAATTTGTGGACAAATTCTTAGATGTAAATATGATAATGAAGAAAATACACATTTTTCCACCGGAAGTGGAGAAATAATGAGAAGAAAAATTGACATAATAGCAAATAAGAGAATTTATGTTATCATTATGGTGATAAATGTTATTGGCTACGTACTTGTCGTACGCCGTAATATTTTATTGACTTACTCATAATAAGGAGACAAAATATCGAGAAAGTTTTTGTTTGTGAATGTGATTTTTATCTTATTCAAATTGAAGTTATTGTAATATTTAGATTTTATTGATTTTTTTTTGCAATTGTTGAAGTCATATTTATTTTGAGTTTTGTTAGTCTATTGGTTTTGATTGATACAATCTTATATTTAGTTTGAGGTCAAATTGTATAGTTAGAGTGTCGATAGAGATCAAATTTATTTAGCTAATCAGGTGAAACTATGCTTTATCGACCATTTGGCAAAACTAATATGATACCAAACCAGCCAAGTAAAAAAAAAAAGTAGCCGTTGTACAAACCTGTACCACACAATATTCATATTAATTGATACATTACCATAATATTGCAATTATGATTTCATTCTCATGGTGGTATTTTTTTTATTTCTTACTTTTTGTTAATTACAACTGTTGTTAATAAAAATAATATATTGAAGGCTTCGGAAGAGTTACATTGTTGTTACATGGAGGAATACAAATTTATATTGATGATGCATATATTCTTCTAAGTCCCAAAGAAATTTGTTAAGTTTTAAGGATATCCGCCGAAATGGGTATCATGTTGAGACAACCAATAAAAAATGCATATTAGAGAAATTGTCTATGTTTCCTCCGGCTTGTACTACGCATATATTAATACAATTGAAGTACATGTTATTGTAAACCAGAAGTTTACATATAAGAATATATTTATAGTTTGGCATGACTGGTTGGACCATTCCGGATCAATAATGATGCGAAAAAAATAAAATAGAGAATTCATAAGGACATTCATTAAAGAACAAAAAGATTCTTTAATCTAATGAATTGTCATGCGTAGTATGTTCTCAATGAAAGTTGATTATTCAACCATCACCAGCGAAAATATAAAATGAATCTCTTACATTTTTAGAACATATACATGGTGACATTTATGGATCATTTAGATATTTTATAGTTATAATTGATGCATCAACTAGATGGTCACATGTATGTTTATTATCAATACCCAACCTGGCATTTGCGAGATTATTCGCTCAATTTATTTGATTAAGAGCATAATTTTATGATTATTCAATTAAGAATATACGTCTAGATAATACTGGTGAATTTGTTTCTCATATAATGTATGTATATTAGAATTGATGTTGAACATCCTGTGGCTTATGTTCATACACAAAATGAGAGCATGTTATTTTACATGCAGCAAAACTAATTCGCATCAGGCCAACTAGCTATAATAAAACCTCTCATTTGATATTAGTTTTTGGTCACATATCTATTATTTCTCATATAATATTTTTTTAATGTGCGATATATGTTCTAATTGCTCCACCACAACTCACTAAAACGGGAACTCAAAGAAGGTTGGAAATTTATGTTGGATTTGAATCTCCATAAAGTATATAGAACTAATGACGAGATTTATTGACGGCTATGTTTGCCGATTGTCATTTTGATGAGTCAATATTTCCAACCTTAGGGGGAGAAAAACAAAATCAGCTGGAAAAATATATTAGTATGAATTATTAGTGTCTCATTTTGATCCTCATGCTAAAGAATGTGAATTAAATGTTCAAAAGATAATTAATTTGTAAATATTTACCAATCAATTGCCAGACACATTTATTGATTGAAAGAAAGTGACCAAATCACATGTACCAGCTGCTGATGCTCCAATTAAAGTCGATGTCCCTGTAGGACAGCCTAATGAAATTATAGCACGCATGAAGCATGGAATACCAATCGGTTTCAAAGATAAAAATCCTCAAAAAAGAAAAGGAGCAAAGAATGAAAATGGTCAAGTCGAGGATAAAATAATTTCAGATAAAACTCCAGAAGAGAATCAAATTATAAGTAATGTTGGAGTTCCAGCAGAAACTCAGGTATCTGAAATTCATGAAAACAAAGAGATCTCTATAAATTATATCATGAATGGAATAAGATAGAACCGATATGAAATTGATATCAATGATATTTTTGCATATAATATAGCGCTAAATATAATAAATAGTGAGGATCATGACCCGAAGTCTATTAAAAAATATCGACAAATAAATTATTGGCCAAAATAGAAATGTGCAATTGAGGCAGAGTTAAACTCTATGGAAAAATGAAAAGTTTTTGGGCTTGTAGCTCCAATACCTGAAGGTGTAAAACCAATAGGATATAAATGAGTATTTACGTGAAAAAAAAAAGGTAAACTTATAAGATATAAAGAGCGGCTTGTAGCCCAAGGTTTTTCGCAATGACCTGGAATTGATTATGAACAAATATACTCACCTGTGGTGGATGCAACAACTTTTCGATATATAAATAGTCTGGCAGTCCATGAAGGACATGATTTGCACCTAATGGATATTGTTACATCATATTTATATATCTCTCTTGTGAATGATATTTATATGAAAATGCCTGAAGAATTTAAGATGCCTGAAGCATGTAATTTAGGTTATCAAGAACATTATTCAATTAAATTGAATAAATTCTTATATTGATTAAAGCAATATGGATATAAAAATGATATATTTTGTATTTTTGTGAAAATGTATGAAAATAATTTTGTTATGATTGCAATCTATGTTGAAAGATGAAACTCCTGAAGAGCTTCTAAAATAAATAATTTATTTAAAGGAAGAATTTGAGATGAAAGATCTTGGGAGAACAAAAATTTTAGCCTTGGATTATAAATTGAACATTTGCGAAGTAACATTTTATACATTGAGAAAAATATATTACATGTGTGTTGAAAGAACAGTTGATGAATAATTATTTAGTCCTGAAGTACCATATCTTAGTGCAATATGAGCACTTATATTTTTTTTGTTGGACATACAATACCTGATATATTTATTATGCTAGCAACGGACAAAGCTGATAATGTGTTTGGTTAAGATCTGTGATTCAACACTTTCGTCAGACATATGGCTTGTCTTATGGAGAAATGATCGTCCCATGTATTATTCAAATAAAGTAAGAATAATGTTATTAATGTTCAACAAATCCGTTCAAGTGAGAATCTGGCAGATTTATTCACTAAGGCACTCCTTACGGCAATATTTGAAAAGTTAGTTCGTAATATTGGAGTTTGCCGACTTAAAAGTCTTGATTGATGCTGTAATGATGGAGAGTTAATATGCACTATATTTTCCTTAACTATGGTTTTTCCCACTGGGTTTTTCTAGTAAGGTTATAGTTGTGTATTTAGAAGAATATTGTACTCTTTTTCTTTCACTAGGTTTTTATCCCATATGATTTTTCTTAGTAAAATTTTAATGAGGCATATTCTTATGTAATGGTCATCCAAAGAGGAGTGTTATGAATATATTATTAATGTGGATGTCCATGACTCCCAATATTCAATTCTCCACTACCCCACTACTATTAGAATTCATATCCCACTACTACTGGAATTGAATTTCTCTCTTTATTATTTGTATGGCTTTTCTTTTACATTGTGTAACCTATAAATAGAGGCTTTGTAATACTGTATTGTAGATATATGTAACACACATGATAAATGAATGAATAAAGAGATTGGCATCTTTTATGTGTTCTCTATCTTGTTTATGTTGATTAATCTTTATTTTATAACACAAGTCTAATTGTATGACCTCCATTTTATTTTATATTTATTTAATATTTAATGATAGATCCTTCCCGAATCGCTCCAAATTCTGCAGCCTGAACGAGAATGTTCTAGAAATCTGCCGACATTAAATTAAATACTTCTTGAATTAATTTCTGATCCGTCTCGAAAAATTACAAATTTATGGCAGAATACTTGGATGAAAAGAAATCAAAATCATGGCATCTGTAATTAAATTATTCGGGAAACAACGTTCCAATTATTCATTAGTATAACTAACTAATAAAATTGAGAATTAATTTTCAATCTAATAATAAATGCACGTGTTTTCTAATGTAAAAGTATGAATTTAAAATTTAAATAAGAGAAATTCTTTATTTTAATAATAAGAAAAGGACGTTGAATAGTTGGACTCCTAACTCTTTCAGTAAAAAAAAAAAATAGACAAAACTACTATAATGATTGAAGGAATTTCTTGTATCCTCCTACAAAATTACACAACTTTCTCTCCAATTCATAATATCCTATTTATCCCTCTAAATTAAAAAAAAAATCAAAATTTACTCAATTTATTGATTTTTCTATTAAAACACATATAAAATGGTTAAATGCTCATTTTACTCTTTATAAAAAAAATAAAAAATATAGTATGTGTAGGAAAAATACTGTCTTCTAAATGTACGATTTATGATGATAGATTGTTTTATTTCTCTACTCATGACACGTACACAGTGACTTATAAGTATATACTTGTGTGCGTGTCACGAGTAAGAAAATGAATAGTCTGCCTTTAAAACCGACAAGTAAGAAGACTGAAATATTTCGCTTAGACATGCTACATATATTATTTTTTAATAAATGATTGTTGGGATAAGCAATATTTTGCACGTTTGACTAATTTGCAAAACATATAAACATTGAATTTTACAGTTTTTTTGTTTGAGATGTATGCGGGTTTAAGTGTTACGTCCGAAGATCAACGAAAGTCAATACATATCATGAAAAGTTGATGTAACAAGTTGGACACGATAATCAGATATATGCGCGAACTACAAGGAATGATTTGATACATGATGAGCAAATATATGATTCACCTGAACTATTTTGAAATTGTCGGACATCGATTAGATGTTGGATCATGAAGATTACGAAGATCCTACTTTACCATTTTCATTTTATTATTTATAATTTATGTCAAAAAATATGGTAAAATAGATATGAAATTGTAACCGTCTGAGTCTAGCAGTTGCAAAACTAGAAACCAAATTCAAAATTCAAATTAACTAGGCAAGTCAATACTGCAAACTAGGCACGAACAAAATAGACTGATCCATAATTATGTGGATCTTGTGATATGTATTGAGCCGTTAGCTCTCCTTTGAATCATATTATAAATAGTGGGCTTGATCATCTGTCTAAGATTGGCAGAGAATACCCTCACAAAATACAACCCTTTAAAACTGTCCAAGTATATCCAGTAAAATTCAAACTCACATCAAACATTTATTTGGAAATCAATATCGTATTTATTACTATATATCTACCCAAATTACATTAGGCTATTTAACACTCGTCCTCTTTTTTCTACACAAAAATGGCCTATTCCTGTTCTTCTCCTTCTCCATTTTCATACTCCAAAATGTCTCACGACTACAACAACTTCTGCCTCAAAGGATCTGACAGCGAATCAGAAGACAACTCACCACTCCATGAATGAGAAACATGCTGGAGGTGTCATCAAAAGTGTGATCCCCAGCATACCATCCAAGAAAAATCAATCAATCATGCAGACTGGATGTGCAAATTAACACTGCAAAAGAAGAAGAAAGAAACATACCAGGATAGGATGAACTAGGTCTCAAGTGTTTTAGTCTTTATTTTTTGTGTGTTTATGTTTCTTGTTACATTACTTTTTATATATATATAGTTGGGTTATGGTGAGTTGCAGAATAAGAGTCTTGTTTTATTTCACACTTGTATTTTTTACTTTTGAAATTTCAAAAAATCGATCTGAACTGCTCAACATGATCTACATATTGAAATGTGCCAGGAGACCAAATTTTATATTTTATTTAAATTTATTATTATTTGTTTATAATTTTTTGAATTATTGTTTTTTGATGGTCCATAATCCATCGAAAAACAGTGATTTTCTACCCATCTTAAAAAATATAAAATTTGATCTCCAAGTACATTTCAATATGAAGATCATGTTGAGTGGTTCGGATCGGCTGTTTAGACTTTAAAAACGGAGATAGAAGCGTGAAGTAAGACAAGAATCTCACTTCGCAACTCACCAGATCATGTTGAGCGGTTTAGATCTACTGTTTACACTTTGAAAACAGAGATAGAAGCGTGAAGTAAAATAAAAATCTTACTTCGCAACTCACCATAGCCCATCTACACACGTGTGTTATTTTAAATGTCTGTGATGAATTACTGTAAATAAACGCACAAATTAAAAAAAAAAAACTTGAAATAAGAAAAGTAAAAATATCACACTTAAATCAACATGAAACAAATAAATATTAAAAAAAAAGAAATACCGTGTTTTAAATATAACACACACATACATAGTAGACATAACACTTCAATTTTTTTGAGGGAAATACAAATATTCCCCCATAATTAAATAAAAAAATTATTCTATGGACAGAGACCACACTGTCCCGTATTTTGAAAAACTTGGAGAGGCATACTGTGACACAATTCTCTTTGAAGAAAAAATATTTGTATGCAGTGATAAGCGAATAATAAAAAACACGTAATACACGAGCATGGTACGGCGTGTCGAAGGAGTGTTGTACTTATTTTAACTAATATTCAGCAGACTGTAAATAATTGACACTCTCGTGAACTAAATTCGTGCACCTACCATACTGGGTGCGCGAACTGAGCACGCGGACCAAGCTGTGTGCGGACTGAGGAAGCGGACCCGCATATTCGCGGATTGAGGGCGTGCACCAACATTTTGGTGCTATAAACAGGGCCGCGCACCAAATTTTTGTTTCGCAGCAGCGGCCCCACCTTTGCATCAGCAGTGAAAAGGTATTTTTTTTTTATTTCTTTATTTTTTTAGTTAAGAATTAAATAGTTTAGATAGTTTAGAATTGTACCAAATGTCCAAAATAGTTGTATGTACCAAATGTCTAATATAGTTATAGTTGCATGGTACCAAATATCTAACTTTAGCAAATCAAAATGGTACCAAATATCTCGAATAGTTGTACCAATTTTTTGTGAATCAACATAGTTTTATTTATTTAACTTTAGCAAATCAATATAGTAGTATGGTACCAAATATCTTGAATGGTGTCCAAAATTAGTTATTTTACCGATAGTGACCAAAAATTACCAAATTTGAAATTTATCACGGTTGTAGTACCGTAGATCACAATTGATTAAAATGCACCCAATTGGACGAAAAATCATGAAATTATCAATTATTTATTTTATCATGGTTTTAGCATTATAGACCCAAATTGATTAGAAATGCATATAATTGGTCTTGAATGGTTTGCAAATAACCAAAAATCAATCTTTATTTACGTTGGTGTCCGTAAATGACCAAATTTAACAAAATTTATCAAATTCCTTTTAGTATGACGTCAACCAGTGGTACCCAAAGCACATCATTCGATGATTGTGACTGGGGTAAGGAACTGACGTCACTATATTTCCGCACTTGGCAAAGGAGTGCATTAGCTCTGTCTACTAGTTCCCGATCCAGGGCCACAAGATCTGAATGCATATGTAAGTTTAGATTTGAAAACTAAAGTTAAATTAAATTTATATTTTCATTTGAATAGATATTTTTATTGTTGATTCATTTGAAATTTAATAATGTAGACTCATGACATCACGAGTACACGAAATAATCAAATGGCCATTAAATACGATCCGAGATTTGCACCAGCATTACAGATGATGGGTCTGTGGCATGTGTCACAGCTTACCCCCACCACCGCCGATGATGCCTTCGCCTCTGCGCTGGTCGAGACGCGGTGGCCGGAGACCCACACATTCCACTTGCCCGTTGGAAAGATTACGGTTTCTCTCCAGGACGTTAGCTGTCTATGGGGCCTATCTATTACCAGAGCTGCTATGACGGGTGTGGGGTGTGGAGACTTCTCACAGCTCGTGACCGATCTTCTAGCAACCGGGTTGATGAAGCGGAGGACGACAAAGGTGGGCCAGATTTTTCAGATATTCACGCAGCTGCGACTCCTGAGCAGGCATTTGCGGCAGCTGGTTATGTGGCAGTACGTGTTTAATATAAAAAGTTATGTCGTATCATCTTCATTGTGAGACCTAATTATCTTTTTCTTTCAGGGACATACACGGCGCCCATGTGATGGGGAGGAGGAGTAGGTGCCAGCACAAGACTTTGAGTTTGACCTGGGATCTCAGTACGGTAATTACACACAGACGCAGTACTTCCCTTCTCAGAATTACCCTTCTCCTACATTCTTCACACAGCCGAATGTTGCACCGGTGCCCCAACATGATCCCTCGTATGGACCCGAGGGTTATGTAACTGATACACCTGGGATCACATTCGGTCCCGGGGCAGATCAGGGCTGACCTCAGGAGAGGTTGTTCAGGAAGATACAAGAGGAGGCTCCACAGGTGTCATTGCCCTCCCGATCCTACACGCCGAGGTTTGAGGAGCAGCTTGAGGAGATACAGGAGGAGGAGGGACGCGGCAAGAGGGTTAAGAGGAAGACGGTGATATTCACACCAGGCTTCTGATGATATTTCGATCCTAGTTGCTATTTTGTGTTAGGACTGTTATGCTGTTATTTTGTGTTGGGATTTTTATTTAGATTTTATGTTGGACTGTTATGCATATTTTATTTCACACGTTAGACTTTTGAGACGTATTTTTTAATATTATTTGTGATGATAGATCGTTAGATATTTTTCTTATGTTACGCCGTACACAAAATTTGACGTCATACAAACATCGCTGGTCTCCCATTTTTTGTGGCAGCAAATAAATCCTCCACAAAGAATACGATAACTCAAATATAATAACATGATAACTCTAATAAATTCAACTAATAGCACGATAACTCCAATAATCCAAACGATCAATTAATTCATAGTTATAGAAGCAGAGGAGTTTTTTTTTCAAATTTTTCTTTACAAAACGCACCAGAAACTTGGTGCACGAGCTGGATCCGCGAACTAGGTTGGTGTGTGCCCTCAATTCGTGAACCTGCGGGTCCGCCCCCTCAGTCCTCGCACCCTGTGTCTGCGCCCTCAGTCCACGCACAGCTTGATCCGCGCACCCAGCATGATAGGTGCGCGGATTCAGTCCGCGAGAGTGTCAATTATGCCAGATTAAAGGTCCGGGTGCTATTTAATTAATTCCGAATTTTGAGAGTGCTACAAAAAAAAAAAAAAAAAGATTCGGGTAATAATGTGTTTCAGAATATGTTTTTGTGAAGAGACTAGTATAAAAACTTCACATTTTATTTTCAGCCACAAAATTGTCTCTTTTATGCTTTTGGAAAATTGGAGAAAACAAATAAAGTAAAAGGTAGAAAAAAAGAAGAAAATGTGAGAAAAGGACGAGGGTCCAGGGAGAATTTATAATTCACCACTGCAACATTCTGTGTCTTCCAGAAGTTTCCGACAATATCCAAGTGTCAGAGACTGTTACACGACGGTCATAGTTGGAAGATGCCACAAAAGATCAGATAAGATTCTGGCAGTTTGCTGATCTTTCTCCAGTATTCTCGCGTCCAACACCAAAAAGGGCACAACAGAACGTCTCTACATCTCGAATCCGACCACAACCATTGCATCTAATCTCTTCTCTGCTAGGACGCGGTTCACGGACCATAAGCTGTGAAACCGAGAAACAGGATAGTAGTGTAGGCGTAGCACCTTCCGGTTCAGCAGATGGACGCTTAAATCAGGCCTATTCGATAAAGTGCCGACGAGGAGGTTGATTGGCGTCTCTTTTAATTGTTCCCCTCTTTTATCTACCCAGTGAGATTTAATTTTGTGCCCACACGGAAGCTAAACATGTATATAGTTAGATTTTATTAAATTGCTTTAAATTTAAAATCTAATTGGGACAATTTTACTTCAAGAAATAAAATATATTGGATATAATGTCATTAACTATAAATTAACATATAATATCCATCACGTATACATGCACTGCTATCTTAAATTAGATTATTTGGAAATTTACTATAGTTCACATTTTATCTTTCAATAACTTTGGTTACATAATGATGTTTAAGCTATCAAATTTCAATTGATAAGCATCCTAAAACAATAACACTCGAAGCCAGTAACTAATTTCATCTCTTCGCAATTAATCAATGCTACCTGCAGCTAATGAGACGATAATAAATTGCTCGAGCTTAACAAATAAAATATCATCTTGTAGATTGCATATTTAGAATTTCCAAATTAGTTGCTCAACTTCATTTAATATAACAATAGTTACCTGCATTACAACCCATGGCCATGTTTGGTTGTGGAGTAAAATTAATGAATATTAAATTGCTTACTCAATGTTACTTCTCGTATTTTACATTTTTTTTAGTAGTTGAAGTTATAGTTTAAATTAATCAATTTGGAGGAATAAGATGCTGAAAGTGTATTTTTGTTTGTGACAGTGGGCCATATAAGTAGAGTAAGTGTGAGTAAGTTAATATACTCAGAGAGGTAAGGTAAGTTAATCCACCTATACTTTCTTCTTACTCTAGTTTACTCCATCTTACTCCTATTTTACTTCTCAGCTGGCTACTTAAGCGTGGAGTTACTCCACTTCTTACTCTACAACCAAACATGACCCATGAGATTAATCTTCACAATACTCACCAGTCACCAGTCATCGCATATCATTCGATGTTATTTCCCTTATGTGATTTATTACCTATTCGATATTCTTTAGCCACAACGCTGACTTTTAATAACTGCGTTCACAGTTAACATGTATGGTTTTGGACGGGTCTCAGCCTTGATTACTTACACCTATGGCATTCTATAGAAGACATTCTTACTTTTGCTTATTCCCTTCCTAAAGCTAACATAATTTATTTTCTCTTCATGTTCAGTGCTTTATCCTGGGCAATCTGGCTATTGCGCAATAAAATTTGCTTTCAAAAATTATACAAGTGAATCAATTAGAAGCACTATTCTGCATATTATTAATTCGGTTTTCCTTTGGACAGGGCATACAGGGGACACTCAAGCAGACTCGCCTTAGCTACCTACAGACCTGTCACAGATCCCCCTGTAGGAGATAGAGTGGAGCAAGTGCTCGTAGAATCAATCAACTTTGAAGACTCCCCTTAGACAGCTGCTTTTTACGTTTAGTTTACGTTGCTTCTAAATAGATGCTACATTTTATGTTGGACTAGAAACAATTATTTTTGTGCTTTTGTGTATGCCTGGCTACTCAGCTCATGGTGCTGAGCTATGTTTTTGGTGATTGTACTAAGTTAACTAGTTTCAGTAAATGAAACGGGCCTATGCTTTTTTTTACAAAAAACACTAACTTTTAATAATGCAAATTAAAAAATAATAATAAAAAATAAAATCATTAGACGTAATATGCATTCTAACGTGTTTTTACATAAATTTCATCCAACAGTTTTATTTGATAAATAACTTTCAAATTCTGAGTTACTAAAATTTAAAAAATGAAGACATTGTCAAAAACATTACGGAGGAAAAAAAAAATGTGGTATTTAAACACATCGACTTTAATTATTTACTCTGGCACAGTTTTCTCTTTTAACAGTGCTCTGGTTGTGTCCAGATCTTGCGATCCATGCACGTGGGAGAACTGACGGTCCGAATAGTTTTTGGCAGCATAACTGACGGCTGTGATTATCTGATTAGAAATTCCGAATCTTTAGCTGTTTATTGGATCGCACCAGGATACGAGGCTGCGACTAAATTGAACTTTGAACCCGCTCCTCTCTCAATTTCCAATTTTCAAGGTCGATAGATTTTAGAGGGTTCTAGAAAAAGCCACGGCCTTCGCCGTTTTATATCAACCTTTCCGCCCCTCACCTCACCTCACCTCACCTCTCTCTCATAACCTAATCGCGACGCCTCTTCCTCGCAACTTCCGATCCAGAGAGTTCGGGAACAAGCGAACGCTTCCTCTTTTCAACAAGGTTTGAATCCCAAATCTATCTTTACCTTTCTTTTTTTCTTTTTTTCTTTTTCTTGTTATTCTGCGCTCAGTAGATAGATCTCTCAGCGTTTTCTGCTCTCAGCATCCAGCTCCAGGTATAGTTTATGCATTTCTTTCTTGTCACTATTTAGTTTTGATTTGATTCAATCCTTACCAACAATGGATTTAGATTTAGATAATAGTTGAACGGTCGAACTCCTCTCTCTTCATAGATTTAGATAATAGTTCTCAAAAGAAGTTTTCGTTTTCTGAACGAGAAAAATTCTTCCTCGAGTAAATGATGTGAATACACAGACTTTGTACTTAGGTTGTTAGATCTCCCTGTCGCAGTTACTACTGTAATCCTCTTATTACTGGATAAATCTCAGGTGTTAACTGTTTGAATGAAGTATTTTAATGGAACTTTCTCGTAAGCTTCAGCTAATTCAATTTCTAATTTAATTTCAGATCTCTCTCTTCCAACACCTATAACATGAGTGTGGTGGGTTTTGATTTGGGTAATGAAAGCTGTATTGTGGCTGTGGCTCGCCAGCGTGGCATCGATGTGGTATTAAATGATGAATCCAAACGTGAAACCCCAGCTCTGGTTTTCTTTGGTGACAAGCAAAGGTCGATTGGCACAGCAGCAACTTCATCCATCACCAGCAATCCTAAAAACGTGGTATCCCAAATAAAGCGCCTCATTGGGCGCAAGTTTTCCGACCCAGATGTCCAATTGGACCTCCAGTCTCTGCCATTCAAGGTAACAGAGGGACCTGATGGCTTACCGCTGATTCATGTGCGGTACCTCAATGAAGAGAAGGTCTTCACACCAATCCAAATCCTTGCCATGGTTCTCTCCAATCTGAAGACTATCGCTGAGAAGAACCTAAATGCTGCTGTGGTAGATTGTTGCATTGGTATCCCCATTTACTTCACAGATTCGCAGAGACGTGCAGTTCTCCATGCCGCTTCCATTGCAGGTCTACACCCATTAAGGCTGTTCCATGAGACAACTGCAACGGCCTTGGCTTATGGTATTTACAAAACTGACTTGCCAGAGAATGACCAATTGAATGTGGCCTTTGTGGATGTGGGCCATGCCAGCATGCAAGTTTGTATTGCAGGTTTCAGAAAGGGGCAGCTTAAAATCTTGTCCCACTCTTATGACGGCTCTCTTGGTGGGAGAGATTTTGATGAGGTTTTGTTCAAGTATTTTGCTGACAAGTTCAAGGAGGAGTACAAAATTAATGTGTACCAGAATGCACGTGCGTGCGTCAGGCTTCGCACAGCATGTGAAAAGCTCAAGAAGATGCTCAGCGCAAACCCTGAGGCTCCATTGAACATTGAGTGCTTGATGGATGAGAAGGATGTCAGGGGTTTCATTAAGAGGGAAGAGTTCGAGACATTGTCTGCACCGATTTTGGAGCGGGTCAAGGGACCTTTGGATAAGGCTCTTGCAGAGGCAGGGTTGACAGTAGATAATGTGCACTTTGTGGAGGTGGTTGGTTCAGGGTCACGGGTGCCCGCAATTATCAAGATTTTGACGGAGTTTTTTGGAAAAGAGCCAAGGAGAACAATGAACGCCAGTGAGTGTGTGGCGCGTGGCTGTGCTTTGCAGTGTGCTATGCTCAGCCCTACATTCAGAGTTCGCGAATTTCAGGTATGAATTTGGTTACCGAGTTTAAGTAGGTTTATTTACTTTGTGGTGTGACCTTGTTGGTATGTAACTGATACAGGAGATTGGTTATTTCCCTTTAATCAAGACCTTTTATATTGTGGCATGTAATTGAGCCTATCTTCTGGCAGACTTGGGTGCTAGCAGTTTTTAGTTTCAATACTCGGAAATTTGATGATTCTTAATTTACGAAATATCTTATGCAATGCAGGTCAATGAAAGCTTTCCTTTCTCAATTGCTTTGTCATGGAAGGGCGAAAATGGAGCAGAGAGTAACACTGTTGTTTTCCCTAAAGGGAACCCGTTACCTAGTTTGAAGGTGTTGACATTCTACAGGGCTAGCACCTTCTCAGTTGATGCTATCTATATTGACCATCCAACGAAGATAAGCACATACACGGTCAGTACTCACCACAATATATTCTGTTTCTCAGGGATTTTGCTGAAAGTTCTTTAAATAAAATCTCCAAATTGGAATATAAAATGTCAAACATGCACTATCTGATTTCTGTGGGCTTTGACCCATATAAATTGACAACTTAATTCAGTTTAGCTGTCTGGCCCTGGCCCAACTAAACATCCAATTAATTTGCAAGGGACCTGATGCATTACTTTTAAGATGGTTGTGTTTCCAGAGCATAGCTATTATCTTTCTGTAAATATTAAAATTTCTGTATAATTTGCAAGTGGACTACATGGCAGTTGTTGGGTTGCACATCTCTGGCAGGCAACTAGGCTATTATTGTGATGTTAAAGTTTTTTAATTTGTATCTAAAATGCTTGTTGGGTACCATTGTTTGTAGATCGGTCCATTCCAATCCAGCAACGGGGAGAAGGCCAAACTGAAAGTTAAGGTTCGCCTGAACATCCACGGGATTGTCTCTGTTGACTCAGCAACTGTAAGTATTCGAGATGGTACTAATTTAATTTTATAAAATGTTTTTAAGCTCCAAGTCCTTCTTGTTAATCGTCAAGGACTCTTAGCCGTCTAGGCTATTAGTTCCAGAGACCAGCAAGCACCTCTACTTCAGGTTGATTTACTTCGGTTCATAAAACAACGCCACATGCAACTTTGATATATTATTGTCACTCAATTGTTGCAGATGATAGAAGAGGAGGAAACTGAAGTTCCTGTTTCCACCACAAACTTAAATGAATTACCGAAAGAGGCTACAAAGATGGAAACTGATGAGTCTCAGAATGATGCTGCCACAGATGTCAATATGCAGGATTCGAAACCTGAAGCAGATGCTGGTGCTGCTGCTCCTGGGAGTGAAAACGGCGCCCCAGAATCTGATGAGAAGCATGTGCAGATGGAAACTGAGACCAAGGTAATGTTGTCCTTAATCAAAGTTTTCATATACATTTTTGGTTATATTGTGCGTTTGTTGAAGCAACATAACTTGATTTCTCAAAAGAGAAAGATGGAAATCTTATAAGCAGCAAAGGCTGCGTTCTTCATAGTCCTACTGAGCTAATTTCTATGATGGAATTGATCTTGAGACGTAACTGCTTACTCTAGAAAGCAATTTGTTGTCGCTGATCCTCAACTTTGTGCTGCTTTATGCTGTACAAATATTTTTGTCTCGGTAACCTGAGATCCTTTTGCAATGGAAGACTCATGCAACACTGTTAATGAAAATTTATGCATATTCAGCTGTAATAATTTGGCTTCCTGACGTGAGACAATATTCTTCTAATTAGGTGGAGTCTAAGAAGAAAGTAAAGAAGACCAATGTGCCAGTGCAAGAAATAGTATATGGTGCATTGTCAACTGAGGAGCTGCAGAAGGCATGCGAGAAAGAGTTTGAGATGGCTCTTCAGGACAGAGTTATGGAAGAAACTAAGGACAAGAAGAATGCCCTTGAGGCCTATGTTTATGAAATGCGTAATAAGGTAACTTTCATCACAATATTTACATACAGGATCTACAGTGATAATATAGATGGAGGTTGTTGAGCGATTTTCTGAACGGAAAAACATAAGGGTTCGGTAATTATGCCAAATTAAGCATTGCATTACATAAAATGATGACAACTAGGGTTTTAAAATAATAAAAATACAAGTATTAACTATGCATATTTAAAAAACAGTCGCTGTCACAATGAAAAACAGTAAATGGGAAAATAAAATAAAGGCTCAGTAATACAAAATAAAACTGGGAGAGATTTTAGATATTTTGTTAAATTAGTGAAAAGTCCGCTATTCGCTTAGAATGCCTTCTTTTTGTTTGCTATTTTTCGGTTAAAAGTATCTGCCATTGTCCGCTATAATCTAATATTGGCAAAAGCGCTAAATTATGCAATTAAGGGCGACAGAGCGTCTATAAAATAGCCCTGCTAAAGTGGCTGCTAATTAAATAGCTTTATGATCTGATCTAATACATGTTTTTTTGTTTCTTATTACTTGTAGCTTTCTGACAAGTACAGTGAATTTGTGGTGGAGGCAGACAAAGAAGCCTTATTAGCAAGATTACAGGATATTGAGGACTGGATCTACGATGAGGGTGAAGACGAAACCAAGGGAGTCTATGTAGTGAAACTGGATGAGCTTAAAACTGTAAGTCAATTATTCTAAGACTGACTTTGGAGTAGATATCATTGCATTGGTATTCTTCCAAGGTGCTCTGCATGAAGTGCTCTTGCATAGTCAATATGCCTTGAAGTTTTGACCATTTTTCTTGTAGTGAAGCTACCCTCTCTCCTTTACTTGTAGTGGTAAGCTGACGCTATTTTTCTCTGTGTTCTTTGTTGCAGCATGGTGACCCAATTGAACTGCGTTACAAGGAATGGACAGAAAGGCAACCAGCTGTTGATATCCTAATCAATTGCATCAATAGCTTTAGAGAGGCAGCTTTGTCCAAGGATCCCAGGTTTGATCACATTGAAGTCGAAGAGAAGCAGAAGGTACCCATTCTATTAGTTGAATGCCCATGAAAGAAATACTAAACACACAGTGATAGGGATTGGTTGGGAGTTATTTTATGGGAAGCTTGATGTGCAGAAACATTGTTTCTCGAGCTAAATTGAGATGTTCTGTCTATTAGAATGTGTAATGGAGCATTCTATCATTGCTTGTATAATATTTTGTTAATGTCTTTTCTGTTACTTGTTTAGGTTTTAAACGAGTGCTCTGAAGCAGAAGCATGGTTGGCAGATAAGCTACAGCAGCAAAATGCCTTGCCCAAGCATGCCCCTCCTGTCGTTCTCTTGGCAGACATTAAGAGGAAGGCTGAAGCTCTGGACAGGTAGTTTATTCAGAATTTGAAAATTCTAAGAACTGTTTATAGTTTATTCAGAAGAAAAGACTAACTAGCACACAGGCTGTCCTTTAAGGGAGGGTCTTGTAAATTCTTTATGAGGTTCTCAAGTCATTTAGCCAGGGTAACTTAAATTCTCTACTATTTTGACAGGTTGTGCAAACCCATAATGACCAAGCCAAAGCCACCTCCAGCCAAGCCTCAAACTCCAACTCCACCTTCAACTCCGCAACAGGAAACTCAAACCCCACCACCCTCTTCAGATCAAGAACAACAAAACCACCATGAAGAGGGGGCCCACCCATCAGAAGAAGCGGAGTCTGCTGAGCCAATGGACACTGACAAAACTGATGGGAACCCTCCTCCCAGTGCCTAAGTTCCAATGTCTATGCATTATCGTGTTGCCTGATACGTTGTTTAATCGATAGATTTGAAGTTTAGGGATGTTACCTTTTTTATGTTTTTAGTTATTGTGTGTTTAGGGGAATTTGACTCCGCCTGTTGTATGTGGTTCTGTTGTTTTATCCTTGTTAGCTATACCAGTCTGGAATGAGCTTTTCTTTTTATTTTGCTTGGTCTAATCGTGTTTTGAATGAAGGGGCCAATTGTGGATTTTATACAAGGTCAAATTTTTTGTCATCTGTTGCCATGCAGTTTCCAAAGATAAGACTCGATGTTTGAATTTGACTGTTAATCGAAATGGATATATCATTCTAGTCTATCAAGATAGTTGTTTATCTCGTTTTGCTTGTTTTTGTGACTTCTCTTTTTGCCTTTAGAGTTTTCTCTTTCCCCCTGTTGCGAGTCGCACCTGTCATCGAGACAAATCTCTAATTGGGAAATCAAACAGCTTTTGCTGCCCAGCACTCTAAGAATTCGCATCCTTTGAGATATCTCAAATTTTGCGTGACTCTGAGCTCTTTTTCTTTGCTTTTACACGTCCGTCCCAAAATCATTGTTGGAAAATCTCAACCGTTTCAATACTTTCTGTGCGAATCCCAAAGTTCAAATAATACTGGCCCCCTGTGTCACCTCGAATAGGCACCGGACACGTCGGTTTCGCAAAATATGCTCCTCATGGTGCCTACTCTTGATGGTAGGAGTGTAAATGTGTCAGGACTCAGGATTTTGTTTAGATTATCAAAAATTGGGTTATGATAACCAATCAACTAAAGATGAAAATTATGCAATCCAAATTTTAAATTAGAAGCCAGGATTCTACGAACCGGGCAGGTTTCATATATGAAAAGAAAAATAATGAGTAATATAACAAGTGCAAATAGAAAAATGTAATAACATAAAAAAATTTATATCGATAATAATATTACAAGTATAGTTACGTAAAACTAAATTATTTAAAACATTACATATAAAGGCCAGATTGATTTTATCCACTTTTTTATTTTTTTCAAAAAAATCCGTGCCTGTTATACTTTAATTGTCGGATCTGATTAAAATTTAATTCTTATTTTAATCAATTGAATTTTTAAATTTGTAACTTTTTGGATCTAGTCTCGGTAAGATTAATTTAGTTAGACCCTGGATGGTACGGTGCTGTTGCTACAGCCTGAACGATTCGAATTATATGCGAAAATAATTCAGTGCTATATAGTTCATACCAAGAGAGCTATGGCGCATTCGTCCGAAATTTTTATTTCTTCCATATTCAAAAAAATAATAAACCAATTTTTTTTTTTTTTTTAGAATTTCTAAATGTGCTACGTCTACCCATCAAATCTGCGGATCAAATTGGACGAGTCTGCAGTTCAAAACAGCTGACACATGGTGGTGTTCGCTGTTTTGAACGGCGGACATTATTTTTGTTTCTTCTTCTTTGATGCTGAGCCAATTTGTTTGTTTCACGTGGCCTCTCTTTTTTTCTGTTCTTTTTTAAGTTTGCACTTTTACATATTCAATCTTTATATTTCTAAGTTTTACAAATTAGTCTGAATACTAATAAGAATATTATAATTATTACTAAGTATTTAATCATCTATTGTATCTATTAATTTATCTGACTTTCGAATATTCAAACATTTTAGAATTTCAAATTAACAACAGATTGCAGAGAATACAGATCCAGAACTGTTATATGTTCAAACACAGAGTCCGCATCTTCCATTAACTCAGAAGAGAATCTTTGAGTTTAATCCATCCGGCTGATTGATCAGAATCGGAGCCAAATCAGTTCACGTTTATGATGCACAAAATCTTTTAATATTAGTGTAGATCTCAATCAGACAGGTCTAGAACTGCTAACGCACGTTCCGTTATTTCAGGGAATACAGATTGTTGAGTGCGTACCAAAACATAGTCCAATCGAAATCCTAATTGAGACTAGGGTTGTCAACAGTAAGGGTTGATTTTTATATCTGTACTAGGGCTGCATAAAATATTCGTAGTTCGTGATTCGATTCGAATTTGATTTGAAAAAGTTCGTAAAAAGTTCGATTCGAAATAATTCGAAACTAATTAAAACCAAACTCAAACTGGACCTGGTTCGTTCAAAATAGGTTCGCAAACTATTCTAGTTCGAATCTCAAAGTAACATGAACCGTTGATTTCCATTAATGACTTATGTTCGCTGATGACTTAAAAGATAAAACATAAAGCTGCCCAGTCATAACTTGTAACTCGTAAGTTGTTACCCTTGTTCTCAGTTCTGAAATCCTAAACGACTTTCACCTCTCGCTCTCAGCGACTACGATCACTCTTCCTTATTGTAAAAAAGTTCGTAAAAGATTCGAAATTGAGTTCGTAAAAAATCCGATTCGAAATTAATTCAAACCAAACTAAGTTCGAAATTAATTCAAACCAAATTCAAACTAGGGTAAATTCGATTCGGTTCGATTCGTTTGCAGCCCTAATCTGTACCAGTGACAAATTGTCTTTACTCGTACCCTACTATGATCCGTTATGATTGTCGGATAACAAAAAAACAGTAGAGGATAAATAATGGGTAATTATATTATAATAAAAACAAGGCAAATTCTGGAATGAACCAAAAAAGTTTTAGACCGTCCATCTATTCACAATCGAATGGTTCAGATATTTTGTAAGAATCAAAAGTCTCCGTTTCTTCGGAAGGCTAAAATAGTCATACAAATACAATAGCGAATTCATTGTTCGCTCTTTCTCGAAAATATTCCCACCTCCGCCTCATTCAAGCGCCGCGGCTACTTTCACCGGAAAAACCCTCCACAGCTCCCCCAATGCCATGCTGCTCCATCAAGAGCCTACAAAAGAAGCGAAATCTCCATTGGAGCTCGCTCTATCGCTGGATCCTGTCTGCCGAAAGGGAAGGCATCCTGGTAGTGTACTTGATACGGGGGACGCCCTGGAGAGGAGGCTGTCAAGCGGGAGCTTTTCAGTTCGCCAAAGAACCGAGGAAGTTCGGCCATTCCAAAGCAGCCTAGAGACAATTTCCGGCACTTCATACAGTTCGTGAACCTCTTACTCCAAATGGAGAGAGCGCACTGCTTGTGCCCGAAAGAAGTGTATGTTGCAGTCAAATAACTTTAGATGACAACAATTGAGATTATTTTCTTTAACTAGTGTGAAGATTTGATGACATCTGATCAATAAGCATTTGATACTGTTAATTGACTAGAGATGGTTTCTGGTGATGCAGCCAAGTTCGATTGGCTGGTTCTTTTTTTTTTTGTTTTGTAAAAAAGGAGCATATTGTATGTATTTGTTTTGTGCACTTGTAGTTCATTTTGTGAGTGTTTGTTCTATGATACCAGTTCATCTTACTTAGTTAGGGATCTATTTCCTAAATATAGTTGGTAGATCAATTGTTACCACGTTAACTCAAACACAGCCATGGACAAACTCACGGAGAGAACGAGGGAGGAAGAGGAGAGGGGGCGACCGACGGGAGAGAAAGATACGGAGGAAAGGAGAGGGGCGGCCGACGGGAGAGAGAGACGGGAGCAAAAGGTTTGGAAGAAAGGAAGAATAACAGAGGGCTTCACGGAGAGATTATCATATAATGTCATTCCAATTTTACCCTTTTAAAATCAACGCCTCTGATTAATTCAGACAAAAAATTTGCAAAAAAATTCGATCCATGGCAGACTCACTCTAAAAACAATTATTTTATTTACTAAATAATATATTAAAACACATTCATTTTACACACGCATTTTAAAGATCTAATTTTTTTTGGAATTTATTGAAATTTATTTACGTATTTTAATAGTTAATTAAGTGTAACACAACTATCAAGAATAGTTGGAGAATTAATATTCATACTCATTATTATATATAATATATGAGTAGAACTAGGGTGCTCCTAAGTTCACCAAGTCATTTTGTGAACTTAGCTCTAAAACTTATCGGATTGGCTTCAAATGAAGAATCCAAACTGTTAAAATTCTTCTACCATATGAGTGATGCATCTATATGTAAAAAATTTAAAGTTTCGAATTAATCTAGTATAAAGTCAAGTGGTCAAAATTAGAAGGTTTATAAATTAATTTTAATGCATCTATTTTTTGGATACCTTTTGACCACTTGACTCTATACAAAATTAATTTTAAATTTTAGAAATTTCACATGTAGACACACTACTCGTAAGGTAGAAGGATTTCAACGAGTTGGATTCGTCGTTTGAAGTCAATCCGATAGGTTTTATAGTTAAGTTCACAAAGGAACTTGGTGAATTTAGGAGCAACCTAGTTCTACTCTATAATATATATTATTTGTTTATAATTATTCGATTAGATAACAGATACGGAATAGACTTTACATGTATTCTTTTTTTTTTGAAATTAGTGGTATAGACCACTGATTTTCTATTAATAAAGAAAACCATATAATATAATAGTTTGGTAGTGAGTAATACCAATATCCCTGAAACCAAAAGGAAAACTCTAGCCCTACTCCAACCTGATTAGTAACCACACCACAGAGGCCATGTTTCAATGTGCAAAATAAACCCACGCCATCTAAGAAACAGCAAAATATCGTAATTTTCTCTTTTCGTTTGAACTACGGCATTTCGAGTTCTTACGGAGCCAATGCATCCTGTTACAACAAAAAGATTTAAAACCATCAAGACACTAAGAAACACACGACTAATTAACCAGTGACTCTTGTACTTCTGAACTAGTGTGATCAGCAGACCCTTCAAATACAGCTCTATCCTCTTCTCCTCCACTCGAACTAATCGCGGTGTCAAGCATACGGATTGAAACCAGTAAAGCCTCCACGAAACTGGCTAGTGTAGTTTCTGTCATGCCCTTTAGATCACAAGAAAAAATAAGATTCAAATGAGATGTTAAATTTTGTTTTTGGTTTAATGCCCAAAATCGAGCTACCGACATTATCTTGGATAATTTCTATGAGTTTTGGATCTTTCAAAGGCATACAGTAATCTATATCCCATAAAGCCCCTATAGTGTCAAAATCAAAATAGAAATTATTGAATTGGGCAATCCACTGCCAAATCGATCGAATATAACAACAATTCACAAACAAATGATCTATCGTTTCCTCTTGAGAACAATAGATACAATGTGTCCCTCCTGTCCATCCGCGCTTTTTTAATCTATCTCCTGTAAGAACTCTTTTTTGTTTGACTAACCATAAAAATATTTTAACCTTTAAAGGAACCTTAGCTTGCCAAATACTTTTATATGTAGTAACAACTAACTCATCTGAACTTAGTATCATGTGCTGTCAATTTCCAGCTTACTTGATCCTTTTCATTAACAAGTTGTGTAGTATTAAGAAGAGATGTCAAAGCTGTCCATTCTAAACGATATATGCCTGTCAATTGTCTAGCTAAATGAAGAACAAAACTGTTTTTGAGTAAAGGTTGGAGGTCAAGCCACCCAACTATTTAATACCTTTGTTATTATAATAAAGGATTTTTCCCATATGGGTTTCGAACCCATGACTTCTAACATAGAGACCATGTGCCTTAGCCATGAAACCAAAGGCTAGTTCTCAATCCTAATATCTTTGTCATATGCTATTGCATATAAAAGTTTGGAAAACATAGACTAAGTAAAGAGTTGCCACACCATTGGTCTAACCAAAATCGAACTGTTTTACCGTTACCCACCTGCCATTGAACACAATCATGTATTGTATCCTGAAGCTGTATAGTTGCATTCCATAAGGAGGATTTACCTCTCCGATCCACTGTTAGGGAATATTTGTCTATAATAATAGATTTCCATGTACCTGTTTCATTCGAATCATAAAATCTATATAACCATTTGGAAAGTAAAGAGATATTCATGCGATTAAGGTCTAAGTAGAGTGAAAAAAACGTGTCGTTTCGTGCCGTGCCGTGACCAAGTGAACAGTTACACGTGCCGTGCCGTGACTAAAATGTGAAGAGGTGGTCACGGCACGCGAACAGTCACGCCGTAACTTCCGTGCCGTGTCCAAATATAACTAGTCACGTTTCTTATATTTAACTATTTTTTCATAATTTATATTAGTTTATCCAAGATTCACTATTTGATTAAGACTTAACGGTTCTAATTACACGTGACTCACGTGACCACGTGCCGTGCTGTGACCGAATTTTTAGCATGACGTGCCGTGTCAAATTTTCAAAAGATAACCACGGCACGCGACACGCGAGTACGGCACGAAAAAATTACACGTGCCGTGGCGTAACCGTACCATTTTTCCCACTCTAAGTCTAAGACTCCAAGTTCCCCTTGACTTTTACACTTACAAACTTTTCCCAAGCTATTTGTTTATAATAATAGACTTTACATGTATTCTTATCTGTTTAGATAATGAAATTTTTTTTACTCATATTTGATAAGTTAAAAAAAAAAATTATTCGTATTCGTCTTATCAAGTACAATACGAATTAGAAATGGGCAGAAGGGTGGCACCCCTAATTGAGACCGTCAATCTGAACCGTAGACATGCACTCTAGTCTTGGGCACCTCCACAGCTCGTACCCAAGCCACATAGGCAACCATCTAGAAAATTCTTTTAGTTTCTTTTTTTACTTTTGGAATATTCTCTATGTTGATTTTTTCACATTCGTTCGTAGAATCGTAGGCCTAGCGTGCAGGGGTGTTCAACCGGTCGGTTCGGTCCAAACCGAACTAAAATAACCAAACTAATTTTTTTTTTGGTTTTTGAAAATTCAACCGAACTGACCGAACAAAAATAGCAAACTGAATTAAAACCGAACCGATTAAACCGATTTAAACTTCGGTTTGTTTGGTTGAACCGAATAGATGAATAAATATATGGTTTGGTTGAACTGAAAATAAATGAATTGTTCGGTTGAACCGAATAGAGGAATTCAATCTCAAAAAATCAAAACACATAAATTCAAAACCGAAAATGAACCAAAATAATACACGAAGTCTCAAACTACTAATAAAATCGGTCGGTTCGGTTTATTCGGTTTTGAGAATGCAAAACCGAACCAAACTATTTAAACCAAATTATTTCATAAAATCAACCAAACCGAACTATTTAAACCGAAAAACTGAACCATTTAAACCGAAATTTTCCGGTTCGGTTTAAAACCAAATAAACCGAACCATTTGAACACCCTTACTAGCATGTCTTTTAAATAAAAAGTATTTTGCATTTTCAAAATCAAGAAGAATTTTGATACATCTCTTTTCTTGTTATCTTTAGATTCATTGCTTTGATTTTTTAATCAAAGAATGAATTTCATGTATATTTCTCAAGAACTTTAAAATTAAGCATTTCGTCGTATAAAATTCATAATATTATATCTATAATAATTATATATTTCCGAAGAAAATGTAATGTAGTTTCTCTTTTCTAGTCTCTGCACTCGTCGGACGGATAGAGTACTGTCAAATGATTAATCAGGAATAATCGGTCATAATCAAGAACAATCTACCAATCGGTCATGAAAATCTATAACAGTTTGATCGCCGCTAATGACTAATCGACTGATTAATCGGCCTAAATAACCGTTTTTTACAACATTGCTTTAGACATATAAAAGGAAATTATTAAATGATATTATGAAAGGAACTTAATTAAGATTGGCTTGTTGCCTTTTCTTTTAAATATGTAAACGAAAATTATTATGATATTATGAAAGGACGACTTGGCTTGTTGCCTCTTTTTACGGTATCAATGTAATTTTAAAAGTTGAATATTCAACACATAGACATCTAAATTTATTCTATTTATGCTTAAAGGTTTCAATAAAATTCATCATATAATTTGATATTAAAATTTCATAGATTTTTCATATAGACAGATTTTTTTTTTCACTATTTGCAACAAAATTTATTCAATATATTATTTCTTTAAAGTTACATATTGATTCCTATTCAATTTACTTCTGATTTTTAGTTTGCACAACTTTATAGTCCACTCAATAAATATTATGTTTGTTTGTTATATAATCGATTCAAGTGCTCAAAACAAAAGACTGAGGAAAAAAAAAATTTGCAAACGAAAAACCATACACGAATAAAAAAGAAACTAACATGTAACTTGAAAGAAAAAATAAATTGAATGAATTTTGTTGCAAATAGTGAAAAATTGTCGATGATAAAGATATGAATTAATGTATGAAATTTAGACGTCACATAATGAATTTTATTGATATCTCATAGCATCTACATTCCTGAAACTATTATTATTTAGAAGAGTGAGCCTATGATATTATGCATATCACGATTTAGTCCGTAATACAGATCAATATTTTTGTTTTCAAAATCCTAACAGTCGATCAGAACTGTTAAAAATGATTTTTATATGAATATGTACTTGCAGACCAAATTTTATATTTTTTAGACTGCACGCAAGTCAAATGATTGGCTCAGATTAATTCTTTTTTTTTAATTTGTTGCTGACGTGGCTTAATAGAAACTCTGAAATTAATTTTAAGAATGTGAGAGTTAGAAACTTTACAATTGTAATTTAGCCACGTCACTGAATTTAGCAATTAGAGATGAGTCCGGCTAGTATGACATTGGTGTCATGTGACACCAATTTCAAAATTGATTGAATATAGTTCAAATGACTAATCCAAACCGTTCAAACCGATTTACTATATGAGTGATGCATTTACATGCAATTTTTTTATATTTTCGAATTATTTTAGTATCAAATCATGTGGTCAAAAATGTTGAAAAATGAATGCATTAAAATTAACTTAAAAACTCACACTTTTGACCGCTTGACTTGATACTAAATAAATTCGAAAAATGATAAAATTTGCATGGAACGCACAACTAATGAAGTAGATCGGTTTGAACGGTTTGGATTTACCGTTAGAAGTCGATTCGGTACATTTTGAGTTGGTGTTATATAAGCCGAAATGACACTGATGTTATACTAGCCGGACTCATTAGGAGTCCGGCTAGTATGACATTGGTGTCATGTGACACCAATTTCAAAATTGATTGAATATAGTTCAAATGACTAATCCAAACCGTTCAAACCGATTTACTATATGAGTGATGCATTTACATGCAATTTTTTTATATTTTCGAATTATTTTAGTATCAAATCATGTGGTCAAAAATGTTGAAAAATGAATGCATTAAAATTAACTTAAAAACTCACACTTTTGACCGCTTGACTTGATACTAAATAAATTCGAAAAATGATAAAATTTGCATGGAACGCACAACTAATGAAGTAGATCGGTTTGAACGGTTTGGATTTACCGTTAGAAGTCGATTCGGTACATTTTGAGTTGGTGTTATATAAGCCGAAATGACACTGATGTTATACTAGCCGGACTCATTAGGAGTCCGGCTAGTATGACATTGGTGTCATGTGACACCAATTTCAAAATTGATTGAATATAGTTCAAATGAATAATCCAAACCGTTCAAACCGATTTACTATATGAGTGATGCATTTACATGCAATTTTTTTATATTTTCGAATTATTTTAGTATCAAATCATGTGGTCAAAAATGTTGAAAAATGAATGCATTAAAATTAACTTAAAAACTCACACTTTTGACCGCTTGACTTGATACTAAATAAATTCGAAAAATGATAAAATTTGCATGGAACGCACAACTAATGAAGTAGATCGGTTTGAACGGTTTGGATTTACCGTTAGAAGTCGATTCGGTACATTTTGAGTTGGTGTTATATAAGCCGAAATGACACTGATGTTATACTAGCCGGACTCATTAGGAGTCCGGCTAGTATGACATTGGTGTCATGTGACACCAATTTCAAAATTGATTGAATATAGTTCAAATGACTAATCCAAACCATTCAAACCGATTTACTATATGAGTGATGCATTTACATGCAATTTTTTTATATTTTCGAATTATTTTAGTATCAAATCATGTGGTCAAAAATGTTGAAAAATGAATGCATTAAAATTAACTTAAAAACTCACACTTTTGACCGCTTGACTTGATACTAAATAAATTCGAAAAATGATAAAATTTGTGAAGAGAGGGAGAGCGCTATTATTAATTTCAGCCAATTAATTAGTCACTTGTCATTAAACAAACATTTTCTTTTAAAGTAAATTTGCTAATTTAGAAACTGTACCACATTCCAACAATTTTATTAGCAATTAACACATCAAATTAGCAATCAAAAAATAATTATTGCTGCAGATGCTCTTTAGAGACCTTAATTTTTAAAATGTAGTTAATAGTTACTTAGAAATTCATTTGCAGAGATGTATATGCTCTTATATCAATAATAGTTTTTTTTTTTTTTTGAAATTGATAGCAATAATAGTTTATGTTTTAAACTTTCATACAAGTGAATCATTTTCCTCTTTGAACTTCAGTAGTCGCCTCTGATACTAAAATAGAAAAAAAAAAATCCTGTTAATGTCAAAAATGAAAAAGTACTCTATAGCATACCATACTCGGTATTTTTTTTTTTTAAACAATGCGCTGATGCATGACAGCATGAGACTTATCAAACTATAAGAATATGAATTAAAGATAAATTTGTATTGAGCGTTCAACTCTCAAAATAGCATTTAATAATTTCCTTTTATATATTAATCTGACCATGCATAATCAATCAGAAAAAGGATAAAATTTTCTCTTTTAGCTCGACAATACAATTATTGCTCTGAAAATAATGCCCCCTTAAAATAAAACTGAGGTGGTTCAAACTTTAAAAGGGATTGTTTAAAAGGGATTGTTTGTTATTCTGGACTAATAATAAGCGAAAAGGAACTATCCAGAAAGATTTTTTCATAACACGAATCTTGATGAAAATATAAAAAGGGTAATTTCGTCCATCCAATCTTGAGCTCAAAAATACAAAGTAACACAAAAAGAGGTTCACAGGCGGGAGACGAAAAGGCGCTTCGAGTTGGAACCCTTCTCTCTCTCTCCGCATTCCCCCCTTTCTCCATCACTGCTCCAAGGCTCCAAGCTTCTCTCCTTCCTTCTCTCCATTTGTTCATCACACGCGCGAGCGCGACTTTCTCCTCTTCTGCTCTTCTCGCCAAAATCAAACACATGACAGAACCAAACCTCGAACCGTTGAAACTATTGCGAGGGCGATGGGAGCTCGCATCAGTTCTCAATTTCTTTGACGTAAGTTCAGCTGCAATACTTTTTACTTGCTGGTAATTTCGTTTAGTTAATCCGTGCAAACTTTTTCGTCCGTATTAGGTTTTTGAGCCGCTGATAAAGGCTGAGTTAGGTTTATCAGCTGAAGAGATAGAGGCGGCTTTGATTTCGCCAAATAATGATCTGGCACGGCTTCACATTGCTCTTTTGAAGGTTTTCCTCTGCTCTTTATTTCTGATCACTCACCACTTCAGGAAATGGTTTGTTGGATTAATTTAATGAATCGAGTTAGTCCAATCTTCTTTGGTTACTATTATTTTGCTTCTATAAGGATTACGGAAAATCATACCATTGTTGCACCTTATGGGCTGCAATTTTGTTTTATTGGAGATGTTTAGCCTTTTTTTACCAATATGCAAATAATAAAATTGATGGTATTCTCAGTAACCTAAGTCCAACATCACGTGGTGTGACAGAATAGAAAAAGCCAGTACTTTATCAGCCACGATACTGTGGTGTCAGTACTTTCTCAAATTGCTGGAGAAATGACCGGTCAGTTTTCTAGTTGCACCAATTTTGATACACAGCCTTTGTAAAATACGGAGAACATATCTACAATCTATTTTTTATTTTTTATTTTTTATTTTGATAAGCTGTTTTTCAGATGCCAACTTGCCATGGTTGACAATATAACCTATATTATTTGTTCTTCTGCTATCAATTTTCTGTTAAAGTGAGCATGAAAGATGCTATAAGAAAAAAGAAAAGAAGAGTCAAAATGATACTTGCTAACTTTAAAAACAAAAAAAATTATTTAGGGAATTCCACCGGCATCAAAAAACATGAAGGAACCAAATGCATGGATAACAGCAACAAGCAAAAAGCTAGACCCATGGTGGCAATGGGTATGTAACTAAGTTCAAATTTTGAAAAATGCAGGATTGATAGAATTATTAGGTTTTAATTCATTTGTTACAACTTTCTCGTGGTTCAATGTTGGATTAATTATTTCCTTTTTTCCGAGAGCAGGTTGCTGAGGGAGAAAACCCACTCAGACCTGATCATGGGTATGTAATTGGTACACTTCTTAAATTTTGTCAATGTTTTCTGTATTTCAACCTTGGATACTTAACATTTATGTTAGATTGAGCTCGGTATCCAGCTCTCCGTTTAATCTATATATCAAAATACTATTGTTCTTATGTTTTCTCCCGAAAATCATGAAAATTGAGATTTGGAAGAGCACACATATGCAAAACAGCTCATATTCTTGTTGCATACGTAGGAAGGAAATAACTACATATGCAGAGCTCAATCCTGTGACTCGTTTGCTGATTTTGAAGGCAGTTTGTGAGCTTCGAGGTGAGGTAATGTTTTCTTCTCACATGGCTTATCCATGGCACTTTTTTATTTTGTATTAATTTTTTACTTAATTTGTTTTGCATTTGGTAGCAAGGGGATGTGTTGAGGTATGTCACTGATGAGCTCAAAATGGGAAGGCCAATTAATAATTTTCGTAAAGAGAGCATAGGAAACAACAGAGGTTTTACATACTGGTAAGCATGGACTTTATTTTGATTGATTATCTCATTAATTCATTCGAGTGCCAATTCCTGTGATGTTTTAATGTCCTTCTTTTCTGTTACTTTTTTACGTGTTATTGCATTTTTCATGCGTCACATTTCCCCTTTTCCTGTTTCCGAAATCCTATTGCACCTCAACTTGTTTATGAAGTATGAAACTGAATGACCAGTACTGGTATAATCTGACCATAGTGGTGAAACCTGAACAAACCCTTTTCAATATATATATTTTTTTTGTTAGGTATGATGGGAACTCTGATTTAGGCTATAGGCTGTACAGAGAAGAAGTTAAAGTTGAACATAAGCCGAATTGGAACAGAAATGGACGATTAACTGAGCCAAAAATGGAGTTTCAGTGGGAAACCATTGCAACAAATCTTGATGAATTCCAAGAGATAGCAGTATGGCTTGTTTAACTTCTTTATTTTTTTTTTTTCTTGAAAAAAAAAACCCTGCTTCAGTAAACCAAATATTGCATCTTTTGAGGTTGGATCAAAAATGTTAAACGCAGTAAGGAAATTATGAATTTATATGACCATTTACCACTGGCTTTTCTTAGGATATATGCTACATGATCATGGGCGCAGATTGGCAATGCTTAGGTTTCATAGAAATTGCTGGGACCTTGATTTATTTTGGATGAGTTCATGAATGGAATATCAAATAGGGGTGCAAACAGATTGGATATTATCCATCCATATCCGATCTGCTTGCACCACATATCAAATGCTGTGCATGAAAAAGAGTGGAAAAGAATTTCGGGAGGGTTAGTTTAATAATATGTTAATTAGTGCGTTGATTATTTCTTTTTGGAATTTAGGAAAAAATGATATCTAGTGAAGATATTCAGCAAGCTTCTATTGGGGAGAGAATAAAAGTAGACATCTTACCTAAAGTTGAGGCACTTTACAAGGTAATAGATGTAAATCATTTACTATGCATTATCTATTTTATCTTTCTTTCTACTGAATGCTGCTTTTATGGTTGTTCTAATCATACAAGCCACTAAGATCACATGAGAAAGTACACAGAGGAGCTTGCACTCATGCTATACCAACATTAAATAATGGGTGTGATGCCAACATGATTTCACATTTCTGATATATTTGGAAGTTATTATAATTCATTGTAGAAGTTTGTAACTTACGGGGCCAAGTATTGTAGTGCTGACTGCTTAGTGTTTTTTTACTCTGCATCTTTGTGTGATCCACAACAGAAGAGAGAAAGGAAGCTTAAGCGGCAGCAAAAGGAGGCAATGATGCTAGATGTTTTTCGCAGTTCTATGAGGATTTCACGTACCCGCCGCGGGCTTCAACCTGTCAGTTACACCTATGGTTAGTTATTATGTCATGTTATTTGTTAATGGGATATGTTATATTGACAATAGTCTTATTTGACAACTGTGACAACCAAAAATACGCTTATCCAAATAAAAAAAATTAGAATTTTAGATATTTTCTTCATCATCCTCATAGATCGTCTATCAAATTCGTCACGATATGAAAACAGTTTTAGCATCCATCTAGTGAGAAGAAATACAAACAGACCGGTTATATGCTTTTGATCGGGTGTCAACCATTTTCAATTGCACCAAGTTTGACACAAGGTCCTATCTAATTGACAATTAACAATCTCTTCCTCTCCATCTAAGTTCCTAAGTTCTCAACCCCCCCCCCCCCCCCCCCCCCCCCCCCCACTGACAGGCGACATGTTTTGATTCAGTTGCGAAACCCTAAAAAAAAGATGTCATGTATTTCCTTCTGATTTCCAGTACCAGGCACGAATTTTACCACATCTGCCTTTCTTTCTTTTTCTGGAAATTTAAATTTCCTGCTAGTCAGATCTGATCTCTCTTGTGGCGTGTTTTGAGAGAAAATATGAGGTTTCTGTGATCAATTTTTTTTTTCTTACCCTCTTCTGAAAAAAAAAACCAAAAGCTACTTTTTTGGAAAAATTCCAGAGTTACCAGGTCCGCACATATTATCTGTGAAACCAAATTAGTTTGCGTAGATATTGATTTCACTGGATTTCATACCAATTTGGTTGTGCAGATAATATCTGCGGACCTGGTAATTCTGGAATTTTTCCGATAACGTGGCTTTTGGGTTTTTTTTTTTGGGAAGATGGTAAGAAAAAAAATTCAGTTCTGTGATGGGATGAAAGAAATCGAAGCTGTCAATTAGGTATATCAGAGATAAGGATCTGCAATCTGAGATTAGTTCGATTGTTTATTTTTTCTAGTTTTTAGATGATTTCCTGATTTAAATCCAAGTTTTTTGGTCAAATTTCGCTTATTTTTTACAAAAAAGGACACAAGAGTGTAGTGGTTTAAGAAGCTGACACAAAATAGTGGGCCCCTCATTTACTACCTCCTAACTCAATCCACTTGTAATTTGTATTTGAAGTGTTATAGAAAACAGCTTAAATGCCTTTCTAATTTGTTATTCTGAGATTCAATATATTAGAAATTTTTTTAATTAACAATTTATTACTTAGTCTTGTATATTGATGAATTTTGACATCATTTGTCACAGTTGTTGAATTGGTTGTCAGTATACCTATTCCTTTTTCTTCTTTTGTATTTATTATCTGTCCAAGTCTGTATTGCATCTCTGATGGATTTCTGTATCAGTGCATTAATGATTTATTATATTAAGGTGGAGGTCTATCCTATTTAGCAAATTAAGCCTTGATTAACCATGGATTAAGCTTCACTGTTCCATAGAGACTTTGTTGAGGCCAATGTTGTCTCACCTAACCTTTTTTTTGACTTATGATATGAGGCTCAATCAAGTTTTAGTTTAGCTCTCGCTTTATCATCCATATGCAATTAACACCAAAAATGAGCCCATGTAACAATCGACTTGTACTTTTCAAATTTATTTTACAGAGCTCTTTGCTATTCTAGCCATGAAATACTAACTTTGTTATTTTGTTTTTGTAAACAGATGATTATGATCAGCGTATCAATGAAGCCATAAATCTAGCAGAGTAAGTTCCTAAATTGAATCCTTTCGGTATTAAAGTTCTAAATTAAGAGCCACATTTTGGTTTTCAATGATTTTTGTAATGAAGTACTAATTAATGTTCTAATTTCATTATTTGGATTAGGAATCTCAGGAATGATGATCGCAAAGATAATTCTCAAGAGAGATCCCGAAATGGAGCCCTCCAGTCTGACAGTGCTACCTCTTCTAAGGCAGACTCACATAGTGACTTTAGTCTTACCAATTCTGACAGTGATTGTGGAAAAGGGCGTATTACCAAAAGAAAGCGCGGTCAAAACCCTAATTTACCAGTGGTGCTTCGCCGGAGTAAAAGAAATGCACCTACCAGTGATCAAATGGGCTACCAAGGAAATGGTACACCTGAGGCTAAAAAAAGACTGAGGCAGAGGCCAGTAGTGAACACTGAGTACATTTCAGATTCTGAAGCAGATATGTGCAATTATCAGGAGGCAGCTAGGGTTTCAGATAGTGAGTCGGGTTAGTAGTTAAGCTTATTTTTTGCATGTAGATTAGGGTATATGTTCATGTGCGAAGTTTTGTTTTATGTGCTAAAGATGGTCTCTCAGCACATATTGGCTAATCTGTGGTTATGTATACACACTAATAGGCTAATAGCAGTGAAGTTATCTCTTTTGCAATAGTACTTCAACATTAGTTGAAAAAAATCACATCACTTGTGCTTCTCTCATGCTGAAAAATCTAAAAACGATTTGGAATAGTCGTTTTAATTTTTTTATCTATTACTCAATGCAAAGGAAAAGTTGTGAAATTATCGCATCAAGAAAGTACTTTATTGTTAACCTTGGTCTACAATTGATGCTTTCCCAATTTTCTGTCTGAACTTAAAATTATTCTTATATTAAGGATTTTTAATTTTTTTTATGCAACGGGATAGCATTTCTCTAAAACTCTTTTTTTTTTGGAAATCAGAGGCAGAGGCTGCCAGATACATTCTCTCTAAAACTCTTTACGCTTAGATTTTCTGTTTTTTTTTTAATACACCAAAATGTGTTGAGAAAATCTTCTGAATTCATAAATTCAGTTTCGAGTTAGTAGTTTTACTATTCATTTTTGAAGTATAATTATCATTGTTATTTCATATGAAAAGCATGATGGATCAAAGTTCCCTGGATCGTCATTTGATTTGCTTTTTGTTGAAAATTATTTGTATCTAACCAGGGCTAAAAAAATGTAAACAGAACTCTGTTGGAAATTATTCCGATATTCCATAATAAGGGCATTAAATTAAAAGAATTTTAAATAAAATTCTGAAAATAAAATCACATAATTTTATTAAATAAACAAGTTTGCGACAAATCTCCTCTTTACTGCAGGCTGCAGGAGCGCATACCAGTATTATTTGTGCTGTAAGATTCGTGCAGAACGTATTTGAATTGAATGGTTGAGATTTTCTATAAAAACATGCAAAAGTTGAGATATCTCAGAGATTAATTTGAAACGAAATGGACGTCGTACACTAAAGAACATTTTCTAATACTCGGAAAGAAATACTGCAATATCTCTTCTCATTTTCAGGAAACTAAAAAGTAAAGAGCAAATGAAAGGGGACGTTCATTTTGAAGCGCATAGAGCCAAAAAGATAAATTTCACATCAACCTTCATTTCATGCATGCCTATATTTATGTCTAATATACACCAGCAAAACCGAGCAAATTATTTTTGACGAGTACAATCAGTGTGTTCCAAATTATAGAAGTCATATGTGAACGAAGATCAACCGTATAAAATTTTCATACTAACAATGGAGGTCAATTTACAACATCAGTTTTACATATTACTTGAAATTATATATAAAATATTACATAAATATAAAAATTTGAAAAAAAAATTGGGATTTAATTGATCCCCATTCACAAAGAATATTTCCGCCCCTACTCTTTAGTGAACTCATTTATAAATGACAAATTTGAAAATGTTGAAATTCATCTACTTACGAGTAATGTGTTCACATACAAAATTTTTAAGCTTTCTAATTAATTTAATATAAAGTCAAGTAGTTAAAATTAGAAGATTTATAAATTAATTTTAATGCATTTATTTTTTGAATACTTTTTTTAACAGCTGACTCTATACAAAATAACAAAATAAATTTGAAAATTTAAAATTTTCAAATGTAGACGCATCACTCGTAAGGTAGATGGTTTTAAACGATTTGAATTCGTCATTTTAATTTGATTTTATAAGTTTGAGAGTTTAGTTCACAAAAGAAGAACACCCTAGTTCTACTCATTTTTGACAACATACTTGTTTATTCTCAAACTCCTCAATATATCAACACTAGTAACAAAAACTGTTAGGATATTTTAGCTTAAACAGAATAGTTAATACAAATAAGCAATTAATAAAAATGAGTTTATTACATTTCTTTACTATACAAGTCCTAGTTATCAGATTACCTTACAGAGATACATTTTTTATTCAAAAGTTTCATGTACTTTTTACTATTTAACAAATAAATTTGAACATTGTTATTTTTTTTTATGTAGCGTTGATATCCAATCTTTCCTTTTTCTTGTGCAACCACCGCAAGATTGTTCTCGGCAATGTTATCAGAACCGGACCGGACATCGACTCGGTAAAGCTCCGGTTTGACGGTTCAATGGTCGGACCGTTGAATCAACCGGTTTGATTGCTGGTTTTTTAAATACTTGCATATTTTTAGATATAATTATTATTTTAAATAATTATGTTTTATGTAATAAAAAAATTCCAATATACATATTAAACAATGTACTATAAAGTAAATTTATATATTACAAATACTATTTTTTATTGAAAAATATATTTATTGTAGCTCAAATGTAGAACTCATTCTTAGAATTAATAAAATAAAATATTATGAAATACTTTTCTTTCATCAAATAAATTATACATTTTTATACTTCATACTAAAATTGAATAACTACATAAAAATTCTTTATTTTTCTGTGATCAAAAGAATTTGTAATGATCCATATTAGAATTTTAAATTTTTATAAAAATAATATTGTAACAAATGTTGGATTATTTTCAAACAAATAATCATTTATAAAAGTATGTTGGAAAACATAAATAGCTACACGGAATCAATCAGATAACACCCATTAGATTCTACCTTTTTCTCCTAAAAAGTTACTTTTTTTCTCAAAAACCGTGCCTCTTTTTTTCAAAATTGGAAACAGATGTAAGAAACCAATGCAAAGTTGGTTTGGTTTGGTTTAGTAATCCGGTTTTTTTCATAAAACCGGCCGGTTTAACTAATTATGTCCGGTTCTATTGCATATCCGGTCTTAATACTGAACCAGACCGTAAACCTGTCCGGTTCCGGTTTATTCCGGCCAAACCGGCCGGTCCGGTCCAGTTTTGATAACAGTGGTTCTCGGCATTCTTTAAGGACTCAACCAGATCTTCGGCTGAGTCCTTAAAGAATATTATGAGTTTGTTCATGTATATCTTCCAAAATACATAATAATCTAAAAGCTCATGTCAAACAATATTATGAGTTTGTTAATTAACTACTGACGTTGACCCTTTTTTTTTTTTTTTGTGTGTGTATGTTATCGTTTCAGAATATTAATGAAAAAAACCAAAGTTCTAAATAGCGATTATAGCGGCATAGCGGGGAGACAAAAAAAAAAAGCTATAGCAAAAGCTTTCTTACATAGCATTTTTTTTCTTTTTAAAAATTATATTTTATATTTCTATTAATAATGAACATTATCTATAAAATCTTATAGAGTAACAAAAATACCAAATTGATTAAGAAGTTCTAATATTCATATTGAACCAATACAAAGTCCAAATTGTCATTCAAAATATTCCTAATTCTATAATTCATAAACTATCGATACATTTTCTATTCAAAATATCATACTATAATATATTAAGTATCATTTTACTACATATTCAAATCAACCATTATTTAGATTAGTTAGACTGAGACACAAAGCTCATTTAAATTGAAAAAATAGAAAAATAAGCCCATGTAACATAGTGGATCGCTATTCCGCTATCCGCTACGCGCTATAGCGGACCGCTATTACCGCTATAACGGCTGTAGCTCGAATAGCGCAGTTTTACTCCGTAGCTTAGCTTATGAGGTCCAAAACCGCTATAGCGGCGCTATAGCTACGCTATAGCTAGCTATTTAGAACACTTTAAAAACTAACGAGTTATTATCAACTTGGAAAAATATTTTTTTCAATATAATATTAAAAAATTTCTGAAATATTTTATCAATTTAGATTTAGGACAAACATTATTAATATGTTAGACAATAATATTATTGAATATGTTTTTGTTACAATGAATTCATCTGTGCATAGTGCAAACTCTATCATGAAGTACTCCAAAAAATACTATAGGCGCTAGGCAGGGTTCAGCACCAAATGTGATTTTTTTCAGTAGAAATTAATTAAAAAGAAAGGAGAAAAACAGAAAGAGTATATGGAAATTTTAATTAATAGAAAAATCGGTGCGAATTTTACTGAAGTTTAAATTAGTAACACAATCACCGATTCTAACACAAAGTTTGAAACGAAGTCTCATCTTTTCCCACAGGGCCACAACTTTTGACACGTATTGAAGATATTTTATTTTAAAATTATGAATCTCAACCATACTATGCTTGGACAGTTGGACCAAGGACTTCTGATATTTAAATATTGGGGCAATTTCACGTATACCCCTCAAAAACTTCAAAATTACGTATTCCCCCTCTAAAGTTTGAAATTACATATTTCACCCTCTAAATTTTAAAAACTCACAAATTTACCCATTTTATTGTTTTTTATAATAAAACTCATTCTAAATTTTTAAAATACCCATTTTGCCCTTTATTAAAATCATATAAAGCCCATCGGACTCAAATTTGAATCTGAAGGGTTCTTTTATCGTTTGATCCGAGCACATCGCATTAAGATTTGCGCGCATCGCTTCAATATTTGTGTTGATATAACATGCACGAATCTTAAAACAATTCTGATCAGCATGTACCGCATTAAGATCTGTGCATATTGCTTCAGTATGTGTGCATTTTGCATCAAGATTTGTGCTGATCTTGCGTGCACAAATCTAAAAGCAGTTCAGATAGGAGAGGAACTGTTCATATTCAAATTTGAGTCTATGGAATTTACATGCTTCTGATAAAGGGTAAAATGGGTATTTGATAAATTTAGAATGAGTTATAATATAAAAGATAATAAAATGGATAAATTTGTAAGTTTTTGAAGTTTTGAGGGAGAAATACGTAATTTCAAACTTTAGAGGGGGAAATACGTAATTTTGAAGTTTTTGAGGGGTACACGTGAAATTCCCCCTTAAATATTTTATAATCACATATCCTGTATGCTTTATCTCACTGCGGTTTGGTCACACTTGTAACAGCTTAATTAAGATTGATGATTGTGTTACCGTTTTAAACTTTGAAACTTTTTAAATCAGTAAAATTCATATCGATCTTTCTACAAAATTAAAAATCTCATATACTTTTTCTGTTACTTTCTCTTCTTTTTAATTAATTTCTACTGATTTTTTTTTCATCGTACCCTACCTACCGTGTAAATAAATAACTTTCCCAAGTAAAATAATTTCGGTGCTGATTTTAATTATAGGAGTCAGCTTTAAAATTCGTGCAAATTTAAATCGGACGGTCGATGTGCCAACAAGTCCACTGTGAGATCAAAGAAGGCGGCGAATATGTATCTATACACCGCTCTCTCATTCAGCTCCAAATATGCATCCAATAACTCCTCTAATTGCTTCCAATCCAACGGCTCTTCTCGCTCCACGAGGGATGCTCGCATCATCTCCTCCATCGATCGTCTGAAATCCTCCATCGGATCGCTAGAATTCACCACCACGGCCGAACCGTAAATCTTCGCGCTTCGCACCCGACACCCGGAGCTCGTGCGTCGCGCCTCTTCGATAAGGGAACCGCTTGTTACGTCAGCAACCGGGATGAAGAACCGGTCGGACGGAGCGATGGAAGCACAAGGGGAATCCGTCAGATCGGGAGAAAGATCCAACGGCTCGCAATTGACGGCAGCAGGGAACTCGGATCTGACGGTGTCGACGAGGTCTGAATCGGAGGGGTGTTTGAGCCAGCTTAGAGGTAATTTGGATTTCTTCTCAGTTTTCTTTTTCTTAGGCATTTTGTAGTTACTGTTTACTTGTAAGTTTTGATTTGCTGTGTGAGTTTGTGGGGGGGTTATATATATATTATATATGCGTGACAGAAATTCACTTTAAATGGTACACAATAACACAACTACACATACAATTAATTAATACTGGTACTGCTGGTTCCTACTTCCTAGGTAGATTGAATAGCTAACGGACGATACATGGGAAGGACAATCTAATTTTGCTAAAAATAGGTCAAGCTATGGAAAAAAATGGACCCGTTTATAGGCATTGCACACTGTATGAATGAAAAAAAATTTAGATGGTTGCGAGAGCTTTTACTTTATTTTCTTTTTTGAAAAGACATTGAATTATGATCGGTGGATTGAAAATTGAAATTTAGATCTGATCATTCCATAAATGCTCTTACCAGCTGGTGCATAATTAATTAGCATTTTATTATGTATCAATCTAGGAAATTTATGATTTGGGTTTGGTTTTAATTTCTGTATCATGATTCATGTAGCGGTAGCGCTTCTCTAAATCGCCATGCTAGGATTGTATAATTAATACATTTCTTTCAGAGAATCTGGCAAATAATTGTGTTTTGTTTTTTAGAAAACGTACCTAATAATTAATTATTTTGTAGCTACTTACTTTGAATGTGTTGGATGGGAGGTATATATGGAGGTTTGATCATGTACAATTTAATTATATATTGGTTGGGTAAATGTAAACCATTTTAACATTTCTTCTTTTATTTTGTGTCCGCCTATGTAAATTGGCCTAACTCAACATTTTTCTAAATATATGCCCAATAACATTTCTTACTCCAGCAGCTGGGCTCCCTAATTTTAAGATGTTTTTCTTTCTTTCTTTCTTTCTTTCTTACAGTTTGAAGAGAGTTCCAATTTAACATCAGTATTACCACACTAAGTTTTTTTTTTTATATATAGGAAGGTGGAGGTCTATCCTACCAATTTCCATTTGTATCACCACACTAAGTTGATTTGTTTCAATTTAAATTGGCTCATTATTCTTGAGCAATCACACTAATTAGAAAGGTTTTGATGTGCATAGAAGCTATAATAATGATTATTTGATTTCGAGATTTTTTTGTATATTTAATACATTAATTCAAAACAATAAAATCATTCTTATAATTACGACAGTGAATACTAGGGATTAATTTACCATTTTCAGTAAAAAATTGCACAGCAGTATGCCAGATATACAGGATTTTTCTTAAGCATCAAATTAATGCCAACTCATGCCAGAAATGACCTACTGAGGCAATTTTAGATCAGTATCAGTCTAGAAAATTTTGGAATTTTACATCTAAGGCGCATCATCTGGTAGCCTGTTAGTTCATGATATTATATATCTGGTTACGGTTTGCTTAAAAGAAAGAAATGCAAAACTGCAGTAATTATATAGTTGTATGTCACTCAGAAGCTTAAGCATCACAAATAATTGACTGCAATAATCTGTCAACAACCTGACATATTATATTTCCACTTTGGAATCACACATTGCCAGAGAGAAATAGATCATACATAAGGTCACATAACCAAGAACTAGAAAAAAAAGAAAAAGAAAATATAATTTTTTTTTTCTTTAGTGGAGAAGATAGGTAAGAACAAGTGCCACAATCATGAGAATGTAGGCTACTGCTTGATCAATCACCTTCCCCTGATCAAACAAAGATGTCACAGCCGAGGCGCCTCTGATGGGTCGTGCCAAAGAATGCTTTGAAGTCTCTCTCAGAGAACTCATTCTAATTCCTTGTGAATTGAGATCCTCAAAGTGAAGATGTGTGTGTGTGTGAGAGAGAGAGAAAGAGAGAGAGAGAGCTAAAAATAGATTCTATTGTGAGGTTTCATCTGCTATGATTAGCTTATATAGCAGTTGCCAGTTGGTACTTAATATATGATTTGGGATTAAATATATTTCAAATCTGTATCTTGAATTTCTGTTGTGTATTTTCAATGCATATAATTAGGCGTGATAATTATGGCATTTTTGATAATAAAGCATATTTGATAATAATGCATATATTTTTGAACTTAACCACTGGTTTGCATTATGACATAGAAACTGATAGAGAAGTGCAATAAAGAAATAGCACAGTTGTATTAAATTAGCAAATGTTAAGTTATAAAGAAATAGCACAGTTGTACTATTTTATCAGAAATTTTTGACATATTATCTACTCCCTCAATTTTATCCATTTCTAGTTTTTCCCGGATCAACTCTGTTTGTTGCTTCCATCTAGCAATAGCTAGGAATTTATTTACTGGCCACAGTGAATTTTCTGATGATCAACCAGTATACTTAAGTGATTAAAACATTTATAACTTTAATTAATAATAAGCCATCTTAAATAGAAATTAAAAAATAACTTCAACAATGCAGATAGTGTGAATGAAATAATTATGTACTTTAATAAGTTTGTTGGTACCCATTCTATGGTCAATGATGGGTGACGGCAGTGGCAGTGCCACTCTTGCCAATAATGAAAAATATAGGTGTATGCACTATGCACACAAGAAATATTCCACCTGTTCACCAATAAAATAATATGAACAAAACTTGGGTGTGTGATAGAAAAAATTGTATTTTGCATTTAGGATTTTAGATTCAAATTTTCCAAATTTAGAATTTTATAACTTGAATTTTTACTTGACCACGAATAGGAATTGTAATTTTGAACTTCAATGATTGAAATTATGAACTTTGTCAAGATGTTTACCAAGTTATGAAAAATAGTCTTGCATAATTGAACTTAAATGTTTGAAAATGCATAAAGTATAAAATCATGTTTAAATTTCGCGTCAAAAATTGGCTAAAATTTTTGATAAATTTGAGTGATTGTCAAAAATTAAAGATTTTTATGCAAATTTTGACGTCTGATTGATAAAACTCTTGAAATAATTTGAAATAACCACATAATTTGGCGAAAAACTTTGTGGAAATAAAGGTTTAAGAAAATGAAACTTTAGGAATTAAAATTTTATTTTTGAAAATACAATTTGTATGTGGAATATGAATTTAGAAAGATCGGGATATCACTAGGTATGATTTAATGCCTAGGGATGTGTGTATTCATGATATATGCGAATGAAAATAAAAGATAAAAAAAATAAAGGAAAAGGATGGAGATGGAAAAATGAGTACTGGTACAATCCGAAAGGATACCTTTGAGCTCGATAAATCTCCCAAAATAAAATAGAAAAATAAGAGGAAAAAATGAGTACTGGCACAATCCGAAAGGATGTCTCTGAGCTCAATAATTTCTAAAAAAAAAAAAATTATAAGCTTTTGCATGTATCAACACACTAAGTCTGCGACTTTCTAACCCAAGCAAGGTTCAAACTTGGGGGATTTTTAAATGATTTCTGCAAATAGGAATGCATTTTTTTGTAATGAATTTGGATAACCGAAGTTTACTTCCGTTTTGGATCTGAAAGAACCAAAATTGACTAGGATAAATATGATAGTACCAAATTATGAATGCAAATATCTTAGGTTTGGATTAGGATTCAATAAATTTATAATCTAAGTCGGAACTATAGAAATTAAAGTTAGGAACTTGATGAAGGACTTAACGGTGAAGTCAAACCCTAATTAGGACATCTCAAATCAAATCGGATATTGGTATGATGAACTTAATTGTGAAGTACTAATATTTGAGGAGAGGAGAGACTAACAAGAGCTTCATAATCTAGATAGCTAGGGCGAGGGACTTAATGGTGAAGTCTGAATTGTCTAGACACATTATTAACTCACAAAAGTGACCCTTTTTAACATATTAGGTTAGAAACCTCGTCAATCATACATGAATTCAAACAAATACTGATTAGATAGAATTAGCAAGGGATTGTAGACCAAATGCCCCTAGATCTCCTTAACTTGAAAGCAAACCATCTTTCTTTCGTTTATTTACTTTAATTATTTAAAATTCCTCTCTTCCGGGTATTGAACCCAAAATTTAGGAATTGTTAGAACAAACCCCCCATTTACTCTATTGCAATTTACTTTATTTTCCTTTTTTCTGAAATTATTTGTGAAAGTTTAAACGAAGTTTTAACTTACTCTCTGTGGATCGATACCCTAAGTACTACATTGATCGGTTGTGCGCTTGCAATCAACCTTTTAATTGAGTATCAAGGTTTATAAATTTAAAAGTAAAACGAGTATCATATTATAGCAAATATCCTATACCCAAAATACTCAACAAAGATCGAACATTAAACTAAGTTTATATTTTGCTTGAGGACAAGCAATGTTCAAGCTTGGGGGATTTTGATAAGCATACACATTTACACATGTTCGATCTAGATTTTATCCTGAAAATACTCTAAATATCTTGTATTATAGCATATAAATGTCTTAGATTACACCTGAAATCAAGTTACTGTGTTTGCTTGCTTTAAATTGTAGAAAATGGCGAAAAAAAGCCAAAATGCGGCCTTCCCAGAGTCCAGTGCGGACGCGCTCAGCTCGGCCGAAATTTCAGCTGTCGACAGACATTTCGTATTTTGGGCATAACTTTGTCATACGAACTATGTTTTGAGTGTATGACCACTTTTAGAAAAGTCATCGAAAAGATCTACAACTTTCATAAAGTAAGTAAATCCAAATTCGGAATGTAGAATCATGTACGGACGCACTTTTAGCCGCATTATGACCAAAAAGACAGTTTCGCTATATTTGGAAAGCCAGATCATGCCTCGTTGGCCAAAATTAGTGGTTTTAATTATAGAAAACGTGTGAGACAAGTGTTTAACGGCTCCCCACATTTCTAGGGTGGAGAATATGCTATTTAAGAGAGGGAATTCTGCTCATATTCATCATTCAAGAACGATTGAAGAGATTCATCTTTCCATATCTCTTCCATTGGAGCTAAAGTGAAATTAAGAGCTGAGATTTGGAGAAGAAGAGCAGAATTCTCAGAGCAAAGGAAGCAAAGCAAGAGGTCTTCATTGTTGTAAATGTTGTAATCATTTCTCTTTCAATTTCTTTTTGTTTTAGCCAACTTGTAATGAATTTTCTGTGTAAGTTTTGCATCTCCATAAGAGCCTAGCTTCCTCTCTAGAGGTTTAGGTCAATTGCATGAACTTGTTTAATTCTATTATATTCGGATCTTAGTTTTTAAAAAAAGAATATAAAAATATAAAATATAAGATTCGAATAGAATAGAATTAAACAAGTTCATGCAATTGACCTAAACTCCTAGATAGAAAGTTACCCTCTTATGAAGATGCAAAACTTATACAGAAAATTCATTACAAGTTGACTAAAACAAAGATAAATTGAAAAATAAATGATTACAACCCTTACAACAATGAAGACCTCTTCCTTTGCTTTCTTTGCTATGAGAATTCTGCTCTTCTTTTCCAAATCTCAGCTCTTAATTTCACATTAACTCCAATGGAAGAGATATGGAAAGATGAATCTCTTCGATCGTTCTTGAATGATGAATATGAGCAGAATTCTTTCTCTTAAATAACATATTCTACGCCCTAGAAATGTGGGGAGCCGTTAAACACTTGTCCCACATATTTTCTATAATCAAAACCACTAAACTAGGCCAACGGGGCATGATCTGGCTTTCCAAATATAGCGAAACTGTCTTTTTGGCCATAATGCGGCTAAAAGTGAGTCCGTACAGTATTCTACATTCTGAATTTGGATTTACTTACTTTATGAAAGTTGTAGATCTTCTCGATGGCTTTCCGAAAAGTGGTCATACACTCAAAACATAGTTCGTATGACAATGTTATGCCCAAAATACGAAACATATGTCGGCAGCTGAAATTTCGGCCGAGCTGAGTGCGTCCGCACTGGGCTCTGGGAAGGCCGCATTTTGACCTTTTTTCGCCATTTTCTACAATTTAAAGCAAACAAACACAGTAACTTGATTTCAGGTGTAATCTAAGACATTTATATGCTATAATACAAGATATTTAGAGTATTTTCAGGATAAAATCTAGATTGAACATGTGTAAATGTGTGTATATTTTATGCCTATCAAAATCACCCAAGCTTGAACCTTACTTGTTCTCAAGCAAAATCTAAAGTTTGTTCAATGTTCGATCTTTTAAATTAACTATATATCAAGTATATTTAAAAATTTAAAAATTTACAAATTCAATGATCTTGTCAAATTTAAAAATTTAAATGCAAAAATTTACAAATTTTAAGTTGAAACCCTTGGTTAATCATGATTCACCCCACAATTTGCTTACTCTAACTTTTATTTTCTTGAAGGATTATAATTTGTAAAATTTGGTTATCCAAATTCATTACAAAAAAATGCATTCTTATTTGCAGAAATTCTTTAAAAATTCCCCAAGCTTGAATATTGCTTGGGTTAGAAAGTCGCGGACTTAGTGTGTTAATACATGCAAAAGCTTATAATTTTTTTTTTCGAGAAATTATTGAGTTCAAAGACATCCTTTCGGATTGTGCCAGTACTCATATTTTTTCTCTTATTTTTCTATTTTATTTTGGGAGATTTATCAAAGGTATCATTTCGGATTGTACCAGTACTCGTTTTTCTATTTTCATCATTTTCCTTTATTTTTTAATCTTTTATTTTCATTCACATATATCATGAATACACACATCCCTAGGCATTAAATCATACCTAATGATATCTTGATCTTTCTAAATTCATATTCCACATACAAATTGCATTTTAAAAAAAAATAATTTCTAAAGTTTCATTTTCTTAAACATTTATTTTCACAAAGTTTTTAGCCAAATTATGTGGTGATTTCAAATTATTCCAAGGGTTCTATTAATAAGACGTCAAAATTTGCATAAAAATCTTTAATTTTTGACAATCACTCAAATTTATCAAATGTTTTAGCCAATTTTTGACGCGAAATTTAAACATGCATTTTCAAACATTTAAGTTAAATTATGCAAGACTTAATTTTTCATAACTTGGTAAATATCTTGACAAAGTTCGTAATTTCAATCATTTAAGTTCAAAATTACAAACCCTATTTATGGTCAAGTAAAAATCCAAGTTATAAAATCCTAAATTTGAAAAATTTGAATCTAAAATCCTAAATGCAAGATACAATTTCTTCCATTATCCCCTCAAGCTTAAACAAAGCATTGTACCCAATGCTATCATCTAAACCAAAAAAGAAAAATAGATGAAAAATTAAACTAAGTAAAAATAATGTGCTGAAATTAAAGAGAAACGATAAAACCTTGGGTTGCGTCTCAAGAAGTGCTCAGTTTTACATCGCAAGTTTGACACTATTAGATCTTGTCATGGTGGTCGAAAGGGCATTCCTCCCCAACTTGTACCTTTTTGATCGTCTTTCTCCTTAGATATCTTCTTGTTCCTATTTCCTGAATTTTTCTATCAACTTCATAGATTTTTCTTTTAGGAAACAAGTTTGTTTCTCCTTGTTGATCTTTCGTGATTCGTCGGTTTCAGAAGTTGCCACCGACTTTCCTTGCCCTTGGGTTAAGAGCTCGCACAAAGAAAAAAAATCAAGTGAGTTTCTAGAAATAAAAATAAAAATAAATAAAAATGAACTACAAATTCTGAAATAAATATCTAAAGTACAAAATAAACTCTAGCCGTTATCCCCGCCAACGGTACCAAAAAGCTTGTTGAGTATTTTAAGTATAGGGTCTTGGCTATAACTTTGTACTCTTTTACTTTTAAATTTATAAACCTAAATACTCAAGAGATCGGTTAGTTGCAAGCGTATAACCTATCCTTGTAGTATAAAAAGTATCGATCCAAGGGATAAGGGGAGATTTAAGTTTTAAACTCTATTGATTTAAATTCAGAATTGGTTGTTTCAAAGTTTGTTTTAATGCTTGTTTTCTAAAATCATAAGGTTGGTGGGTTCAATACCCGAGGAGTTGAAGGTTTAAACGATTAAAATAAAGAAATAGTAAAGTGAAATTAGGGTTTTGTCAAAGATTGGAGAATCTAGGAGCTTTCGGTCTACAATTCCCTGTTTAATCCAATCTACTCGATTTGCTTAAATTCATGTTTGATTGTGATGGGGTTTCTAACCTGATATGTTAAAAATGGTCACTTTCATGAATTAATAACGTGCCTAGATAATTCTGACTTCATGGTAAAGTACATCGCCCTAATTATTTAGACCATGAAGATCTTGTTAGTCTATCGTCTCCTTAGATCTCGGTACTTCATAGTGGTTAAGGCAACTCATACTAATTTCTAATTTGATTCAAGATGTCTCGACTTAGAGTTTAACTCTAACCGTTAAGTTTTATACCAAACCCTAACCTCAATTTCTGTAGTTTCGACTTAGATTAAAAGATGGTTAGTCCTTAACCTAAATCCTAATGGCTTTGTGACATAATTGGTACTATCCTATATGATCCATTCTACTTTAAAATCTAAAAGACTTAAAGCGGGATAACTACAATTCAAGCACAAATTATGGGAACCACAAAGAATAAATCATAGAAATTAACAATTAAATCAAACAATCATCATAAAAACTAAGATCCGAATAGAATAGAATTAAACAAGTTCATGCAATTGACCTAAACCTCTAGAAAGGAAGTTAGCTTCTCATGGAGATGCAAAACTTACACAGAAAATTCATTACAAATTGGCTAAAACAAAGAGAACTTGAAAGATAAATGATTACAACGCTTACAACAATGAAGATCTCTTGCTTTGCTTTCTTTGCTATGAGAATTCTGCTCTTCTTCTCCAAATCTCACATCTTAATTTCACCTTAGCTTCAATGAACGAGATATGGAAGATGGATTGATAGATCGTTCTTAGATGATCAATATGAGCAGAATTCTCTCTTAAATAGCTTATTCTACACCCTAAAAATATGGAGAGCAATTAAACACTTGTTCCGCACGTTTTCTATAATTAAAACCACTAATCTTGGCCAACGGGGCATGATTTGGGTTTCCAAAAATAGCGAAATTGTCTTTTTAGTCGTAATGCGTGTAAAAGTACGTCCGTAGAGGATTCCACATTCCGAATTTAGATTTTATTCCTTCATGAAAGTTGTAGATCTTCTTGTTGGCTTTCCGAAAAGTGGTCATACACTCAAAATGGAGTTCGTATGACAAAGTTATGCCCAAACTACCAAACATGTATCGACAGCTGGAATTTCGGCCGAGCTGAGTGCGTCCACACTGGGCTCTGGGAAGGCCGCATTTTGGCCTTTTTTTTGCCATTTTCTATAATTTAAAGCAATGAAACGTAGTAACTTGATTCAAAATGTAATCTAAGACATTTATATGCTATAATACAAGATATTTAGAGTATTTTCAGAATAAAATCTAGATCGAACATGTGTAAATGTGTATATTTTTTATGCCTATCAGTGTGATGTGCTCACCAAGAGAATTTTGTAAGCATAATTTCAAAAGTATATCCGATCGGCTTTAAACGAAAAATCCAAACCGTTGAAATCTATGTACTTCATGAGTGGTGCTTGTACATACCAAATTTTGATAGTTTCGAATTCATTTGCTACAAGGTCAAGCGATCAAAGAAATTATGAAAAAATAAACATATAAAACAACTTATAAAATAATTTATAAAAGATTCATTTTTTGACCGCTTGACCTTGTAACAAATGAATTCGAAACTTTTAAAATTTTGCATGTATATGCATCACTCATGAAGTACATGGATTTCAATAGTTTGAATTCGTCATTTAAAGCCGATCCGATATACTTTTAGAGTTGTGCTTACCAAATTCTCTTATTGAACACATCACACCCTAGCTTTGCTCAAATAATATAACAACATGCAACTAAACAGAATTGTGACATCATCTTAAATTTATTAATTTTTAATATGAGAAAGGTTTTTCTCTTTCTTTCATTGTTTTCCTGTATTGTGATCTCTTTCTTTTTTATTTAGGAAACCTATATTGTCATCTTACAAGTTAAGGGCATATATAACATAATTTAAAATAATGGATGTGACTTAAACTCAAGTAGCACAATAGATATAAATCGTTGCTTTGGTAACAAAAAAAAATATCTAATTTGACAGAATATTATTTTAATTGACTGGATATGTTTGGCTACAAAATAAGAATAGCTAGAATAATCAAATTAAGAATAATTGTCATTTGTTTTATTATAATAGCCAAAAAAGATATGTTTGGTTGGAGTGAGAATAGTTTATTTTTAGAACAAGGTTATTAGGAATAACTTGTTCTATTATATGGTTGGGTTTGAATAGTTAGAATAGGTAACCCAAATCTCATAAAATATATAGTCTATGCTTACAAAAAGTAGATTTGGTTATTTTAATAAGACAAATGGTAAAAGAGTTAATCTTGTTTTGAAACCAAACATATAATTCTTAGGAACAACCTATTCTAATAAGACAAAAAAAATTGAATTTTCTATTCTAACTATTTTAATCCAATCAAACACCAACTAGACTATTTCGAATAACCTAATTCCAAAAATAGCTTATGCCAACCAAACATACCCGCTATATAGATTTTTGTTAGAGTGATTAAGAATATTTCACAATCATGAAACTGATACAGATTTTTTTTTTTCATACCATAAATTTCACATGAGTGCTGTGTTCTTCCTTTTTTCCTCATTTTATTCTGCTTTTAATTTCAAAGTTTTATTTTTTACTTTTTTATTATTATTTCTATATGTCTTTGATATTTTTTTTATTTTCATTCTTCTTCGTACTGTTCTCTCCTTTTGGTTATTAAAACTTGCTCGTACGCATAAGATCAGAATAAAGAGAGGAGAAAATCAAGTTCTCATACTCGAAAGTACAGTTTGTTTGGTAAAATAATTAACAAGATATATAAGAAGGCGACATGCACAAGTAGCATAACCAACCCTTGCAATTAAATTTAATCATGATTTGATACCAAGCCTATTATATATATAGTTTGCAAATAGAAAAAAAATTGACAATAACATATTAATGGGCTCGTTAAACATCATTAAAATATTTGAACAACCACTACTATATGATGCAATATGCAGTGTAGACGACAGACTATTTGACAATAGTTATTCTCATAATTTTGACAATTAATATTTTTGAGGAAAAATATTTATTTAAAGAGTTAATTATAGGTATAAATCAGCACTCGGCAGAGGATTTTTTTTTTTATAAAACGTAAATTAAAAAATGAAAATCAAGAAATGGATTAATTACTCTCCAAATTACAAAAATCACCAGAACTGAAAATAATTTCTAGTTACTTCATGGAATAACCGAAAAAAAATTCTGGTTACCCTCTTGCTACTCCATTACACCTTGTGCCACACATAGATTTCAAAATAGAAATAAAAAATTAAGGTGATAACTGAAATTAATTTTCAGAGTTACCATGCAATAAAACAATTAGAAACAACTGTTTTTTTTACTCTACATAGCTGAAATTAATTTCGGTTACCATTAAATTTGATATATTTTTCAAAATTTGTGGAATTTATAGTTGTGGATCGGAGTGTAATGGTGTGAAAATGGATTTACATGATCTGATGATCTATACACTTGTAATTTCGGAAACACGTGATGAATTTATGATTTAAAAACAAAAAACGCGGAGAAGTTACTCAAGACTTGGAACTTTCCAAGTTGAAATCATATTCATTCGAGTTAGCAACGATCGAAAAAGAAAAGAAAAGATATTTCGGATCCTCTGTGGTTGGTGCCGGTCAAACATGTGTTTCTTTTTGGGGAGTGCTATATTGAGGGCATCAATTGTGATTTTAAGAGTTGAGAGAAATTTTTCTCTACAAAATAAAGCTGATTTAAACAGCTTGTTTCAGTTGTGAATAATTTGCAAAAAAAAAAAAAAAAAAAATCCAAATTCTAAATTAGAATAAAGCTTTTGAACGACAAGCAAAGGAAAAAAATAGAATAGATTTGATCGTTGGCCTCTCGCCATGTGGCCTTGCAAAAGCAGTGGTTTTGGTTTTTTCTTTCTTCTTTCCAGAAGTTTATTTTTTTTTTTTTGAAGAGAAGCCCGTAGGCGTTCTTCTTTCCAGAAGCAAATGAAAATGTACAAATATCAAATAATTACCTTAACACGTCGCTTTAGTGGGCTCCGCGTTTTCTAACCTCTGAGGCTCTGAGTTTGAGTCTGACCATTCCCATTTTAATTTCCTCTGCAATTTTACCTTTTTTAGTCTCTATTCTCATGCTGTCTGTTCATCACAAGAGTCAATACAGTACTTTATGTCTTTATTCTTTTAAATTTGATATTAAGTGCATTTTTTTCCTTGAACGCTGTCGCTGGCTCAAGTCAAAAGTAAATAATAATTTCTGTTATTTGATTTTAATTCAGAGCACAAATTATATCTTATAGCTTGGAACAGCCGAGTAGCCGACAATGGATTCCACGAGGTCCAATTGTTAGAATTGCAGAGGTGATTCATACCATATATTATTCTTCTTTCCTAAGTAGTCAAAGGCAGGCGGTCTTCTAGACTTTCTACCAGTTATGCATGCCTAAATTATATTTTACCCAAAACCCCCAAAAAATCTACCATCCCCCATTCCAATAAATACTCACATCCCCTTACAAATTCTTCCTTCAAATCACACAACACATTTCTCTCCTTTCAAACCTCTCTAGTATTAGATTGAAGATGAGTTCTGTAAGAGCATCGGCCATGCTTTTGTTTACCTTCTTCCTTTCCAGTTTGGCATGGCTAGCGCAAGGCCAGACGAGTACTCCGCCGAGCCGCCGCATCGAAGGAAGTGCCATCGATCAAGGAATAGCTTATACTCTCATGCTTGTAGCACTCTTCGTCACCTACTTCATTCATTAGTTATTGATTTTTATTGATTGCAAACTCTTTTCACTTCTTCATTTATAAATTCATGTGTAAGTTGTCATATGTTTCAATATCTAGCAATTTATATGGGTTATTTATGCAACTTTTGCATTTTACTTCGTTATTTTAGTTCAAACAAGAGACGTAATCAACTTTATTCTCAAATAAATATCAGATTCAATTAATTCCCCAACCTAGTCAACAAAGCAACAAAAGAAATCATTTAAAAAGAAAAAAGAAAAAGACAGCAACAACAGAGTAACGTACATGGGAAGGAGCTTATAAACAACGCCTCCATATCCCAAACTTTTTTTTTAATAACTATTTAATCCAAATTTCATTATTTAGACCACCAATTTTGTGGCCCAACTTTATTCAACATACACAGACTTAATTACTACAATAATTTGTGTTTGTATGTAAGAATAAAAATAATTAAGTGTTAGTATCCTCGCGAATGCTTTCGTCAGTAACAACTGTACCTTCAGAATTAGTAATTTTTGTATTTTTACTCTTGACAGCAGGTAATTTTTTTTATCCTCATAGATAAAATTCTCATGCTCAGTTTAGTTTTGGGATCGGATTTAGCATTACCATGTTTATTTATGCTGCTATTTACTATTTACACTGATCTGCATTGGCCTATCTATTTACTATTGTTCCATAAAATTGAACGGTCCTGATTTACGCAAACCACACTGTCCCTTTCATTTTTACAGAAATTACTTTTTAAGAGGGCAAACCGCGCCTGCGGTCAAGTATATATATTTCGCAATTTTCTTTTAACTTTTCAGCAAATTTAAATTACTACGGTTGATCATCGAATTTTGTTCTAAAATTAAAATAAGTAATATTTGGTATAATTACTGCTCATCAATAAAATTTGATCGAATGTTATTTTTTTAAATTAAATTAAAAAAAATAATAAATTGTATATTTTTTAATCATATTTCAAAAAAATTAAATTAAATTCATATCTATTGGTCGAATAATTTAATACAAAATCTATGAATTCTGAAACCCAAAGGATTGACTTCAAATAACGAATCTGAACCATTGAAACTCATCTATCTTACGGTTATGCGTCTACATACAATTTCTTTTTTAAATTTTGAATTAATTTTGTATAAAGTGAAGTGGTAAAACAATGTTAAAAAATTAAATGTAAACCTTAAAATTTTGAACTTCTCGAAAAACGTTCGAAATATTCATACTTGTGAATTATGAAAAAACGTTCACAGTAGTATGAATTTGATGATTTGGTTTCAAAAATCTAAACGTTTTTCGATGGTACGTATATAAATTATGAAAGATTATATATGGAAAACAATTTCCATACGTATTAAAGCATTTCGTGTGAATATTCTGTCTAAATATCCAAATTAAATAATATTCCACCTGAAATGTAAATATTTTACATAAAACTCTGATCTAGCTAGATATATATATGATCACCTTTTAAAAAGCAGCTGGTGTGGAGATAATTTATCAACAAATAATTAAATATTGTATACATTACAAACTATAACACACTTGAATATATGTCTAAATTAAAGCAGATATCGTTAAACACAAATTCCAAAAAAAAAAAAAAAATACAAAGACTTAAACAAATAAATTATTCATGCCTAAGAAGTGAGAACTGCCCATTATACAAATTACCTGAAGTAAACAAATGAAAAAACTGTGTATGATTAACTATCTTGTCATGCCTCATACCATTCCTCTATAATTTTTTTTCTAGGAAGTAAACAAAATATCACTTCATCTCACTCATATATATAAAGACATAGAATAATAAAATATATATGGAGAATTTCTTCAGTGCACCACCTTTAAGTGGAGAATTTTTTTTAAAATATGTGATGCTATTATTAATTATATCCAATATGTGGAGAATTCAATTCATTTCAGTAATTTTTTAGTTATAGTTAATGCTATGATTATTCCAAAATATGAGATATTTAACAAATTAATTAGCAGAGAATGTGGCGCTTAGTATAAAAATATGTATTATGACTGCATAAATATTTATGTCAGAAAGATTAATGATTCCAGAACATTAATTAGTATACATATGATGAATAACAAGAAGAATTTCATAATGCCAGAGAGCTATTTATGACTATTTAAGTTGAATAACAAATTAAAATTTCATAAAAATGTTAAAAACTGACCAGTAATTGGTGGGCCAAAATCTCGGACAGCCGGACGAATTCACATCCGGTATAATTAATTAAGACTTTTTTAATCCCACATTCTCAAATCAAAAGAAAAAAAAAAACACTGTAGGTTATAAAACAAGCCGGAGTCAAATGAGATATTAGAACTGAGTTTCGGTTAATACCGGATACCCGATCTTTATTTTTATTAAAAAAAATGTTTGGATCTAAATGTTGTTGATTTTTTTTTAATAACTATAAACATTTGTATTATATGGTATGCATTAATGCATATATATGCATCAGCATGACCGCATATGCGACTGCATATTTAAATTCGCATATATAGAAATGTATAACAATTTTATTGTAGTAGTCAACTGCATACACATACGGTTATACAACAAAGAGAGACAAACCAAACAAATAAAAAAGTGGATTTCCGAACCCGTCAAATCCCATCCTACACAATCCCATGACAAACGAACATGCCCTAGAGAGTTAGAGAGTGAGACTATAACATTATATATTTATTTTTAAATTTCAAATAGTCTATCTGAACTGAACTGCTTAATATAATATCCATAAATTCACATTGTTTTACTATTTTTTAGATAATTGAAAAAATCACAACTTTTGGATGGTCCATCATCTATGATCAAGTGATTTTTTTAGTAATCACAACTTGCGCATGAATAAATCAATAAAAAATCATGTGATCTTTATAGTAATCACAACTTAATTACACGTGAATAAATACTAAATGCAGTGCATTTTGTAGTACCACACCTTACACATGAATAAATGATCAATAAGTCAAAACTAGAGTTTGCATATTCTCAATTTGAATTTTTAAGAAAAGAATGATAAACAAGAAGCACTAATGAACCAAGTAGGTAACCAAGAGTGCTACAAGCATGAGAACATAAGCTATTCCTTGATCAATTGCACTTCCATCGATGCGGCGGCTCGGCATAGTACTCGTCTGGCCTTGCACTAGCCATGCGAAACCAGAAAGGAAGAAGGTAAACAAAAGCATGGTTGATGCTCTTACAGAACTCATCTTCAATCTACGACTTAATTGAGATCAGAAACTAGCTAGCTTTAGTACTTGTAGTTTTAAACTTGAAAGGAGAAATGTGTTATGTGACTTGAAGGAAGAATTTGAAAGGGGATGTGGCATTTATAGGAATAAGTGTAACGATATTTTTTAACTTAATTTTGAGTAACTTTATCTAGGGATGATTTATGTGGAGTTAGTTTTGTATTATTGTTAGAAGCCTAGAAGACCGCCTGCCTTTGACTGCTTGGAAAGAAAGAAGAATATATTGGTACGAGTCAAACCTCTACAATTCTAACAATTGGATCTTGTAGAATCCAAGCTGGGTGTTCCCAAATGCAGAGCCAGAGCGACTAGAGATGGATAACTGTCTACCCCTGAATTTTAATAATCAAGCTTTATCTATATATATACGAGTTTTTGCCTACCACTGTAGTGTAAATGTGTAAATGTGTAAATGTATTATTCTCAAACCTTGCTTTCCGTCATTTTTTTTCATAACCAAAAAAATAAATAAAATAATATTAATAACCACACTCTCAAAAAAATTTCAACCATAACCAAACCGCCCCCCAGTGGGGCGGTTTACTCCCAGACCAAAACGCCCCCCGGGGGGGTGGGTTGCTACAGTATTTTTTTTTAATTTTAAAGAATTTGAATGTTTCAATCTAAATAATGAATGTATTTGTTTGAAATTACAGATATGAAATTAATGACTAAAAATAATATGAAATTAAAAGAAAATTGTAACATTACCCAAATTATGTATATGATATTAATAATTGAAAATAATATAAGAAATATTCTAAGGAAGAGGGAGAATTATTTTCTGAATAAATTAACAAAATGGTTAAACTAAGTTGTGAGCAAAATAATTTTAAATAAATTATGGATCTTGAAATTAAGAGTTAATATTGATTCTGGATTTATTTACAATTTTGAAAAGCTTTGAGGTGCACGTAGTAAATATTTTAATATAAATGAAAGAACAAGGTTGAGGTGGCACCCTTACCATGTGGCCAATGCTGGTTGTGGCTTTCACCTTAATTCTCAATTACTTGAAGGAGATTCATCCTCTCTCATGTAAAGGAAAATAAATAAATAAACCAAACAAAATTGAAGAAGAATAGAGAAAGGAAAGAAAAAAAAGAAGAAGGAAAAACATGGAATTTCTTCTAACTTTCTCGATTGGTTAGTCTTGTGATTAAATCACCGAATGGATGTACTCTACTTCTTTCAACACATCTAGTGCAAATGTGCAATATGTGGTATCTCTCTATTTTCCGGTTTTATTTTCTTTTCCAATCCGATTTAAGTTTTTGGTAAATATTGATCAAATAGACTTAAATATACAAGCTTAATGTTGTGAAAGTTAAATTGAAACTTGTTTAATTAATGTGTAGAAATGGATTTGTCCGGGACCTCTATTTATTTTTAATGTGCTATTTTAATTTAATATGAACTTGATACCGATGGTTGTGTTTTCTTATCTCTGTCTGTTTTGGTTCAGATATCTAAACCATAACAATGATACATGGATGATTTAATTCTCCAATTTTTGGTTTAGAACTCAAACCTTCCCGTACCTTATTGGTACCGAACTCCACTTGTCTTAAACCAATTGCTTAATTGTTTTCTACTGCTTTGCTAAAGGAGTTTGAGGGTATTTGGTATGATATGAAAAATGGTACCTATCCGTATTAGTTTTAATTTGGTTATACTCATCTAAGCTTTAAGGGGTATGATTGTAAGAAAAATAGAATAGGGAAGGTGGAATTTGCAAAAGTACAATGAATTGATAAATTAACCTTGTCAGAGGGGTTTCGGTGCAAAGTTACATGTATACTAAAGATGCCGATTGGAATTTAAAGAATGAATTGTGAATTAAATTATGAGCTTTCGAGCTTGATTAATTAATCTATTAAAAAGAAATGAATTTTTGTGCCTTTGACTTGAAAATGAGAAAATTAGGAAGAATAACATAGACACTCTATAAACTGGACTGTATCCGAAAATGAACAATGAGAATAAATTGAACTTGAACCTTGACTTTATTTGAACACTGAGAGTATTGTATGAAATAAGATTCAATTAAAAGAAAATGCTTAGGTATAAGAAAATAATTAATACAAAAATAAAATAAAATAACTAGGAACATAAAACAAAGTTACTGAATAAAACTAAGTGAGAAATAAATGTTGAAATATGTAAATTGTTATCTTATATTTATTGTTATAAGTATTGAATAGGAATAATATATATATATTATTCTGATATAGGCAAATTAAGTAAAAGACTAACGAGACATAGTGTTCAAGAGGAACAGACTACTAGTGATCAAATTGCTCTACAATATCAGGTGCGAGGTTGTTGAATTAGTCTGAGATTCATAACTAGGAATTAAATCGCACCTCGCAGTGCTTCCAGCCCATTTTTTGTCACCACTGGAGCTTGAACCCGCGTCCCTTGGGTGAGAGTCACACACTCTAACCAATATACTACAAAGTCTTTCATGTTACAATATTGAATCTATATATAATATATACATACAATAAAACAGTAGTCTTATAACTTTCAATTTAAATTATTTTAATGCAATTTTTTTAAGTAATTAATGATATATATTTTTTTAAATGATGTTATTAAGTAAGTAAGATTGAAAAAAAAGGATATATTTTTAGATCTTGAAAAACAATTTGAGGACATAAGTAAGTAAGATTGAACATTTTTGTTTGCTATTGTAATATTTTGTATGTGCATAAAGAAAATAATAAAGATTGAATCTAACGGTTTTATTTTGCTATTTTTAGATTAAATATAACTTTAAATTATGAACTTTTGTATATTGGCATACAATTTTGTAGATAATTGGTGTTTTTGGTAAATTTGATCAATACTGGATTATTTATTGAAAGTACTGCAAATGTTTGATTGTTGCAAAGCATTTTGTATACTGTGAGTCAATTTATTAGAATTTTTGTTATAAACAAAACATGTACTATTAAAGATGTCCTCTAGATACCATTGCATGTTTATGTGCAGTTTTAAATTAAGTAAATCTCAGTTTGTATTTCTGTGTTCTTTCTGATTAATTTTTTTTCCTAAAGGAATGTGCCAATGAACACTGAAGTGAAGCAAATAAAGGTTGTGAATCAAAAGCGACGATCTAGTCGACCAGATGAAAGCACTTGCCCTGAGGAGGTACTAATAGATTACTGATTAGAGATGTTACTTCTCCTTTCTTTTAATTTCATATTATTTTTAGTCATTAATTTCATATATGTAATTTCAAACAAATACATTCATTATTTAGATTGAAACATTCAAATCCTAAAAAACAAAAAAACAACAAAACAACAACAACAAAAAAATACTGTAGCAACCCGCCCCCCCGGGGGGCGTTTTGGTCTGGGGGTAAACCGCCCCACTGGAGGGCGGGTTGCTTGGGGAGTAAACCGCCCCCCCGGGAGGCGGTTTGGTTATGGTTGAAATTTTTTTGAGAGTGTGGTTATTAATATTATTTTATTTATTTTTTTGGTTATGAAAAAAAATGACGGCCTTGCTTTCTTTGGTTGTAAGAAATTAGCTTGATAAATTCATATCTTTCTTTTCTATTTTCGTAATTTTTTATATTTAGTTTTTCTTCTTTCATTTTTAAATACAAGATGTATAAGATGACCCCTTCACTTATTTGAATTGGTGCATATGAGCCGCCAAACAATTTGTAAAGAGATCATATAAGCTATGTCTATATAATAAAATATTAAATATAAGAGCTACATGTCATATTTATTGAGAGAAAAAAACGTTCCTTATCATTTCTACTTCTCTCCATTTTAATATATAGAATGTCTTCATTTATCTTCATTTACTCTCATTTCTTTCTTTCTTTTTATCTTGTTTCCCTCCATTTCGTCATCCATGATGCCTCCATTTCTCTTAATTTTGCGTTTTCTGATTTGTATTTGAATTAGTTTCTATGTTTTCTTTTGTTGTTCTTTTTGCTTCTTTCTCATTCCTTCATTTTTTTTTCAATATTTGTTTCCTTTTCCTAATTTTATTACTATTTATTTATTTATTTGCTGTTTTTTAATTGACTAAGGATATGAAAAAAAGAAATATCATGAACATTTAAAATTAGGAATGAAATTTGAATTTTTGTTTTTGCCCACCTAATCAAAATCCTGACTATGCCACTACCAAATGTTTAATACTTTGGTACTAGTATAAATAATTCCAAGCTATAAAATATAATTTATACTCTGAAGTTAAATTAAGTACACTTATTTCTTATAGGCCGACGCTCAATAACAAAATGTAAAAGAACCAAGTGCTCTATATTCTCCAAATTAGAGGAACAGAATTGAGCCTACAATTATAATTGCAGGGGAAAAGTAAATTGAAATGGTCAGAGGGTCCAAGCGAAGTGAGAATTTTAACAGAGTAGTTTTAGCTTCATGCAGCGCATGGACTATAAAATCAAAACAGCACTGCATTTTGTTGTTGCGCCACATGAAGTCAAAGCTACTCTGTTAAAATCTCTACCAACAGAATCGAAGTCAAGATATATATACTATATGTTTTATGTGGTTTTGATTTGCTTCTGGAAAGACGAAAGAAAAATCAAAAGAAATGGTTTGATGGTAGACGGAGGAAGCTGGGCCGATGGCGAGGCGAAGCATCAATTCTCAATTCTGCTTTTCCTTCTCTTCTCCGTGTTTTTTTTCAAATTAAGAATTTGGATTCCTTGTGGCAATTCATATCTACACCGCAACATCGCGAGTCATGTAATCAAGAAAATTTTGAATTCACTTTTTTCTTTTTTCATTTTTCATTTTTTAACATAGTAGCTAGAGAAGGAAATACGTGACACGCCGTGACGTGACGTGACAAACACGCCGTGATTTGGTCACGTGACGTGACGTGACGTGATCAACTTTTTTTTTCACGTGACGTGACGTGACGTGACCAAAATGGTGGCGGATGGTCACGTCACGCGAATGGTCACGTCACGCGTAGTCACGCCGTGACTATACGTGACGTGATCACATGTGACGTGACGTGTCGTGACGTAAATTAGTCATGTCAATTTTTTTTATATTTTAATTTAAATTGTTGAAAATTTTAAAAAAAAGATATAAAAAATTCTTATATAAGTAAATAATGTTGTAAATATTATTTTTTTAAGAAATGTTGCATCTGACATTACTTTAAATATTCAAATTACAAATATTCATTAGATTAAACTAAAGAAAATAAAAATCAGTACTACATGAGTACCAATATCACTGAACTTTCACTAAAATAAAAATATGAATACTCTATACATATAAAAAAAAGTTGGATACTCTATGTTTCATACCGTGACGTGACGTGACGTGACTGGTTCACGTGACGTGACGTGACGTATATTTTCACTGGAATGTGGTCACGTCACGCGAATGATCACGTCACGCGTCGCGCGAGTCACGTCACGTAATCGACACACGTGACGTGACGTGACGTTAACGTGACGTGACGTTCCGTGACGTGACTAGTCACGCCGTGACAAATTTCCTTCTCTAATAGTAGCAATATAGATAGATGTACTCTCGAAAGTAAAATTACAAGGATTGGGTGAAAGCTTATGTCCATAATTGTTCTGTTAATACACATATTCATGTTACAAATTAGGAGTGAATAATGTTAATATCAAATTTGTATCTATCTTTCAATGAGTAGATACAAAATACAAATTGTAAACATATGTCAAATTTTAAATTCAAATCCATCTTAAACGGATACAAACACGAAGCGGATAATCCACGACTACAGGTGCAAAACTAACAATTGAGTTAATATGACAACATATATTAACTCTAAGAATAATAACATATAAAATTATATACTACAAAAAAGGTCTTTCCAAAGAAATAGAGTATCATAAACCGTTTGATTTTAGTCAAATATTTTTAGAATGGATGATGAGGCTTTAGTATGGGTCACGGATTTACCGTTAATATTGTAAATATTTTTACTCTAATAATAACAAAATAATAAGTCTTAATGTTTGATCACGGCTTTAGCATTAATATTAAAAAATAGTAATAATTTGTAAAAAGAAAAATGAATTTTGATCCGGATAGCTTTACTTCGATAATTAATATTGTAACAAAGTCGGTCAATAAGCATTATGTTTCAGGAAAGAGCAGAGAGAGATGAAAAAGGAACAAGGATAGCATATTATAATTTGAGTTTCGGATAATATCGTATATCCGATCCGTTTTGGTATTAATAAAATTATCCATATTTAATTCAGATCTTTCCTTCTTATTTGATAAGTATCCGGATCTGAATTTGCAAAACTATTCGATTCGTTTATCTCTATTCAGATCAGAAGCAAATTCGGACGGATAAAATCGGATCTATGGCCTACATAAACCTCAAAAAGTTTCAAATGATGAGAGTTTGCAGTTCTGAATAAATATGTTGAGAATATTTTTAAACACAAAGTACAAATTTCAGACGATTTCTTTTATAATTTGAATGAGAAAAGTTTCGAAATCGGAGAGATGAGAGAAGTTCAGTTTTGATGATTCGCTTCACCGCCACAAGGCCGGCACCTACCACAGAGGATCTGAAATCTCCCCTTTTCTTTCTTTTTGATCGTTGCTAACTCGTAATGACGTAATCAATGAACATCAATGAATATGATTTCAACTTGGAAAGTTCTAAGTCTTGAGTAATTTCTCCGCGTTTTTTGTTTTTAAATCATAAATTCATCACGTGTTTCCGAAATTACAAATGGATAGATCATTCTAAGTGTTGACTAAATTGATATTTTTTCACATAATTAATACAACGGTCATTAAATTGTTGGTATAAGAGTACTTAGATTGAATGTATTAATTGAATAATTGTTAAGTATAAATGTAATACTTCTTAAGTTAATTGTGCAATGATTTCAACAATATACTTTGATTAAACCGAATTTGACATTTATAATGACAATCAAGTTTACATAAATATATTATTTCGAATTTGAGCACAAGCTGATTTCTGTTATATTATTTGTTACTTATAACATACTTAAATTTCAAAACTATTACATGCGCCACTTCTTTATCATTGTATAATAATTCACATATGCTTGATAAAATAAAATCCAACCACTTCTTTATATAATTCTTGAAGGAAACTATTAATGTTAAAATAAACTACTACAAGAATTTTTTTGTTACAAGTAACTAATTTTCATGTTAAAATAACACAGTCATACATGCATTTTCAATGAACGTGTGATTATTTTAACTAATATCTATTGTTAAAGTGACTAATTAAATTTTAAAATAAACAATAATATTTTATTTTGAGTAAAGAAGTGTTGTAAAAAACATCCGTTTATAATTGGCCGATTAGTCGTTGGCGGTGACCAAACCATCACAGATTTTCCCAATTAATCGGCCAATTATTTTCGATTATAACCGATTATGGCCGATTATTCCCGATTAATCACTTGGCGGTACCATGTCCGTCCGACAAGCGCATACCGTTATTTACAATACTGAAGTAAAAATTGAATATCAAGTCATTCAACTCCTTAATATTCACTAAAAGTCTTCTATCAAGATTTTGTATATGCAATTTTTTACGAGAATATTGTCTTTATTATTAAACTAAAAACTGATTCTCTAAACAATATATTTATTAAAGTGAACTGACTACTGAACATATCTAGAAGTGAATGTAAAAGTGAATATTTGATGGGTAGACTTCTCTTAGAATATTAACAAGTCTAGGATTGTAAACTAATATAATTTTATTCAGTGATATCACATTTTTATCCACACAACCATAATATCAGTATGAATAGAGTAAAATTAGGAACAGTTAGTACACTATCTGGATTTTAATTGTGTGGTTAATGATATAGATAATTATTGCGTGTAGATTAAAAAAATGCAAATACTTGTGATTTTATAGTTTTTGAAATTAAATATCGATATGAATATTTAAATTTCAATCGGTTTATTTCAACTTTTTGCTCTTTCTAAAAAATAAAAGTATTGATTTTGTAAATTTTCTAAAAAATGAAAGCATATATCGAATTTTTTATGTTTTGAAATTTTTTGCTATTTTTTAAATAGGTACAAAATCATCACTTCTAAACCATTCAAAAATAATAATTTTATATCTATCAAAAAAAATTATAAACAAATTTAAAAATATATATATAAATTTTGGTTTCTAAGCATATTTTAATTTGGATATCATGTTGAGCGGTTCGGATTGACTGTTTAAATTTTGAAAACAGAGATAGAGAGGGTATGGTTGGAGCACAAAACCAATGGTGCATTTTAATCCTACTCATTTTTTACATATGCGTAAAGAAAATGATATAGATCAAATATAATAGTTTTATTTTAATATTTGAGTTTAAAGTTTAAGTTATTAATGTTAAAAAAATAGAGGCATAATGGAAGCAAGTAAAAATAAACGTATTAGAATCCTCAATTTATTTCAATTTATTTATGCAGACAATTTGTATAAATTATGTTTATATATATTTTTTTTTTGAGTAAAGGTTGGAGGTCAAGCCACCCAACTATTTAATACCTTTGTTATTATAACAAAGGATTTCCCCCATCTGGGTTTCGAACCCATGACCTCCAACATAGAGACCATGTGCCTTAGCCACTAGACCAAAAGCTAGTTCTCAATTTGTATAAATTATATCATATCATATTACATTACATTAATACTACTAATTAGTACCGTTATTTTTCATGATTCGTACTAGTTGACCAGTAGACATGGGCAATTTGTGTGACTTCCATGCTACTCACGCCAATAGCACCTTTTTGTCATTTTTGATGCACAAGGATTTCATGCTTGATTAGAAAATCGATATATTCTCGTTAATTACAAATGAAAATAATGTATACGAACATACAATACTCTCTTTGTTATGTTATTCTACTATCGGATTCGAAACACGAATACCACCACTAAAACAATAAAAAAATTAAAGAAGATTATTAAAATATTAGATGAAACTAAATTCTCAAAAAAAAATGTATAATAAAATAGTCATGAGTTTATACTTTGAAATATTGCTCATTAGTTTTAATTAAAAAAATTCATTGTCATTCTACTGGATAGAATATTGCTTATTTTTTAGTTACACTGGTTAAAGCAGAAGGTTTTTTTTTTTTCAAATGCATTTTTTCAGTTATGTAATGTAAATTTTTTGTCATGTTTAGCGTCTTATGAATATAAGTATAATTTAAGTATAGAAATAACTAAATATGATTTTTAAAATTAGTTTAGTGTTGCATAATATGATAGGAGACATTTACCACATAAATCGCTCCAACTTATCTAGAAAGTTGCCATGATGGACAATTCATTGTATTTGGAATTGATTCTGAAATATGAATATATCTAGACTAATGATTTCTACATGAGTATGAGAGTTTTGAGTTATTTTTTGTATATATAAGTTTAGGATATTTTTCTTAGATATACCTTCCTCTGTCTAAAAATTGTACAACTCCACTTTCCACTAGCGCTGAAGAATTTGTAGCACTGTCGAGAAACCCAATACCAGTTTGTCGTATTAATTGTTTTCTCTGGCCACAACAGCTAATAAAATTTATAAAACTTCATTAGTAGACATTTGACCATGAAAGTAAACTTGGTCAAAGAAGGTATAGTTATCATTACTGAAATTTAATACTAATATTACGAGAACGAATATAACAAACTCATATTAAGTTGGTTCTATATCAATGGATAAACTTATAAAATTAACACTTTTGTCAACATAAAAAAATATTTCGAGAAGTGAATATTGAAATTTACCAACAAAAACAAAAAGTAAAATATTTAATTTATTCTAAAATTTAACAAAATATTTATTTCTGAACGCAACGAAACTTAATATATTGGAATTTCTCAGGATACTTGATGGCTGATGCAGCTCTGATTTATCAATTTCGAACCCAGTTTTTTCAATATTACATCTCGCTATATTAATGTACAAGTAGAACTATCCAATGTACTGAGGTTTCTGGTTTATTTTACCTGCAATGGATTTATATTATGAATATGAAGGGAACACAAGATAGTGTGGTACAAAGTTCGTGAACGGACTATAAATTGTACCGTGAACAGACTATAAAGTAAATAAATGCAGATGATATCTCAATTTCCTTGACCAGTAATTATACAACAAATAAATCACATAGAGAACCAACCGAGTTATACTATTAGTAACATACCATGAGTTATATAAAAAAACCCACCAAAAGGGGGGGAAAAGGAGCAAAGGAAGGAGAAAAGACCTAACTAATTTTGTCCTAGTAGGGGTATGAGCCACGCCCATAATAAGATGATTGTGCCCCATAATTAGATCCCTTGTAAGACCCATAATCCCCAAACCGCCGTGCACCCGACCCATTAGGATATGGCGCGGGTGGATAAACAGCTGTGGGCCCAGACCTCTTTCCCTTGGGTGGGCCATTTGGTGGTACAAAACCCTTACCATATGGATTTAATGCCGCGAATTTCTTTTTCTCTTCCCTCTCTCTTTCATTTATGGCCACCTTTCTTTTAATGTTCACAATGTTGAATTTTGACTCGAGCTTACATGTTTCTACACATTTTATCACGGCCTTGAAGCAGTTGTTTTCTAGGTTATTTGCGGATTCCTGAAAAAATAAAAAATAATATATATTAAAAATCTTCTTTGAGCAAGATGTGTGCAAGAAAATAACTTCAATAATTGGTTCCAACAAGAAATAGCTTTCGATTAACATGTTAAGATTGCTTCTGTTATTTCAAATTAAAATACAAAAGTGAAGTTCAATAGCATAAAGAAAGGCTGTTCCCTTTCATTTTATCTTTCTTTAGTTGGCAACATGCAACATTATGACTGATTTAGTATGAAACAATACTATACAACCAGTACTCATCATGGTAGTAAAGGTACATCCTATTCCAAACAAGTTAAAGAATTCAGATAATAAAAATTTAATAAATAAAAAAACTTACAACAGAGGCAGCGGAACCTTTTCCTGCTTTCAAAAAGGCATTAGCCTTTTCTTTTGCTTTTTGGAGATACGACTTGAGCAGATCAGCCGGTGAAATCTGTTCTAACATGCTGGCCTCATGTGCAACATATATTGCCTCGATCTCTTTTCCTGCATTTGCCATCTTGGCAACTACTTCTGCATTCAAAAGAAAAAAAGAAAAAGAAAATGATACCTTAAGGCAACTATTTTATAGAACACCAATAAGCATGGAAACTCATATATGTGTATATCCGATGCAAAACATGAAAAGAATACCATTAACATACCCATGACCACCCTCCATCCCCCGGCGGGCGTCCTCCCAAAAAAAATGGGGTTGTAATGCAAAATTACCACTGATATTTTCTTCCCTAAATGATGCATATATACAGGAGGAAGGTACGGGTGTTCAGTGCATCTTTTAAGCAAATTGAGGAATCAAGTGGTAGTAGGATGGATATCATATTTTACAAGGATTATGTGCTGCAGCTCCGATTTTCCTCTTTTTCAATGTGGGACAGTGCATAGTATTCTTGGATTTGCACAGACATATCTATGTTTCTAATTTTTACTTTTTCAGAGCATGTATAAGTTTTACAGATACCATGACAATTAGTTATTGTACTGAAAAATAAAGCACACAGAAAAGAAAAGAAAAAATCAATGGTAGAGCTCTTGGATTGTGTTATTATAATAATTCAAGTTTAATTGGCAATCATGTACTGTGAAATTCCTAAATTACAGCACAATATCTATAAACAAGTTTATCAAGTGTACAGCACAATAATTATAACACCACAAAATATGAAACCTAAACAAATCCTGATTGAAAAATTCTTTACTAATTATCGTACAATTACCTCCAACTTTATCTGTCACACCAAGCACATGAGCATACTTTGCAACCTCTCTCCTTTTCCCATGAATCAAGAAAACCTTCTCCAAATATTCTTTTTCAAACCTCGTCTGAGCCTGAAATACACCGACCATTGTCAGAAACAGTTGTCCTTCTGGCCGGCCCGGTTCACCTTCCCCGTCACCTTCAATCTCCTTTATCATTCTCTCACCAAACCGCATCCTCCATTTCAATGCTACCTCAGCAGCTTTCTCTCTGACACTAGTTGCCAACTCTTTGTCATACAATTGCCTCAGCATCATGGCAAAGATCCAACAGTTTTCTGTATCTCTCTCGACTTCACTCGACACAAAATCATCAATTGAATCGACAACAAGCCTTGCCGGGTCCAGCGCCTCCTCCAGTGCACCCGTTATATCTTGTCTGATTGCATATATCTCCCTTCTGTTCTCTGAGCAGTACCTCCACAGAGTAGAGGCGTCCATTCGCCGACAGATCCAGCTCAGGTCCGTACGAACATCAGTACATGTCGGAGCGATCTGCGACTCTATCTCAGCTACGATGGAGTCTCGGCGGGACTGGAGATCAATGGCCGCTGCCGCCTCGGTGTTGGGTATGGACGCCTCCCTTTCGTCAAGGGATTGGAGCACTTGATGAGTATCTGACTCGAGGGTTTGTAAGGATACATCGAGCGACTTGGCGCGAGTGGAGAGGGTTTTCTCGACTGAGTTGAAGTGCTCGGTTAAGGTTTTGGTGATGGTGGAGAGAGTAGTGATGAGATTTCTATGGTTTTCTAGGTTCGCGATTAGGGTTTGGATAGCCTCTGGAACGGGTACCTCAGTCTCAGTCGCCATTGTTGCTTGCTTCTCTGTTAAATTCTTTATCAGTGACAACTGACAAAGCCCTATTTGGTTATCTCCTGCTCAGTCTTTAATGGGCTTGAATTTTAAACTGGGCTATATCCAGGAAGAAAACACGAGGCCCATTGATAGTAATTAACTGACTAGGTGCATTTAATTGTACCTTAAAAGTTAGCTCCATTGGCAATTTGGCACATGCATTTTTTCAATTTTCTTCAAAAATTTTTTTTTTTTTTGAATTTATTCCAGACAAGTTAAGTTATTGTCTTTTTCATAATCTAATGGATCGTTGATGTAATTATCAATATCAACCAAAATTCACATTCTTATGTCCTTGTCAGCAATAAATAAATGTTGATATCGGAATGTTAGCAAGTGTCTACCTCACACACCGTTAGATTTATGCGGATGGAGAGTGATCCAATTAAAACAATTTTTATGGTTAACATTAATAGGGGTGTAAACGGAGCGGATAATATCACCGAATCCGCTCCAATTTGCTTATATTCTGAATACAAATAAACGGAGCAGATAATTTTACGGATACAAATTCAGATATTTATTAAATATGAACAAAATTAAAGATATGAATTTGGAGACGAATAAATTTTCTAATGTGTAAACGATGCGGATATAAAACTCTATCCAAAACCCACAGTTCTTTAACTCTCTAGACCGAGATGCATATATAAACATCCCAAAGTTATATTACTTGTGGGACTAATGCGTTGAACACTTCAGTTTCGCTGATGTTGTCTTTATTTATCTTGTTTCTTTTATTTTCCATTCCTATTTTCATTGACACCTTAATTTTTACTCTTTTTATTTTTTATTTGTTTTTTTAATTATTATTTATATCTTATAGTTCATATGACTTAATTATTCGACACTTTTTCGTATCCATTTCTATTTAAGATAAATTTGATTTTAATTTTGACATATATTTACTATCCGTATTTATATTCATATCCACTCATTGAAAAACGAATACAAATTTAGTATTAATATTATCTGCTTCGAATTCACTCTGTTTACACTCCTACTAAGATATTATCCCCTATAGTCTATACAGGATAACAAGAGGTTGTAGTTTTAGAACTTGTCTACATTGAGAGTGAAATATATGACTTTTAACTCTCATCCATGCTAAAAATATATATATATTTTTTCAACTATACATTGAAAGTGAAATATATGACTTTAAACTCTCATCCATGCTAAAATTTTTTTTTTTTTTTTTTTTTCAACTAAACTTAAAAAGGCCCAAGACGTAGACAAGAAAATATGAAGCCTCAGAAAAACAAAAGGCATTTAAACTTCATAATCTGAATTGAATTTTCAAGAAGTGCATGTGGAATTGTGGATAGTGGTCCCTGTCCCTGGTGCACCATTTGACAACAAAAGAAAAAAGAAATAAGTACTCTGTTCCAAAACATTTTTTTATACTGAAGTGGTAAACTAAACCGCTTGATTTCATCAATTCATGAATCTTCTTTTAATTTTTCATCTTTTTTTTTAAGAGGAATCACATCACATGGAGGGGTCTATAACTGATTCAACCTAGCTATCCTTTTGAATGAGATTGACCATTCACATTGATTAATTCAAAAAGGTAAATTTTACAGATTGTGCCAAGATTTTGCAACCAATTTCAAATTACTTTTTAAACTTGCAAAGGTTCAATTCATGATAAAACAGTGCTTCTTACTAAAAAAATGTTGGCAGGAGAAATTAAATAGACAACCCATTTTGGAAAAAATAAAAATATAATAGACTTAAATGAGAAATTCTAAACTAGAGGGCCCCAAAAATAAAATAAAATAATTTATATTCTTTCAAGAACAATGTGAAAATTTTACCTTTTGGTAAATTAAACGAACTCGTACCACACCACACAGTAAACAGTAAACTCCGGGACCAGTACTTGTATAATTTTATCTGTTATTAATTAATTAAACAAAAGAAGAAACCATGTGGATTGTAGCATGCACAGTGATGTTGCATCCTTGGATGCTTCTCGTTAGTCCTTTTGATACTGTTTTCAACAGTGCTCATATTAATTAATGAGCTCCTTAATATATATATATATAAAGAGGGGTCCACTTACATCGTATTTTGATGACACCCGATTACACTTTATATTTTCAAAATTCAAATAGTAGATCCAAACTATTCAATGTGATGGATATATTAAAATGTGCTTGTAGATCTATATTTTTTTTATATTTTTACTATTTATTAAGTATTTTAAAAAATCGATGTTTTCAGACTATTAAGTATTTTTTTTTTACAAACTATTAAATTTTTGTACCCATCTTAATAAATAGTAAAATAAAATTAAAAAATGTAAAATTTGATTTGCAAGCACATTTTAATATATCCATCATGTTGAACGGTTTGAATCGACTGTTTGAACTTTAAAAACTTTGACAATATAGAGTGTAAGTGGATCCCTCCTATATGTGTGTACACACACATGATAGGTAGTAGCTCCTTAATTTTTAGTTTTTTTTCTCTTATTATTGTTAGAGAAACAATTATTTTAAGATATTATTAAGCGAAAGTGTACACCTAGGAAGAGCAACTTGACAAATTAAAAAATTTGTATTATGGAATTTTGTAGCACAGTATCAAAAATATCTGTTTTACGAAAGTATTTATTTTTTTTCAAAATTGTTTGGTATTGAATGCATGGTATGTACGAACCATGCACCCACCAATAAGAATAACACAAAAGAAAAAATAATATAAAGAATTAACTAAAAGATAAAAAGAAAAAGGAATATATCAATTCCGTTCCATGCACTTTGCATGATTTTATCCACAGCCACAAACTTGAAATCTCGAATAATATTTGAAAAAAGAAAATCAGATATTGAATAATAAAGTTGAAGCATTAACATCAACTTTCAAGTAGGAAATGACAAATAAAATAATATGCTGAAATTGCAAGGCAACTGCCTACTAATCTATTATTAATTGCACCTAAACTTAACTTCTATACAACAATTTAGTTGGGAAAAAAAAACACAAACGAATAAATTGTTTCATAAAATTCTTGAAAAGACAACACTAAATTAATGTCCCTTTTGAAATTTTGGTGTTTTGCCAAATCAGTGATGACTCAAATGCCACTTTGGTTTACTATATTACATTACCAAAGAGATTAAAAAATTAAGTAAACATCTATGACTTTCCCTCTCTCACTTTTTATTAACTAATAACTAGGGATGTTAACTCCAAAATTCATTTTTTTTTTTTTGTACTTTTTACTTTTTTTTCTTGTGTGATGAAACACAAATTACCAATGACCCCACTGTTTGTTAATTTCTTTGTGTGGTTGTGAAAAAATGATTGTTAATTTCTTTGTGTGGTTGTGAAAAAATGAGTATTATTAAGACCGACGGTTAAAAAGGAAGGGCTATGAGATAATGAGATTCCTCCAACCAGGACCAACAATAAATTGTACCTACCTTGTCATAGAAGTATGCTCCCTATATTTAAAAAAAGAATCAACTTTGAGGTCCTCTCCATTTCATGTTTTAATGGAATTTTTTTTTGTTAAAAGTAACTAACATATAGTATTTATTGCGTTTAAAGAATATAAAATTATGAGAATATATAAAGGATACAATATTTTTGCACACTGACATTAAATTATTAGGTGATGAATAGTTCATATATTAAATCATTTTTGTATACTTATCATTTAATTTTAAAACATTAAAACCACCATCCGAAAATTAACAAATGTTTAGGTCAATCATTATCAGATGAGCAATCACCAAAGATGAGCTAAACAAGTATATGTATGCATCCATCTAAACTGCCACAATTAATGTTAGTTCCATCATATTCATAGCACCTATTCAAACCTATTTTCTAATTTAAATTTCTAATGCAAACTGTATTTTGTTGGAGCACAGAAAAATTGGAATAAACAAGAAACAATAAAAATGTAAACTACAAAAAAAAAAATCACAAGGTTCAAGCTTGTATGTACATGAATTTATAAATTTCTTTGTTTAATAAAAAAATATATATTATAATGCAGGGAAAACTAATTCATTCATTCTAGTTTCAAACCCAATTCAAGCAAAGTACATTTTAATCCAAAAATGAGACATTGTTTAGTTTCAAAGGCAACAGCAAAGAACAGTTGATTTTAAAATGGAGAGCAACAACTCCCAAATGGAATGGTGAGAAACAGAATTTTTTTTCAAAGGCTATAGATCTCTCTCTGACTCTCTCTCTCTCTAACTAAGCAACTAATATTAGTCAAATATATCTGCTCTCACATGGCTAACCAAACTGAAATATTATTTGTAACATGGAGAATCTGTTGATTTTATTTTTTTAAGGAACATGAAGAGAAATGGGGTCAAATTAACCCAAGATGCCATCACTGTCTACCTAAGATGCCCATGCTTTCAAGGACAAACCACAATTTATATATATATATATATATATTCATTTGCATAATGTATGATTCAATTATCAGGTTTGTACACACTCATTGAGCTAATAATGATGTACTGTTCTAAATTCAAGTTTATCCAATCATAGACTATATATGTTAGGCTGGAAGATCCTAGGATTTGACAGCATTTATCACAATAAATGCAATTATAGGAATTGGTTGTGCAATTACTAGATTGATTCAGAAAAAGGATGTCAGTTTTTTCAGAGAAAATGTAATTTTATCTACTAGATTTCCCAAATTGATTATCATAGATGACCAAAAGATTCTTATCATATTTAAATTTTCAATTAATGCAGTAATTCAGTGTTTTTTAAATTACAAAAAAATTGATGTGACAGTAGGCTGTTGCATTTTTTTTTTGCTGGTATCTAATGATTTTTTTTTTAAAGAAACAAAAATAACCAAAGGAAAACCAAAAAGAATTGGAGATATGCCATGCAGCATTAATCAAGTATCAAAATGGTATTTACAAACAATCAACTCAAACGCTCCATACATTTTTATCCCCTTAACCATGACCTAAAATCCATCCCCAAAATACCAAAAAAAAAAAAAAAAGTTGCAAAAAGACCCCTAAAAGATCAATTCACTTCAATCTCTTCAAAAACTCTGGCCGGAACTGCGAATCTAGCTGAGAACGACCTCGCCAAGTTATCCGGCTCCTCCCATGTTGGCCCGTCATCAAAATTTTGAGCATAACTATACGGATCATACGGCACTAACACAGCATTGCCAGGTTTCCTTTGTGTTCTTCTCTTTTCTCTCACTATCTTTCTCCAAAGGCCACAAAACTTGCTGCTTCTAGCTGGTCGGATCGAGACATCACCAAATTGATCCAACTCTTCGTAGCCGTTTCGGATGCCAAAGTTGGTGCACCGGCATGATCCCTGCCGTTGAATCCGAGGGCTGTAATCCATTTGGAGAATGAATTGTTTGGAGGTAGCTAGGTAGGTTGATTAAGGTTGAGGTTTAAAAGATGCTCTCTCTTTGGAGGGCTTAAACAGGGGGAGGTATGTTATTGGAATGGAGAGGCTTTATATAGAAAGAAGAGGTGTGAAAGATGGTTTTGGTATGCTGCTAAATTTAACAAATTAAAAAAATGTATGTTAGGATAAGAAAGTGAGTTTATCCATAGAGGCCAAAGCAAGCTGAGTGTGAAAATGCCTTTTTCTCTACTTTTTTCTAAATAAAATGTGTGAACTGTTTGGAACACAACGGAATAGTGATTGGACATATAATAATGTTTATCACCTTATCATATTGTATTTTTTTTTTTATATTTATTTTGTTATGTGATTAATTCGCTTGCCCATATACTGCAATATTTGCAATTGTATAAAAAATTGATGGATCTGGCTTCCATACTATTTAATTGTATGAAATTGGAGAGAAGTCAAATAGCTCTAATTGTTATTATGAGAGGAGATTTTCAACAATTGTGGCATTTATATTGTTATAAAATCAGTCATCTTTGACTTTGAGGCAAAATGATTCTCTCTATGTATAAATAGATTTTGGAGATTCAATGAAACATTTTGTTTAACAATTTTTAGTCTTTTAATAGAAATTACATTTTAAGATCCAAATTTTCATGGTAGTTCTTAGGATTCTAGTATGCTTGCAAAATAACACTAGTTTTCTCAAGTAATTTTAACATAAGCTAGTTTGACTTTTAATATACATTTATTTAATACTTCAATAATTATTGTTCAAACTAACAGTTAAAATTATTTAAGTAGGACGTATATAAAAATTAACTTCAATTTGAAAGCCGTCTTTGATTAAAATGCCTAAGTTTTTTTACAAATGAGTTTTATTATTTTATGATGGCGGGTCAAATTTCAAATTGATTTAAATCTGGTAAATTTCATATTTAATGATGATAACATATTTATAATTTAAATATTTTAGTTTGAACAGCATTTTATAAGATACATTCATAGTCACAGATCATAAAAATTGGGTTGGATACATGGTAGAATAATTCTTTTTTTTAGTTATTGCAAGCGCATAGTTTTGATGTTACTTCATAATCATTTTCTGAGAAAAATGGAACTCTATATGATGTATTCTACATGTAAATCAGATTCATAAACGTTATTGCTATTTTTTTTTTTTTAAATAGTCTGCCGGTAGTTACCACAAACTTTTTAGTACAAAAAAATAAATTCTGCAAGAATCCTCTGCATTTTACCCAGATTTATAGTATTCTTATATATATATTTCTTTTAGCAAAACAAAAAAAAAAATTAAGTACGAGGATTAACTAACTAGAAAAATTTATAAAACAGATAACAGCCGATTAGTGTACCTATTATATTTCTCTCTAAAATATTTTAGAATACTAACAAATTTTAAAAGAATTGCTAAAATAAAATGAGAATCAATTAATCCTAATATGTAACACACAAACAGAGGGATGGGTCTCACTTTACGGTTTGAGATTCAGGGAGAAATAGGAGGCAGTATTATTGGGTTTTGAGATTCGTGCCAAGTTAAAATGAATGGTCCGGATTTAGTAATGGTAAAAGATTCCCTTGTGCAGTAAGAGAGACGATGTGAATTCAAGAGTTTTGGTGGTGCGTCTTCTGGTGACAGGAGACATTTTCTCAAAAGGACAAAAATTATTATATTAATGAAGTGATTTGGTTGGAGGGAGACGAGGTGACACGGTTGGCATTCCAAATCTCCTCTTAAAATTTATAAATACAAACCCTGGTAGCATTGCTGTCCTGAGTCTCTGAAACCCAAAATTACAACACAGATTCTCTATAATAAATGATTTGTAAGGAACTCTTATCTTACTTGATCTACTGGCCACATAATGATATATACATAAGGCAACAGAAAATCTAATTATGTGGTACTAGGTACCATGATTATTGATTACTGAATACTGAATAGTTTAATGGGGCGGCGTAGGGGGGCCGTTAATGGTCCTAAAGTGATAGACACCTTTAATGATGTGTAGTCCATGAAAAATATTTCACTACCTTTTTTCTTTTCTTTTTTTTCTTTTTTTATCTATCAAGGCCCATTTTCTATAATTGTCAAAACAGGGCCCACTTCCCAGATCTACATTTCCAGTGGTTGAAAGGAAGATAAGAGAATTTAATTTTTCACCTCCTCCAAGCATTTTCTATTAAATGGATTGGAAGATAAAATAATTCAATTTTCACCTCTCCAAGTCCAAGCATTCTTGGCACTTTATTTTTATTTGTTTCAATTTGAACTGAGAATGATTCAGGATGACTTAAACCTAATGGATTGATACAGCTTAAATTGGTCAAAAATTCTGCACATTAATTAAAAAAAAAGAAAAGAAAAAAGGCTCCTTTAAACTTGTTTTACGAAGACTAGACGCCAAGCATGAATATTGTTTAGTGTGTTGGGCCCGCATAATCATAAGATGACAATTTTTAAGCAGCTTAAATTAGATTTCTAAGTGAGCCTATTTGCTAAAGAGGGGTTCAATACTCTGAAATATACTAGGCAACTAAAGGATTTCGAATGTGTCCTTTTATCATATTTTTATATGCAAACTATAGATATCACTAGAAAATGAGCCAAAAAGTTCTTCTTTATTAATTGACCCCTTGGGGTATATATAGGCCTTACATCATTCATTATAGTCCCTACATTCAATTCATATTCCTATTTCACAAATAGGTCCCTAAACTTATAACAAATACCAACACTCCCCCTCAAGATGAGCCTATGGACGAAAGATATCCACTAGGTCCATCTTGTCACAAAACCTTGACAAATCTAACGAACTAAGACCTTTAGTGAGACAGTCCGCTACTTGCTCACCAGTAGCTACATATCCCAACTCAAGTAGTCCGCTATCCAATTTCTCCTTGATGAAGAACCTGTCTATCTCCACGTGTTTGGTCCGATCATGCTGCACAGGATTATTGGCAATGCTAATGGCCGACTTGCTGTCGCACCATAGCTTCATTTTGCCCCCTTGGTCCATCTTGAGCTCCACCAGTAAAGCTCTCAGCCACAACAATTCCGCTACACCCAATGCCATGGCCTTGTACTCTGCCTCGGCTGTGGACCTAGCAACCACCGACTGCTTCTTGCTTTTCCAGGAAACCAAATTTCCTCCCACAAACATGCAATACCCAGACGTGGACTTTCTATCATCGGCACAACTAGCCCAGTCTGAATCACAATAGCCTTCAATGTTCAAATGCCCGTTCTTCCTGAAGATCAAACCCTTCCCTGGTGCATTCTTCAGGAACCTCAAGACCTGGTACACGGCATTCATGTGACCTTCCCTAGGGTCATGCATGTAGCGACTCACCACACTCACCGCAAAACAAATGTCGGGGCGGGTGTGACTCAAATAGATCAAGCGACCCACTAACCTCTGGTACCTGTCCTTGTCAACTGGCTCTCCTGCCTCAGCACTCAGCTTAGTCTTTTGATCAATGGGGGCACCCGCAGGCTTGCATCCTAGCATACCTGTCTCTGTAAGCAAATCCAGCACATACTTCCTCTGAGATAAAACTATCCCCTCTGCACCACGAGCTATCTCAATCCCAAGAAAGTATCTAAGCTGTCCCAAGTCCTTCACCTCAAACTCCTTACCCAATCTCTTCTTTAGCCGAGCAATCTCACCCTCATCGTCCCCAGTGATAATCATGTCGTCCACATATACCGCAAGCATCGTAATGTGAACTCCATGTCGCCTAAAGAACACTGTATGGTCCGCATTGGTCTGCCGATACCCCATGCCTACCATAGCCCTCCTAAACCTGTCAAACCAGGCTCGAGGAGATTGCTTCAACCTATAAAGAGATTTCACAAGTCTGCACACCTTCCCCTCCGTCTGCTTTGTGCCAAAACCAGGTGGGATCTCCATGTACACCTCCTCCAACAAATCACCATGAAGGAAGGCATTCTTCACATCGAGCTGGTGCAACTTCCAACCCCCATTCGCTGCCAAGGAAACAAGCGTTTTCACTGTGCTCATCTTCGCCACGGGTGCAAAGGTCTCATCATAGTCGATGCCATAAGTCTGACTGTACCCCTTCGCCACCAATCTGGCCTTGTAGCGTTCAACCCGACCCTCTGGGTTTTGCTTCACAGTAAAGACCCACTTGCACCCAACCGCCTTCTTGCCTGCTGGTAGTGACACAAACTTCCAAGTTTTATTTTTCAACAAGGCCTCAAGTTCCTCAATCATGGCAGCTTTCCATTTTGGGTCCTCCTTAGCAACCTGCCAAGACTTAGGAAAAGAGACAATGTCCAAAGATGCAATGAATGCTCCATGTGCAGGTGATATGTGAGAGTAAGAGACAAACTGAGCAATGTTATGTGGGAAACCATATCGATCAGGGGGAACTCCCGCATTGATGCGAGTGGTCCTCCTTACCGATAGGGGATCTGGAGGAGTAGAGAGAGGAATCATATCACCTGTGTATTCTGAGTCTGTGGTGGATGGTGTAGGTGTCTCAGGAGTCGGGGAAGGCAGGGACTTGGCACAATCTGTGGCACTGTAGACACTGTAGGCACGGTCCCCTCATTCTGCTTCCTTCTCCTCGTGTACACTCTCAGCTCCCCCTGAGCCTGAGTTCCACCAGTCTCGGGACCATTCTCCTCCTGTTCCTTTTCCGGCACAACGGCCGACTCCTCCACAATCGGACAAGAAGGGACATTCCCCACACTCACTATCGGATAAGGGACATCCCCCACACTCACCATCCTCTCACTACCACTGCTACTCTCCCCCTCTCGCCTCGTACCCCCTGTATCGAGCGAGTCTCCAAAGGGTGATGTGACCTGAGAGGAGTAGTATGGCACATGCTCTCGAAATGTGACATCCATACTTACGAACAACCTCCTCTCCACAGGGCTCCAACACACATAGCCCTTTTGGGTGGCCAAGTATCCCACAAAGATACATTTGACCGCCCTTGGATCCAGTTTTTCCACATTTGGTCGATAATCCTGCACAAAGCACACACAACCAAATATCCTCAAAGGAAGAATATCACAATTCTCCCCTTTCAATACCTCAAACGGAGACTTCCACTCTAGCACCCGTGAAGGCCTCCTGTTTATCAACATCGCAGCTGTCAGGACTGCTTGCCCCCACAAGTACTTTGGTACATTCATCGAGATCATCATACTCCTTGCCGCCTCAAGGAGATGTCTGTTCTTCCTTTCCGCAACTCCATTTTGCTCTGGTGTGTATGGACACGTGGTTTGATGCTGGATTCCCTGAGATGACAAGTACTCTTTGAACGCAGTATTCGTGTACTCTGTCCCATTATCAGACCTCAACACTTTCACTACAGCTCCATATTGAGTCTGAACCCCTTTGTGGAAATCTTTAAAACAAGCAAACACATCATTCTTGTTTTTCATCAAATAAATCCAAGTCACACGAGAGAAGCAATCAATGAAAGTCACAAAATATCTAAACCCATTCACCGACGTTGTGGTGCAAGGTCCCCATACATCAGAATGTACCAAATCAAAACGGCAGGAGCTCCTACTACCAGAACTAACATATGAACTCCTGGTATGCTTGCCAAACTCACAAGCATCACAAACAAGTCTTTCTTTATCAGTCTTTTCCACCAAAGAGGGATACAATCGACCCAAGAGACTAAAGGAAGGATGGCCCATACGCCTGTGGTGAAGCAGCAACAAGTCATTTACACTACTCCCAACTCCTCCAGATCTCTCTACTACGGATGAAAGAGCCGAGTCCAACCCCTCTCTATCCAGGTACCATAAGCCGCTATGCCATGTGCCAGTCCCAAGCCTCCTGCCCGTTCCCTTCTCTTGAAAGATCATCTTGGGAATATCAAAGGAAACAACACATTTTAGTTGGAGAATGATAGCACTTATGGATAAGAGATTCACAGGAAAAGAAGGAGCATGCAAAACATTGGACAAAGTCAAAGAGTTGGTACATCGCACAGTACCCTTACCCACCACAGGTTGGGCCGTACCATCGGCTGTCTGAATATTCTCAGGGTTTGCCAAGTGAGTATAGGAAGAGAACTCCCCAGCAGTACCCGTCACATGTCTAAAAGCACCAGAATCAACGATCCATGGTGATCTAGTGGTGGGTATAGAGGCAAGAGCATGAGTGTCACCAATACCTGTGGCTGAATGAGCATAAGAAGCGATGTTACCCGAAGTGGACGCATCCCCTACTGTGCCTCTCTGCCTCCTCCTAAGCACCTGCGAGTAGGATCTCAGGAGCTTCTGATCCTCTGCAGAAAGATCCTCATCTCGCTCACCCTCTTCTTCCTCTTCCTCTGCTACCATCAGGTTTGCCCGGTAGCCCCCTCTTCCACTTCCTCTGCGACCACGACTGCAACCGCGATCTCCAGACTGACCACGTCTTCCTGATTTCTTCACCTTCGGTGGCTTAGTGCAAGCCGACTTCAAGTGACCTATCTCTCCACAGTTGTAGCACTCTCGGGTCTTACCACTAGACCTGAAGTTACCCGGGTTGGAGTAGCTAGGGCTGCCTTCACCCTTGGAAGTCCCTCTGCCCCCACCTGTAGCCTGATCCGGATCTCCTCCTGTATCATAGCTAACACATCAATCGGTGGAAGCTCCACCTTCGGTGCCAATGCTGGTGCTAAGGCCGGCTTCGACTCTTTCTCATTCGAGGCGAAGCTGAATACTCGTATCAACATCACGATCTCATCGCTACTCAGCTTCCTCAAGGCCTTCTTTATGAGATTTGAGTCCTTATCCTTGCCAAAATCTCCTTCGTCCATTGATCCGACTCCGATCTACACCAATCTGAGTCAAATCTTTTCTTCCTTTTCAAGACCCGATCTTGCACCCTCAAGATCTAAGCCTTCATCACCTCTAATATCTATCTTTTTCTTTTAACCCGATCTTGATCCTATCTCATCAAGATTCGAGCTCAAAACCTCGATCCAAATCCGCTTCTCGAGTATCGTGGGGTATTGTGCAACGAACCTCAATCTCAATCACAAAATCAAACCAGCTCAATAGAAAGGAACAAGTAAATTCGAGTAATTATGGAAAATAGGAAGAATCAGATAAAATGAGAAATCCAATGCCAGAAAAGCAATTGGCCAATTTCATAGAGTAAAATCACGATACAACTCCACAGGAGCTTAAGCCTTATATAGGCGATGTGAAATGTAAAAGAAAGTAGATAACTTGGTGAAGAAAATGCGCTGATTTATTCAAAACGCCGAGTCAGCGTGAAGCGGCGACATGGCTCAACGAACTCAAACTACTTCTGACATTTAAGCGAATCGTTCGCTTAATGCTCCTCTCCAGTGGCGCTGGACTTGCGTCTCTTCTTCTGAATGTTCGTTCCCCCCTTGTCAGCGACACTGCTTTTGTTATTGCCCAACATACTAATCGCCCCTTGGGTCCCCATGTCAGACTTTGAGTTTGGGATAGAAAACTGACCGTTCTGCTTGACCCTCCTGCCCAATTCTTCTTCTTCTCCTTCATTTAAACCTTCCGCCTCAACGGTCATGCCCAAATCAGCGATCTCTCGTCGCAATTCTCCCTCCTTCAGAAAATTCGTGTCCTCACGAATGAAATCAGGAAACTTTTTCATCATCTCATCATAGTCCTCCCATGTTGCATCATCACAAGTCTGATTCTGCCACTGTACCAGTACCTGTGGTTCTGCCGCATTCCGTCTCTTGACGATACGCCTTCCTAGCACCAATTGAGGCACCCTATCTGATTCGAGACCAGGAATTCCTAGTGGTAAGGTGGGAGAAGGTATGTGAGTATCTCCAATTTTAGCTTTCAGCTGAGATACATGAAAAACGGGATGGATGAGCGATCCAAGTGGCAGATTCAGTTTGTAAGCGACATTACCCACCCGTTTCAACACCTCGAATGGGCCATAATACCTTGAACTCAACTTCTGATTTCTTATCCCTCCCACTGTTACCTGCCTGTAGGGTTGTAGTTTTAGATAAACCCAGTCACCTTTGGAGAATGCCCGCTCACTTCGATGCTGATCATCATTTTTCTTCATACGGTTCTGAGCCTTCTTCAAATTGGATTTCAATTGAGTCAGAGCTGCTTGTCAGTCTCTTAGGAAGACATTAACCGACTCAACTACACTTTTAGGAGCGCTACCCAGTGCTAGTAATGGAGGAGGGTATCCGTAAAGAGCCTCAAAAGGCGACAGCCTGGTAGCACTGTGCCAATTGGAATTGTACCACCACTCAGCCAATGAGAGGTAGTTTCCCCATTTACCTTGTTTATCATACACCATTCCTCTTAGATATTGCTCCAAACATTGGTTGACTTTTTCAGTTTGGCCATCTGATTGAGGGTGATACGCAGTGCCCATATTCAATTTCACTTCTAATTTTAACATCAATTCTTTCCAAAACTTACTAGTAAACACAGGATCCCTGTCTGATACTATGTTCACTGGCAGCCCATGAAGCTTGTAAACATGGTCCATGAATGCTTGAGCCACTGTAGAGGCACTGAAAGGATGAGTAAGGCCAATAAAGTGAGCATACTTGGTCAAACGATCGACCACCACCAACACTACCTCGTAGCCCTTAGATTTAGGTAATCCTGTAATAAAATCCATGCCCACACTTGTCCAAGCCTCTTCTGGTATAGGTAGAGGCTGAAGTAGACCTGGTGAAGCTGTGTGCTCAATCTTGTTGATTTGGCAGTTTCCACATTGCTGTACAAAGAGATGTATGCTTTCCTTCATACCTAGCCAATAGAAATTTCTTTTGACTCTGTGGTACGTGGCTGTAATGCCGGAGTGTCCTCCCAAGGCTGATGCATGCAACTCTTTCAAAATCTGTTGCCTCCATTCTCCTTGAGTGCCAACACAAACCCTTCCCTTGTACCTTAGCACTCCATGGCATTCAGTCAAATGGTGAGATGAACCATCCTCTTTGCTGTTACACAATTTTTCCCTTAGACTTTCAATCCAACTATCATCTTCATAGCTACTTTTTATTTCCTCCACCCATTGAGGAATTAACTCACTCACCATTTGTAATTCAGCTATTTCTTCTTCGATTTTCCCATTTTGCCCTTCACCTCCAGACAGTTTATTTATTGTACTCTCACCTTCCACTGTTTCTACATGTCCCTCCTTTCTTGACAGTGCATCAGCTACCTTGTTCTCCACACCCTTCTTATATTCAATTTTGTAATTGAGCCCAAGCAACTTGCTCAATCCTTTATGTTGCATAGGGGTGTTCACCTTCTGTTCCAATAAATACTTCAAACTCACTTGATCAGTCTTGATAGTGAATTCATTACCAAGGAGGTAATGTCGCCACTTAGTAACAGCCGTGTAGAGGGCCAAAAGCTCATTTTCATAGGTTGAGAGTGCCTGATTTTTCACTCCTAATTTCCTGCTCATGTACGCCACTGGCCTTCTGTTCTGCATCAACACTGCACCAATACCCTCCTGACTTGCATATGTCTCCACTACAAAAGGTTGCTGAAAATCGGGCAATTTGAGAACTGGGGCTGTTACCATGGCCTGTGTTCGCTCAAAAGCGTATACAAAGTTTCAGTACAATTAGTGAATTGTACCTTTTAAACCTTGAATCTACTCTTGAATAAGACTGCAAGTGCACAATCCTACTCGTATAGTATAATCAGGTATCGATCCACAGGGACGGTTTTCTAAACCGGACTCTTGCCTTACTTATCTAGGTACTAGAAGTGTGAAAGGTTGGTTTGGTTTGATTTAAGATTCCTAATTTCAATTGCAATTCAATAACAGTAGATGAAAGCAAGTAAAGGTTTTGGTTTTGAACAATTATAAAAAAAGCGTTTCCAGGGTTTCAGATTTCATCATCAACTTTGCTTCTCTGGACCTATCATACGACTCGCATCATCTCTGATGCGACCCGTGTGACACGACTCGCATCATCTCTGATGCGGGTCGCGTGGCCCTCGAGCTGAACTGACATGTGATCGATTCTGAGTTTGTTTACTTGTGCAAGGCTTCACTGACCATACCTAATGCTCCTAAACCTCAACTCTCGTGTATTGGCTTACAGAACCTGGTAATGAGGTGCAATTCTACCTTCTTAGGGTTTCAACCACTAATTCTCACCTATTAGCATTCAACCTAAGTTCTTTGTTTGGTTAACTAGAGGCATCCATCATCTCTCAACAATGGAAAGTTCACTTTTCAGTTACTAATGATCATAGATCTACCTCAAAATACTAGATCTCAATTGCAAGAAACATCAAGGCCAAATTACAATAAGGGATGCTATAGACATCCGATTAGTAGACAATCAAGAATCATTCAAACAATTTCAGATCAAGCAATCAAAGAGAGTACTCAAGCAAAGAAACACAAATTCAAACTCAAGATCAAATCAACATGCAATTCAACAAAGTCTTAGATTACATCTTAACCCTAGAAACTAGAATCTACTCATACATGACAAAAGAGAGAATAGAAGAGATAAAGAGAAAGCAAATCATGATCAGCAATGGAGAATGAAGTTGATCAGTGAGAATCTTGATCTTGATCTCTCAACTTCTCTTCATCTTCAAAAGCTTCTCCTCCAAGCTAGCTCCTTTGGATCTGATCTCTGCTCCTAATCTCGTCTGAATCTGAGAGGGGAAAAGAACTCTTTTAATTGGGGTCGGAGGTCCCCTTATATAGGCAACGGGTCAGATCAGGATTTTAAATCGTGCTTTGTTCAGCTCTGGCGGCAACCTGCGACGCGACCCGCACTGGGTAGGATGCGACTCGCGTCGGGTGAATTTCAGGTGAGGATCGAGAGTCGCTTCATGTGTCGCAATGGACTCCAATGCGACCCGTGTTGGGTCGGATGCGACTCGCGTGCTGTTTTCCTGAACTCTGCCATCTTGCCTGATTTAACCCGATTTCGCCTGATTCCTGCAAAGTAAGAACCAAAACACAGCAGTACCACTTTCTAGAGATATTCAATGTAAAAGGCACAATCTGTTGGTTCAAAACATGAATTTTTGGTATGGAAACAGGTCAAAATGATAGATATGATATGGAGATATCAAATCCCCCCAAGCTTAACCTTTGCTTGTCCTCAAGCAGAGATTTAAACTCAGGTACCAGCTCTGGACTCTAAATGCAAGTTAACTTCCTAATTGTGAAAATTTGCGTGAATTGCTTTAATCAAAAACTTTCAAAACTTTTTGGTACGATTTGGACTTTCCTATTCAATTCTGATTCACTTCACAAACGGACCAATCAAACTTCAAAGTCTGGAATGTTTTAATCACTTATAAAGCTGATTACTCGAATCGATCAAGGTATCATTTGTCTACTTAAACATTGCCCTCATGTGTGGAGATTTCCCATTTTGCCCCCCCCCCCCCCCCCCCCAAGCTTGGAACAAGCTTAGGTCAGAAAGTTATGGATTTCGTGTGTTGACATGTGCAAAATATCTTTTCCTATTCTTTTCTTATTTGGGAGACGAGCTCAAAGGCGCCCTTTCGGACTTATTGCCAGTACTCTTATGTTCTCCATTTTTTTTTCTTTGCTCTCTCTCTTTTTTTTTTCTTTCTTTTTATTATTTGGGAGACGAGCTCAAAGGCGCCCTTTCGAACTTATTGCCAGTACTCTTATTTTCTCCAACTTTTCTTTTATCTTCTGCACATACCATGAATACACACATCCAGTTTAAAATCCCCATTTCCCTATTTAAAAAGGCTCAGTTCAGTTTCTAAACGAAATCCTAGATACAGTTCAAGTTGTCGTTTTCATAAGTTCTCAAAACATTCGGTTCTCATCAGATGGTTGGTCAATTATGAAGTTAGTTCCAATTGCTCAAGGTAATCCCAATCATAACCAAAAAATTTTTTTGAAAGGTCTCTAATTTAAACAATCACACAAATTTCACCTACAGATGCAAGAAAAAGGTAAACATGGCCTAAGTAAAATCAAATAAACCTAAGTAAAGCAAGTGAATCCTAAGTAAAAGCAACTAAATCCTAAATCACCCCCCCCCCAAGCTTAGTCTGAGCATTGTCCTCAATGCTTCAAGACTGAAGGAGTAAGATAAAGTAAGCAGGGGGAGAAAAGAAAAACGTACCTGATCAGTCATCGGAGGGGTCAAACCTCCAATCGCGCATCTCATCCTCAATGTCACCCATCCGCTGCTGGAGATCATAGAGTATGGCACCATGCTCGCGCCTCATGTCATAGACGAGCCTGTAGACATCCTGGATGGTGGGATCGGCTATGGGAGGTGGATAGGAGGGACCGGCATAAGAGGTGGATGGTCCTGCCGTGAAGGTGGATGTGCCAGCTGCAGAGGAAGGGGGATGGAAAGGTGGAGGTGAAGAAGTATCAGCCATACGGAAATCCGCATGGTGTGGCTCCTCGTGATATGGCTGAGCATGGGGAGAAGGTGGTGCCTGAGCAGCTGGTGGTGGGCCACTGTAGAACCAAGAGGTCTCGTCATCAACTGAGATAGGAGCGTGAATGGGCATCTGGACTGCAGGGCCAGCCAACAAGCGCCAAAAATATCTGTCTCGGTGGCCGGCAGGGCCTCGCTCGATGCGAAGAAAAGTAGCCCGCTCGTATGCCTTGGCATCCATGAAGATGTTGCCCTTGGAGAGAGTGTAGTCGGCTGTCTGAACTCCAAGCTTCTCAGCAATCAGGGTGACATAGGCTCCGATGTGGATGGAGCCGCCCACCCTCTTGTTCTTGCGGACCTCAACCCAGTGAAGGACCATGAAGAGCATCAGATCTGGCCGCTCTAACTGCGCCTCGGGGCGGAGCATATGGTCCAACAACCAGAGGTCCTCCTCGTTGACCCTGGACACCGTGTCGCCTCGTGCGAAGATAGTGTTGGCGAGGGCACGCTGGATGATACGGAGGACTGGGTGAGCAATGGCAGTGCTGCGGTATTTGTTGCTGTCGGCGTGCTCCATCCCGGAGATCAAGCGCCAGAAATCCTCCTTCTCAAACCCCACGCGGAAACTGAGGGAAGAAGTAGTGGGGTTCGGCTGAAAACCGAACCACTCGCGTAGTCGAGCAACGCTCACCACCATACGCTCATTGCACATCCTGAACTTGATGTAGGGCCGGCCATGGGAATCCTCACGGAAACGGAGAGAAGCGAGAAACTCCTGGGTGAGCTCATCGTAGCAGTTGTGCTCGATGTTCCAAAAGGCGGGTGTGAACCCGATCCTCCCAGTGAGACGGAGAAAGTCCTCGCGAACCCCGAGCGCATCAAGAGCGTCGAAATCGACTCGGCGAGTGTTCGCAAACATGCGCAGCCGGAGTCGCGCAAAATGCTGAGCGGTACTGGAATCAGAGCCTCCAGTAGAGGTGTATTCGATGCTCTGGGCATGAGACTGAGAAGAAGAAGAAGAAGAAGAAGCAGAAGGATTACCAGAATTGACGGGTGAATCAGAGGCCGACTCGGAGAGATCAGGTATCCCCTGCTGGGCACGGAGGTCCCTCTGACGGCGGAGTTCGAGTTGATGACGCTCTTGGTTCTGCTTGGAGCGACGTTCTCGGAACATGTCGGCTAGCCCGTGGTCTGGTGACTGAGACATACAACAATACGGGTCGCGCCAGGTGTGACGTGGGTCGCGTCAGGTGTGATACGGGTCGCGGAGGTGGGTGTTGCGGGTCGCGTCGAAGAGCATTGCGCTGAGGTCGTCAATGGCAGAGGCGACGGGAGAAGGAGAAGAGTGAGTGTGCTGTCGGGTAGCTTGAGGGTGGAGGGAACTGGTGAGGGCGGTTTCGGATGGAGAAGGGGATGGAGAGGAGAATGGTGAGGGTAGAGGGGCAGCCGACGGGAGAGAGAGAGAGATAGGGCTAGGGTTTTAGGTTTGGGTTACGGCTTGGAATGGAGAAGGGAGCGGGTCGCAACGGGAAGTAGAGAGGAGAGGGAAGGGTTTAGGCGGACTGTAGAAGGAGAAGAAGGAAGCGGGGGTCTGGTTTTAAGTGAGACTCGCGTCGTTTCGACGCACCCCTTCAATCCCGCGGCTGTTCGGAGCGACGCGGGTCGCATCAAGGGTCATGCGGGTTGCATCACGGGTCATGCGGGTCGCATCCGACCCAACACGGGTCGCATCACGGGTCATGCGGGACGCATGGGTGAATCTCAATGCTAAACGAAACTAAACTAGAAGAAAGTGAACTAATCTAATAAAAGTAAACTAATCAAAATGAAAGTAAACGGAAAAAGGCTTGGGCTGCCTCCCAAGGAGCGCTTGTTTTAGGTCTCAAGCTCGACCTTCTTTCCACTAGTCCTCTGGTGAGACAGGATCCGAAAGATCCTGTACGAATCGCTCCTGATAGGTATGATCAGCCACATAGTGCTTGAGACGCTGACCATTCACCGTGAAAGTCCCACATTTGTCGTTCCCAATCTCAATGGCACCGAAATGGTGCACCTTCTGCACAACAAATGGACCTGACCATCTCGATTTCAACTTCCCAGGAAAGAGTCGCAATCTAGAGTTGAACAAAAGAACCAGGTCTCCTTCCTTGAAGTCTCGAGACACGATGCGCTTGTCATGGATCCGTTTGGTCTTGTCTTTGTACATTCTTGCATTCTCGTAGGAGTGTAGACGCATCTCCTCCAACTCATGCAAATCGAGGATACGTTTCTCTCCAGCCGCTAGCAAGTCCATGTTGACGGCCCGCGTAGCCCAGAACGCTTTGTGCTCGATCTCTACTGGTAGATGACACGGCTTCCCATACACCAGCTTGAAAGGGCTCATCCCAATCGGTGTTTTGAAGGCGGTTCGGTAGGCCCAGAGTGCGTCACTCAACCTCAGAGACCAATCTTTCCTCGTTCTTGCCACGGTCTTCTCCAGGATTGACTTGATCTCTCGGTTAGAGATTTCAACTTGGCCGTTCGATTGAGGATGGTAAGAGGTGGAAACTTTGTGCGTCACTCCATGTCGTCTCAGGAGATTGTCGAATTGTCGGTTGATAAAATGCTTCCCTCCATCACTGATGACAGCCCTTGGCACTCCGAAGCGAGGGAAGATGACATTATTGAACAATCGCCTCACCGCATCCGAGTCTGCCTTCTTGCACGCCACCGCCTCCACCCATTTGGAGACGTAGTCAACCGCGACTAGGATGTACTCATTCCCGCATGAAGCCGGAAATGGTCCCATGAAGTCGATGCCCCACACGTCGAAGACCTCGACCTCGAGAATGGAGTTGAGGGGCATCTCATTGCGGCTGGAAATGTTCCCAGTGCGCTGACACTTGTCGCAAGCTCGCACCAAGTCTTTCGCATCTCTGAAGAGAGAAGGCCAAAAGAAACCACATTGCAACACCTTGGCGGTTGTCTTGGAGTGCGAGGCATGTCCCCCGTAGGCGGACGAATGGCAGTGCTCAAGAATGGAGCGTGTCTCCTTATGTGGTACACAGCGTCGGAAGATGCTATCGACCCCTAACTTGAAAAAAAAGGGTTCGTCCCAGAAATAGTACCTTGCATCAGATTTGAGCTTCTTCCGTTGCTGGTAAGTCATGGTGGTCGGGAAAGTCCCAGAGACGAGGTAATTGGCAATGTCTGCATACCAAGGGTCTGAGTGCTTGCCTACGCGGGTCGCAATGGGTCCCATGCTGGTCGCGTCGTGATGAATACGGGTCGTGTGGCACTCCATGCGAGTCGCATCAAGAGTATCCGATGCAGAGACTGAGAAGAGCTGTTCGTCAGGGAACGAGTCGTTGATTGGCTGGTTGGCAAAGCTCTCGCCCTCCAAGCGAAGTCTGGATAGATGGTCAGCCACGGTGTTCTCGATTCCCTTCTTATCTCTGATCTCAAGATCGAATTCTTGCAAGAGAAGGATCCATCGTATCAAACGAGGCTTGGCGTCTTGTTTCCTCAACAGATACCTGAGTGCGGCATGGTCGGTGTAGACAATGATCTCGAGCCGACCAGATACGATCTGAACTTGTCAAGAGCCAACACAACGGCGAGAAGCTCCTTCTCGGTGGTCGTGTAGTTCATCTGGGCAGGATCTAGCACCTTGCTAGCATAGTAGATAGCACATGGCATCTTTTCCTTCCTCTGCCCGAGAACCGCTCCTACAGCGTAGTCGCTCGCATCGCACATGATCTCAAAAGGGAGAGACCAGTCAGGTGGTTGCAGGATAGGCGCTGAGATGAGAGCTTCCTTCAAACTGCGAAAAGACTCAACACAATCTTCAGTGAAGACAAAGTCAGAGTCTTTAACCAGTAGGTTGGTCAATGGCTTGGCAATCTTGGAGAAATCCTTGATAAACCGGCGGTAGAAACCTGCATGACCAAGAAAGCTTCGAACACCTTTGACGTTCGTCGGAATCTCCAGCTTCTCGATCACCTCAATTTTCGCCTTGTCGACTTCTATGCCTTTGAAGGTCACAACATGTCCCAGGACAACTCCTTTCTGGACCATGAAGTGACACTTCTCCCAATTCAGAATCAGATGGACTTCCTCACATCTCTTCAGAATCTTGCACAGGTTCGTCAAACAAGAATCAAAGCATGCACCGTACACCGAGAAGTCGTCCATGAAAATCTCAACTTCTTCCTCGATGAAATCAGAAAAGATGGCCATCATGGCCCTTTGAAAGGTCGCTGGTGCATTACACAGACCAAATGGCATCCTACGGTACGCGTACGTACCGTAGGGACAGGTGAAAGTGGTCATCTCTTGGTCTTGTGGGTGGATTGGTATCTGGAAGAAACCGGAGTAGCCATCCAGATAGCAAAAGTAAGAATGGTTGGCAAGTCGTTCTAGGAGCTGGTCAACAAATGGCAAAGGGAAGTGGTCCTTTCGTGTGGCCGCATTCAGTTTTCTGTAATCAATGCACATGCGGTGCCCAGTCACCACACGAGTCTGGATCAGCTCGTTTTTCTCGTTTCTTACCACTGTTGCCCCTCCTTTCTTTGGTACCACGTGTACTGGGCTCACCCACCTACTGTCGGAGATAGGATAGATGATGCCAGCATCCAGAAGTTTGAGAATCTCTTTCTTGACTACCTCCTTCAGGTTCGGGTTGAGCCGTCGCTGGTGTTCCACGGATGGCTTGTGATCATCCTCCAAGAAGATTCGGTGTGAGCATATTGACGGGTTGATTCCTTTCAGGTCGTTGATTGAATACCCAATAGCCCCTTGGTGAAGTCTCAATTTCTCCAGAAGCTTGGCGGTCTGATCGGGACTCAGATCGGCATTCACAATGACAGGGAACGAGCGATCTGGACCAAGGAATTCATACCTGAGATTAGCTGGTAGAGGCTTGAGTTCAGGAGTTGGCTTGGTTGGTTGGCTCTTGACGCGGGTCGCACCAGACTCTGTGTGAGTCGCGTCAGGCTCGTTGCATGCTCCTTCCAACTCGCTTCCTCCAGCTTTCAGATCTTCAGATCCTGGCACGCGATTCGCGTGAGGATGATGCGGGTCGCTTCCAAGTGATTCCAGGTCAGCTGAAGTCACATCTGCTGCATAGACTTCCGATTGCTTCGTTTCAACCCGCATTTCTGACAGAAATTCACAGTGTGCATCCATGCTCTCATGAGTACGCTCAAGAAGGTAATCCTCTACCAAATCCGTCAGGCATTCTTCAATCACATCCACTCGGGAACAGGATTCGGTTGAAGGATACTTCATGGCACGATCGATTTGAAAGCACACTTTCTCTCCTCCAAAATTCATGGTCAGTGTACCTTGGGATACATCAATGATTGCACCTGCGGTTCGAAGAAAAGGTCGTCCCAGAATGATGGGGACTTCCTTATCCTCTTCCATCTCCATGACTACAAAGTCAACAGGTACAAGGTACTTACCGACCTGAACCGGCACGTCTTCCACTATGCCAAGTGGTAAACGTACCGAGGAGTCTGCCAGCTGCAACGACATTCGCGTAGGTCTGAGCTCTCCTACCCCCATTCGATCATAGATCGTGCGTGGCATGAGACTCACGCTGGCTCCCAAGTCGCACAGGGCTCTCCTGATCGTCGCTTTCCCTATAATGCAAGGGATGGAGAACTTACCTGGGTCATCCAGTTTGGGAGGTAGGTCGCTCTTCAGGATGGCACTGCATTGTTCTGTCAGTTTCACCGTTTCAATCCCCCCCAAGCTTCGCTTGTTGGATAAGACATCCTTCAAAAACTTGGCGTAGGTGGGCATCTGCGTCAAGGCCTCGGTGAAAGGGATCGTGATCTGCAGCCCTTTGAGAACTTCGGTGAACCTTGCGAATTGTGCGTTCAGTTTGGTCTCAGCCAGCCTTCGGGGAAAGGGTACAGGTGGCCTGTAAGGCGGAGGTTTCTCAGCCTCTTTCCTTTTCTCTCTGTCAGTCCCTTCTGACGCGGGTCGCGTGTCAGGAACGCGAGTCGCATTCTCTGGTTCTTCAGGTGCTGGTGCTTGTTGCATTGGTTCGTTGCGACCAGGATTCACCGGCTCTTTGGGTGGTGACGCGGGTCGCGTGACAGGGACGCTGGTCGCGTCAGACGGTATCTGATCAATGGGGAAGGCTGGTTCATCGTATTGGGTCCCACTCCGCAGTGTAATCGCCTTGGCTTCTCCTCTGGGGTTGGGTTCTGGCTGAGATGGAAGTTTCCCAGGTTGAGGTTGGCTCGAAGTGACTATGTGACTCAATTGCTCCAAGAGCTTGCTCTGAGCTGCCATCTGAGTCGACATAGATTGCATTTGTTCCCACATCATTTGGTTCATCTTCCCTTGCTCGTGTGTGAAATCTGTCGCATAGGGAGGCACATACGGCTTGGAAGGACCGGCTTGAGCCGCACGGTTGTTTTGATTGGGAAAGGAAGTGTTTTGGTAGAAGCTCCTGTTGTTGTTGTGGTTGGAAGACGGGTTGTTCCAATTGTTGTTGCTTGAAGAAGGGTTGTTGAAAGAGGAGTTGTTGAAGGAGGAGTTATTGAAGGGAGGTCTGGGAGCATTGTTAAATGGAGCCGAGTTGCTCTGATTCCGCCTCCAGTTTTGTTGCTCAACTGGATCTTTGGAGTAAGATCGGTTGAAAGGGGGTTTCGGAAAGAATGATGGTTCGCTGTTGAGAGAGTTGACCTGCTCGCTCTCCTCGTCTTGTTGCGCCAGCGGGCACTGCTCGTAAGCGTGTCTCTCGTCTCCGCACATGACGCAAACTTGAGGCTGCTGTTCGACTGCCTTGACACTGAGCTTGTCCATTGCTCTCTGCATGGCGTCCATCTTGGCGGTGAGAGCCGTGATGTGATCAACCTCGTACTTGCCACCTCCTCCGCTACCTCCTTGGCCTCCTCTCTGTCGTGAGTTATCACGGCCGGACCACTGCTGGTTCTGCGCCATGCTGTCTATCAAGTTCATAGCCTCTAAAGGCTCTCTTGACATCAGCGCGCCTCCCGCAACAGCGTCGACGTAAGCACGAGTGCTCTCGTTCAAGCCGTCATAGAACGTTTGGATCAAGAGCCAGTCCGGTATACCGTGGTGTGGACAAGAGTACTGCATTTCTCTAAACCTTTCCCATGCCTCATTCAGGGGTTCATCAAAAATTTGACTAAAGCTGGTCAGGTCATGTCTTACCTTGGCAGTTCGTTTGTGAGGGAAAAATCTGGTCAGAAACAATTTGGACAATTCCCTCCAAGTCAAAACCGAATCCCTTGGTAAAGATCCTAACCATTTCTTTGCTTTGTCCCTGAGAGTGAAAGGAAATAGAGCAAGCTTGGTGTAATCAGCATTCTCACCGTTGGTTTTGATGGTCATGATGCACTCGAGGAAGGTTTGGAGATGGGCATGTGGGTCCTCGTGGTCGAGTCCATGGAAGGTGTTCTGCTGCACCATGTTGACAACCCCCGGATTGAAGTTAGGTTGTTGTCCTGGAATGCGTGGCAGCCGGATCGCACCCCTCACATCTCCAGCCCTCGGCACATTAAACTCTCGTAAGGTTCGGGGCATGAAATCGTCCATCTCGTGGTCAGACTGATCGGTCAGCTCTTCCTCTCTGTCTCTGTCCTCCTCTCGCTCACGCCTGTCCTCTCTGCTCGGATGTTCAGACATCTTCTCTTCAATACGGGTCGCTTCTGAATGAATGCGGGTCGCGTCTGATGTGACTCGAGTCGCGTTGACTGTGATACTGGTCGCGTCAAGAGATGTCTGAGCAAGGACAGTGTCGTCTGGAGGAGTGTCGTCAAAGAGTGGGCCTCTGCTCCTCAGCTGATATTTCAGTTTGTATCGTCCTGCAGGAGGTTGTTCAAAAGCCAGCTCTTTTTAGTGACAAGAAAGAGAAGTAAAAGAAAAGATACAAGTTAAAATCTAGATTAGCTAAGAATAGCAACAAATCCAGAAAATGATTGCCGTCCCCGGCAACGGCGCCAAAAACTTGTTCGCTCAAAAGCGTATACAAAGTTTCAGTACAATTAGTGAATTGTACCTTTTAAACCTTGAATCTACTCTTGAATAAGACTGCAAGTGCACAATCCTACTCGTATAGTATAATCAGGTATCGATCCACAGGGACGGTTTTCTAAACCGGACTCTTGCCTTACTTAGCTAGGTACTAGAAGTGTGAAAGGTTGGTTTGGTTTGATTTAAGATTCCTAATTTCAATTGCAATTCAATAACAGTAGATGAAAGCAAGTAAAGGTTTTGGTTTTGAACAATTATAAAAAAAGCGTTTCCAGGGTTTCAGATTTCATCATCAACTTTGCTTCTCTGGACCTATCATACGACTCGCATCATCTCTGATGCGACCCGTGTGACACGACTCGCATCATCTCTGATGCGGGTCGCGTGGCCCTCGAGCTGAACTGACATGTGATCGATTCTGAGTTTGTTTACTTGTGCAAGGCTTCACTGACCATACCTAATGCTCCTAAACCTCAACTCTCGTGTATTGGCTTACAGAACCTGGTAATGAGGTGCAATTCTGCCTTCTTAGGGTTTCAACCACTAATTCTCACCTATTAGCATTCAACCTAAGTTCTTTGTTTGGTTAACTAGAGGCATCCATCATCTCTCAACAATGGAAAGTTCACTTTTCAGTTACTAATGATCATAGATCTACCTCAAAATACTAGATCTCAATTGCAAGAAACATCAAGGCCAAATTACAATAAGGGATGCTATAGACATCCGATTAGTAGACAATCAAGAATCATTCAAACAATTTCAGATCAAGCAATCAAAGAGAGTACTCAAGCAAAGAAACACAAATTCAAACTCAAGATCAAATCAACATGCAATTCAACAAAGTCTTAGATTACATCTTAACCCTAGAAACTAGAATCTACTCATACATGACAAAAGAGAGAATAGAAGAGATAAAGAGAAAGCAAATCATGATCAGCAATGGAGAATGAAGTTGATCAGTGAGGATCTTGATCTTGATCTCTCAACTTCTCTTCATCTTCAAAAGCTTCTCCTCCAAGCTAGCTCCTTTGGATCTGATCTCTGCTCCTAATCTCGTCTGAATCTGAGAGGGGAAAAGAACTCTTTTAATTGGGGTCGGAGGTCCCCTTATATAGGCAACGGGTCAGATCAGGATTTTAAATCGTGCTTTGTTCAGCTCTGGCGGCAACCTGCGACGCGACCCGCACTGGGTAGGATGCGACTCGCGTCGGGTGAATTTCAGGTGAGGATCGAGAGTCGCTTCATGTGTCGCAATGGACTCCAATGCGACCCGTGTTGGGTCGGATGCGACTCGCGTGCTGTTTTCCTGAACTCTGCCATCTTGCCTGATTTAACCCGATTTCGCCTGATTCCTGCAAAGTAAGAACCAAAACACAGCAGTACCACTTTCTAGAGATATTCAATGTAAAAGGCACAATCTGTTGGTTCAAAACATGAATTTTTGGTATGGAAACAGGTCAAAATGATAGATATGATATGGAGATATCAGCCTGCTTCAATTGATCAAAAGCTCTTTGTGCTTCCTCACTCCACCTAAAAGCATTTTTCTTCAATAAATCTGTTAGTGGTCTAGAGATTATGCCATAATTTTTTACAAATTTCCTATAATATCCCGTAAGGTCCAAAAATCCCCTCAACCCCTTTACATTTTTAGGACTTTGCCAACTGGTCATTGCCTCTATTTTCCTAGGATCTGTGGCTACCCCATCTTTAGAAATTATGTGTCCCAAGTACTCTACTCTATGCACCCCAAAGTCACATTTGGATTTCTTGACAAATAATTGGTTTTCTAGCAAAGTTTGAAGTACAATTTTGAGATGCTTCATGTGTGACTGTAAATCCTTGCTATAAACTAATATGTCGTCAAAGAAAACTAAAACAAATTTCCTCAAATAGGGTCTGAATACAGTGTTCATCAGTGCCTGAAAGGTGGCTGGAGCGTTGGTGAGTCCAAATGGCATGACTCGAAATTCAAATAAGCCTTCATGAGTTTGGAATGCTGTCTTAAACACATCAGCCTCCTCCATCCTGATTTGATGGTAACCCGACCTCAAGTCAAGCTTTGAAAAATAATGCACACCATCCAATTCATCTAACAGGTCATCAATAAGAGGTATGGGGTACTTGTTTTTGATAGTTTCCTCATTTAACCTCCTATAATCAATGCACATTCTCCAAGTTTCATCCTTCTTCTTCACCAATAACACGGGAGATGAATAACAGCTAATACTTGGCTGAATGAGCCCCTTTGTTAGAAGTTCTTGGGTAATCCTCTCTACTTCTAGTTTTTGGAAGTGTGAAAATCTATATGGTCTGAGGTTGATAGGTTTTGAATCAGGCTTAAGTGCAATTTTATGGTCTATGGCTCTCTTTGGTGGTAAAGATGTTGGTTCGTCAAATACCTCAGGATATGCATCCAGTAACTCTTGGATGTTGGACTCAACTTCCCTATTTTGCCCCTTAACCTCTTCCTCCAATTTGAAGAGTTGTGCAACAAATATTTCACTTCCCTTTTGCCTTTCCTTCATCACATCTGTCACTTCTTCCAGTATTTTAATTTCAGCCTTAACATTTTCAATATACAGCTTAACTACTTCTCCATCTATTTCAAGTGTCATTACTCCTTTCTTCAAGTTAATTATGACATCATCTCTTTCAGCTACCCAATCACAACCCAGAACAACATCGTAACCAGGCACCTTCAAAACTCTCAAATCAGCCTCTAACTGATGATTTTGTATACCAATTTTTACCTTAAGGCACATCTTGTCTGTTTTCAATCTCTCACCACCTGCACTTCTAAATGTTTTAGAAGGTATGGAGACAGTGGGCAATTTCAATTCTTCTACTATAACTGGATTAATGAATGAATGAGTAGCTCCCGTATCTACCAACACACACACAGGCATAGTACCAATTTTGCCCTTGTACCTCACGGTTTTGCTGAACCCATTGTTACCAGTACTACTCAAAGTGACCAAATGCTCTTCTAACACCTCTTCTTCTCCTTGCTCTTCAGGGATTTCTACTTCATACTGATCAACAACTTCCTCTTCTTCCTCTTCTCCCTCAATTGTATGCAACCCCTTAGCACACCTGTGTCCTTGACTCCACTTCTCACTACACTTATAACACAACCCTAGTGCTCTCTTCTGCTCATTTGTTAAATTCTGAGGTGGTTTATGATACTGGATACTTGAAAGTTTAGGGTTCAGATTCAGTTGGGGTGATGGTACTGTTTCATTTCCTTTTTTTACTACTGTCTCAGGATATTTGATGGCTCTGAAATTTGTAATGGTTGTGGGTTTAGGATTTGAGTAGTATTGTGGTTTCAGAAATCCTACCCTCTTCTCAACTGGGTTAACTACTAGCTCCATCTCCAAAGCAAGGTTAAAGGCTTCATCCAATGTCTTTGGTTTAAACAGATTGATTGAATTTTGTATTTCTTCTTTCAAACCACAAATGAAACTCCACACAAAGAAAAATTCATTTTTAATTCCAGTTTCTACCATCAATCTAGCTTTAGCTCTTTGGAAATCTCTCACAAAATCTTCAACTGTACCACTTTGTTGTACTTTTTTAAACTGTACGACTGGGTTCTGATTAGTTCTCACTTTAAAATGTTCAAAAATAGCATTAACTAACACCGGCCAAGGTGGATCCGGGTATTCAACCCGATAACAACTGAACCACTCTGCAGCATCACCAACAAAACTCATAGTTGCCATATGCACTTTATATACCTCAGGAGTCTGATAATACTCAAAATAAAACTTACAATGCTCAAGCCAATCGCCAGCCTTAGTACCATCAAATACTGGTATTTCGATCCTAGGCAAGAACACCCTCTGTGCTTGTGGTGGATCTTGGTACCGATAATTCCTTCGGTTACCATGGTGATCTTCATACTCAAACTCAGTTGGTCGTTCATCTTCTCGATCTATCGATCCTGATTTCTGACCACTGTTGCTGCTCTGAGCAATATCGATGCCCTTGCCAGTACCGTTTGCCTTGATTGATTTGTTCACTGTCTCCATCATTCTCATCATTTGTTGAAATCGCTCCTCTTGTGCTCGATTAGAGATCTGAAACTGCTCATCTCGCACTTGGAAGCCCTCATGTACCTCCTTCGCCAACTGATTGAGTTTATCGTTGATTGTTGCCAAGTCCAACTGTATAACCACATCATCAGGATGATCAGTCACTCTCTTCGGTGGCATCTCTACCTCGCTCAATCACGCCCAGTTGCAATCTTAATGCTCTGATACCACTTGCAACGAACCTCAATCTCAATCACAAAATCAAACCAGCTCAATAGAAAGGAACAAGTAAATTCGAGTAATTATGGAAAATAGGAAGAATCAGATAAAATGAGAAATCCAATGCCAGAAAAGCAATTGGCCAATTTCATAGAGTAAAATCACGATACAACTCCACAGGAGCTTAAGCCTTATATAGGCGATGTGAAATGTAAAAGAAAGTAGATAACTTGGTGAAGAAAATGCGCTGATTTATTCAAAACGCCGAGTCAGCGTGAAGCGGCGACATGGCTCAACGAACTCAAACTACTTCTGACATTTAAGCGAATCGTTCGCTTAATGCTCCTCTCCAGTGGCGCTGGACTTGCGTCTCTTCTTCTGAATGTTCGTTCCCCCCTTGTCAGCGACACTGCTTTTGTTATTGCCCAACATACTAATCGCCCCTTGGGTCCCCATGTCAGACTTTGAGTTTGGGATAGAAAACTGACCGTTCTGCTTGACCCTCCTGCCCAATTCTTCTTCTTCTCCTTCATTTAAACCTTCCGCCTCAACGGTCATGCCCAAATCAGCGATCTCTCGTCGCATATTGGTTGGCCCCCCACGCCGGCCAAATCACACCAAAACTCGAACCCTAGGTGGTGGTCGGCCCTAGAAGAGAGAGAACCGACCTAAGAAGAGAAGAGAGAGGGGGGCCGGCACTGTAGCGGCGGCGGTACTGTAGCAGATCGGTACTGTAGCGCGCGGGTTACTGTAGCGGAAGTACTGTAGCAACCTCAGATCTTAAAAAAATGGCTCTGATACCAACTAGAAAATGAGCCAAAAAGTTCTTCTTTATTAATTGACCCCTTGGGGTATATATAGGCCTTACATCATTCATTATAGTCCCTACATTCAATTCATATTCCTATTTCACAAATAGGTCCCTAAACTTATAACAAATACCAACAATATCCAAATATGATAACAAAAGATTCTTCCTTTTAAGCTATACTACTAGGATATAACCAAAATATGCGCTGGATATGATTAAGACTTCCATATTTCTTGTCTCAGCTAATTGTTAAAAGTAGTAGTTACTTTAGATATACGAACGAAAGCAAGTCACAAAGTGAAGTGGGAAACATGATCGAATTTGCCAGAGTGGCATCAGTACTGACAATAAGATATGCAAAGTGATGGATGGATCTACACGTCTGACATTAATTACAGTTTGAATGGTATATGCTTTCAAATTTGAAAAAAATGTCTCTGCTTTCATATTTCACGGGACTACTTTCTCAGTGAGACATAAAGCCGTCAAGGACTGCTAACCTGCTAGGTGATAAGTTAATAAACAAAGGCTCTTTAACCAATTATCCCGATAATTAATCAAAAAACAATTAATTTGATCATTTTACTACAAAACCCATATTCTTTCCTCTGAATTGATAGATGATACAGTATGTATAGTCAGTTGGAATTAAACTGACCAATTTACTTTAAAGCAAGTACATGTCTAGCTTTTTGTATTTCTGTCCAAGCTCTAGCAAGATCAACTAAAAGAAAATCACAATTCTAAATGATATCAAGAGTTGTCATTTCATCTTCATGTCAGTAAAGCTCTATACAAAGATTAGTCCTGAGGCAAACCAAGTATTCTTCCCTCAGGATCCTAAATGGTGCTTTATAAGCCAGCTAAAATTAATTTGCAATTACAACAGAAGAATACAAAACAATTAACTTAGTTCTACTTTAGAGTAAATTAGGCTTCTCCAATTTGTTGCTAGTACACAAAAAAGAAGCCAGTAAAGCTCTATACAATACCAAAGCAAATAAACATTAATCCTCAGGCAAACCAAGTATTTCTTCCCTCAGGATCCTAAATGGTACTTTATAAGCCAGCTATAATTTGCAATTACAAAAGAAGAAATACAACAGCTTAGTTCTACTTCAGAGTAAATTAGGCTTCTCCAATTTGTTGCTAATACACAAAAGGGAATTCTAAGTATATTTTTTTACCATGCTCTTTTGTTAGAAAACCGAGAAGTTTTGGAAAGCATCCAAACTGGTGGAAAGCAATCCACTAAAGCCTATGCTGTCAGTGCCACCACCTGATGGTCTAGAACAAGGGACCACATTCTCAAAGGGGCCCACAGGCTCTGGCTGATATATGCGGAAAAAAATAATAATAAAACAACCATGTTACTATTTCAAAATAACTGAATATTCTGCAGGTACATTAGGTAATTCTTTGGTCTTTCATGAACTAGCAACTTGGGGGGTGCAAGATTTTATTCTGGGGATTCAATGCTGCTTTACTTCATTCCGGTGTAAGCATACTATGAAATTAATTTCACTTCTCACACAGATTCAACCTAATTCCTTCATTCTGAAATAAATATTAAGTCTAGCCAACAGCTCCATTGTTGCTTAATCATCAAATTTTGGCAAACAATACAAAATGGAAAGATACCAAATACTACAACTACATTTCAGGTGTGGTCAGGTAACATCATGTACAAGCCCATATTGCCATTCTAGGTTGAACACCACAACAGCGCCATTGGATTACATGGCACTACTGGGCTCAAAGAATATGCACATGTAAACTAGCAACTTGCATAGGATAAGAATGTAAATAAGCTTGTCAGAGGGCCTAAAATAAAAGTAAGTATCTAAGACTGATTCAAATACCAAAGAGAGGTCCAAATTGGTGAGAAGGTTGCTCTCTTCTTTCGGAGGCATCATCTCATTCTTCCTTTCTGCATTGTCAGTCTCAACATTTTGCAAATCAGCCACCTCCTGCATTTAATGTTTCAAATCAGCCCTCTAGCAAAAAAAACTACCACAAATAGCCCACATTTTTGTGGTTTAGTAATATGAAAACAACAATTAGGAGAAGCAGAAATCCAAACGGCAAAATTTTGAAACTGGAAAGTTTGCGACCATTGTCTGCAAACCTTTGGTTTGCACACTTCTTGTTTTATTTACTACCTCCTTTTTTTACACAGGATAACATTTGACAACAAGGAAACAGGATCGCAGACAAGGTCTGCGAACCAAGAAAAGGTTCACGGTGTAGTTACTTTCAAAGTTTGCAATTTCGAATACAGTTTACATCTCTTTTTGTTTTCTTCTTACTGAAAAAAGGTTCAACGTGTTCAAATAGTCTAGGTCTAAGCGATTTTTTTTACCCAAATTCAAGGGACCATTTGCAGTTTCTCAACAAATCCCTTTAAAATGACCTTAATTTTAATAAATTTTTCACACAAGGGTTTGGGAGAAACCCTCATTAAAATTGGTTGATGAAGAAAACAAGGCCAAAAATTGAAATCACAGCTAAATTCAAATTCAATTTTTGAGTACCAAACAAAGACAAATCAAATATGGAAACAACAAAATGAACTCAATTAAATTATTGCTTTAGACAACGAAATTTATTTGGATGAAAATATATTAGTACCTTGCGGCAAAGATGTTCAATCCCGGCCAAAGGAGCTGACTTCTGAACGGCAAATGCATGGCATGTTTCTTCGCCATCCCATATGGAAGGGTGATTTGTAGCCTTTGGTGCTCCCGCCTGATTATCTAATGGCTGCTGGTGTGCAATCAGGGCACCAATGGCAGCATCAAATGAGTCACAAGTGATGGAAGCCTGGAGCACTTGCAAGTTCTTGTTTTGTGAAGAAGGATTTCCTCCCTCTAGATATGGCGATGCCTCGGACAACAAGGCACCAAAGCTCACGTTGGAAATAGAATCAAGCCATGAAGGAAGTGGTGCTGGTTTACTTGAAATATTATTCTGCTCCACAGATGTCAAAAGTGGCACAAAGATCAGTCAGCACTTTAGAAATATGTTGCCAATAAAGGCCATGCAAAACGTGTCAAAGACATTTAAGAGGTGTAACTTCTGTAACAATTATTAAATTAATTATTAAACAAGAAGTCATGGGCAAAAGGTGAATCTTTTGTAAGTTTGAAAAATCTCACAGTTCACATCTCATATAACAAAAGCTTTATGAGATATACATCATGCGCATAGAATACTCCTAGAAAATATATGATTTCCCATAAAATGAAGAAATAATTCTCGCACTGCTTACATATTACTTGTGTCAAACGAGTCCAAAAATTCTCCTCATTTTCTACCCGCAATAAGGCAATAAATTATGAACAGAGGAGGATTAATTTCAGTACTTAAATGAACAATTGGAAATGCTAGAAGATATATGTTAATATGTGTTATAAGGGAATAAAAGTATGTTATCCATTTCGGCATAACATCAAGCTTTTCCCAAAAGTAGCTGATACTTTTCTCTACCAATATTTAATAACAGATAATTAGTATATGTACCTGTTGTGAACCAGCAGTGTTGTCAAATGATAGCTCATTCAGACTACAAGATCCCTTTTCTCTTTTCGAATCAGGAAGTGAAAAGAGGTTTGTCTCAGTCACTCTACTTTTAAAATGGAAGTTCTCTTCAAGCTGAGGTGGCGGCCTCTTATTGGAAACAGATTCGGGGTTTGATAAAAAACCATATCTGTCAATAGAAACCACCAAAGTTATGGAAGTTGTAAAGGATGAGAAGAAAGGAAAATATTTTGAGCACTGCATAGAACTGTAATATAACTAATACATGACAAGAAACATCCTTCACAGAACAACAAAATACAGAACCTGCACCTGTGTCTATTTGGAGGAAATATACACCCTATAAAACATGGAACCCTTTAAAGCCCATTCTAGTAAGTCTATAAATTTACCAAATTTCACCATCTAGCTCCTTGTCATATGGAGGATGAATAATTAGACCACTTCCAAAATTACAGGGAATAATGCACTTTAATCCAAATTCTAAATATAAATAATTTTTAAGGTTTTAAAAAGAAAAAGGTACCAAATGAGAAAGTGTTTTCTAACCTTAGGCGAAAAACGGAGGGGGTACCGATCACATTATAAACATCAGCTGCTGTTATATGGGTATCATTTGAAGTCCATCTATGAACTCCAACCAAATTGTCAGACCTCGTATTATAAGGAAAGAGCATAATACCCCCAGCTGTAGCACCGAAGCTGTCTCTCCATTTCTCTGCCAGGTGCTTCACAACTGAAGAAATTTTCTTATTGGTTGCGAGAGTCAATTCCAGGAATGGGTTATGGTCATTCTGTAAATAGTAATTAACACAAAAGGAAAAGTTCATGAAGCTCTGAAAGGAATAGAGTTTAGCTTTATAAGCAATAATGCACATTACTGTAAAGCTCTTACAGTAGGTAAATTAGTATATCAACCTGCTCTAGTATGTTTTTAGTTTCACAGTCGATAGGAAAAAGTTGGAGCTTGAATTTTCTGGAACCTGTAGAAGATGGGATCGGCATACATCTAGGTTCAGCTGGCAATGAAATTAACTTCTTATTGGATCCTTTACTGGCTTTTCCTGGAAATTAAAATTTTGTTAAGTTTTCTAAGCACAATGCAACAGGCATTTTGTCTAACCAATATGTACCAAGAAAATCAACCTGTGGCTTTAAATTTAGGCTTGCTAGGTTTTGGTATATCCGCCTTAGAATGCTTGGTTTTTTCAACCACATCAGTTGTAGTTTTACATCCATTCAAGGCTGCTTCCATGTTCTTTTCTTTCATCTGATTTTCTTAAAGATAGACGACTTCCGGGCAATTCAAATTCCTACAACAAAAGGGAAATAAAATAAACAAAAACCAAAAGATGTCAAAATGGGAAGAATTATTACAAGGATACGGCAACTTTTCTTTTATGAACTTTTGAGAATATTGCACTGAAAAAGACAGCACTGGCACCTGGTACTGGTATGTACTGAGAGTACAGTAGTTTTGAGCAATATAATTTAAAGTTTACCAAACTAATTTGCTCGAGGTTTTTTTTCTTCTCAAAACTATTTTTTTTAAATGAAATTCCACCCAAATAAAAGGAAAAAAAAAAATCAATTGCAGAATAATCAGCATGAAGTAGAATTACAATAAGAACTGAAATTGTGAATGAATTAACGCAACTGGTATAATGAAACCATGAAAACACCTCAATCACTGCAATTTGAGAAGGAAAAGGGAAGGGAAGAAAATGGGAGGAGTGAATTTGGTCACACCAAATTGACGGGGGGATAAAGCTTGCAGAAACATGCAAATTGATTCTTCCCATTTCCCTCCATGAAAGTCAATTCATCTACTGAAATTACAACTTAGGAACAGGGGTAACAAAACTCGTTCTCCCCTTCTCCTTAAACTTCCTCCTACTGTTTTACAAACTTGGGAGCAGACCACAAAACAATTCGTACAGTATAACATAAATTAGATATATTTGATTATAAATTATAACAACAAAGCTATACCTTCTCTCAGATCGAACATCTAATCCACGATCAGAAACCCTAGATACGAACAGACGCACTAAAGCAGCCAGCTGGAGCCACGGAGAAGCCGAGCCGTAGATCAAGAAACGTAATAGAAACGAAAAAGGAATTGAGGTACGATTCCTTTGTGGGATCGATCTCCGAGTAGAATACGAGATACGATTTGAGCGAAGGGAGAGGAGAGGAGAGGAGAGGAGAGGAGGGAAAGAGGCGCCAATGGAAATGTCGTGTTCAATTTTTCAGTGGTTTATTGAATTGCCGCCTTGAGTAATTCTTTATTTCTTGCTTTTTTGCACAAGTGCCCTTGCGACTTCTGTAATTGGATCAAAATCCTCTGAAGAAAGCGACTTCGCTAGTTCGCTGTTGCGGCCACGATACATGGCCAAGTATTGCTTCCTTCTGACAGGGTTCCTATCATATTTCTACCTATAAAAAAACGATTATCCCCTGCGGTACCTGAATACTCCCCGCCGAGCAAACACAGTTCGGAGCCTATTTGGATTTAAAACGAACGGTTCAGATCTCATTTTACGCAGTCAGGTGTTGCACTGTATATGAAAACTAACTGTCCAAGAAGCCGTCCAAAGGCCCGGTCCACCCTAAAGGCTTTTCACAGTTGTAGAGTCCGTATTAACCACGGATAACTTTGAGATCTGTTGGGCCGGCTAATTCTGTGATTTGGGCTGACATATCAATGCCATTGCTGCAATACTGTTACTGTTTACTACTTTGACCAGTCAAATATTGACCAATCCACTCGTCGAATTTAATAATCGATTTTTATAATAAAATTGACAGACGGTTTTAAAAATGTTTTACGTACAATTTAATAATCAATTTGGCACAATTTGACCAAGAATTTAACTACTCTGATTTAAAATAAATTTTAATTTAAAATAAAATAATTTTTATAATATAGTTTACTTTCAGAAAATGTTGAAGGCAAATCAATATTCTTTTCAGGAATGAGGTTTGGTCCAAATGGCTTTGGACTGAACACCGTCCAAAGCCTCTAAAAATCGTACGATTAAAGTCCGAACAGTCGATCCGAACCACTCAACATGATTTTCATATTAAAATGTGCTCAAAGACCAAATTTTATATTTTTTGGAATGTTTTTACTTTTTTTAAGATAAGTACAAAATCACTATTTTTTTACCGTTTAGAAATAGTGATGTTGTGCGTATCTAAAAAAATAGTAAACAATTTCCAAAAAAAAAAAATTGATCTCTGAGCACATTTTAATAGGACTGCTAATGAGTCGAGCCGGCTCGCGAATCTATGAGTTGAGCAGCTCAATATTTCATAACGAATCGAACTCGAAACTAAAAAAAGCTCAAACTCGACTCGGCTCGCTTGTGAAGAAAAAAGCTCGGCTTGGTTCATGTAAACACTTGGCTCAACTCGGCTTGACTCGCGAGCCGAGTTTTTTTCATGTTTAAAGATATTACAATATAAAAAATAGAGTAATAAACTAACTATATCATGTAAATAACATTCATATTAAACATAGAATAAAATAGACATTTTTTTCACCGATTTCAAATTTCAATTTTTTTTCAAATTTCAATTTGCAAATTTTAAAATTAAATTTGATTTTAATTTCAAAAACCCCAACCTCCCCTCCCAATTTGGTCCATCCGATGCACTTTAAAAATCGTGCAGACAAGATCCAAATTTTTTTTTTTTCAAATTTCAAAGTTTTCCAAATTTTAATTTTTTTTTCAAATTTCAAATTTGAAAAACTTTGAAATTTGTAATTTGAAATTTTTATTACATGAACCGGCCCATGACATGAGCCGAGCCGAATCGTATTGTATTGTTATAACAAATTCGAAGATAATAAAATACAAATATATATGAAAATGTCAAGTTCTATTATAACTACTTTGTTGGGCTTGGCTCGCGAGCCGAGCCGAACCGAGCCAAGTTTTTATATGAGCCAAGCCATGTCGGGCCGAGCCAAGTATGCTTATCTTAATGAGTCGAGCCGAATCTGAGCCGAACCTATCTCATTAGCACCCCTACATTTTAATATGGAAATTATGTTGAGTGGTTCAGATCGACTGTTCGGACTTTAATCATATAAATTTTAGAGGTTTTGGACGGTGTCCGGACCTAAAGCCATTTGAAGGCAAATCATTTTTTTTTTCAAACCTTGAAGACATACAATGATAAACAACATGATTAGCATACCTTTTAGATGAAGAGAGATAAAAATGATATGAGTCATTCAATCAAAAATAATGAAGAGAGATAAACAGATGTTGGAAAAGTCAGCAAAAGAAAAAAAAATCATGGATTAAAACGCGTGAAGGATGAAATGGAAAACGAATGTCTTCTCTTTTGGATGAGATTGTTTCTTCTATATCTTCGCATTTACAGCCTTCCTCTATGTATATATATATGTACAGCAAATTAAGTAATATAATACTTTTCGTTTACGCGTGAAATTTCGAACTTAGGGTTTATTAGATGCATGAATTTATTTTATTTTAAACACAATTAAGTCTTCTACTAATTTGCTCATATTTTGTCCAAAATTTGTTTTTTTCGGTAATAAAATTTATTTGATCGAGGTCAGAATTGTTAATTTGCTCATAGTTTAGGTGAGAACTACAGCGAGGCTTAATTGATTTGGGAGTTACCATTGGCTATTCGCGATTTGAAGGAGAAGAAAAAGGGAGCGAGCAGGCAGTCAGGACAGAAGCGCTGACCAAACTTTTAATAGAAGACACTGACAGTGGGCCAGGGGTCCATCGCTGGAAGACTGCAACTATCGAAGGGACCCAGGGAATCAGGACTAGACAGTTTTGAGTGAAGAAACTGGAGGAGTCCTAGAGGGAACAGTGTCAGGTGGTTGAGCGGTTTGTTACGACAGATCATCACCTCATGATTCCTTTTAAATAAAAGAGTATTTTTAAATAATTCTTTTTGCTGGAGATTCGCCTATATAAGGCCTTTATTTGTAATGTTTCAATTTATCGAGAGACATTGCAATTTTGGGAATTTTCTCTATTGAGAATTTTGTATCTGTTGAGACTGAGCTCGTTTATCAGAAAGTTGCTATCTTTTCTTTTTGATCTCGTTACTTGTGTGTTCTATTAAGTTTTGAGAATTAAGATCGCTCCAAGAACAATTCTCTATTATATTCAGAGATCAAAATAAATATACAGAGGAATTACTAAAAGAAATACTAGTACAGCAGTATACTAGTCAAAGCCAACATACACTATAATAGCACCCTCCATTTTACATCTCCAACTATTAAAAATTCACATCTTAACATTTAACTATTTTAAAATTTCCTAGCTTTTTTTTGTTTTCCGTTTAATTCTTTCAGCTCAACTATTTAAAACATTTTGTAAGTTATTTTACTGTGGCTCAAATCAATATATTCATATAGAGACTAGACTCTATTTTTGCAACAACAATTTAAATAGTTTAGTTAAATTATTTGGTTAAGATATTCCGCCTCTGGTGTTGAGTATTTAATAGTCTACTGTTAAGATAAGATTGATTGTGTTAGTTAACTTCTAACTACTTTTGTAACAATATTTTTGTTATCAGTTAGAGCATGTATAGGATTGATGTAGAGGTTTATAAAAAGACCATCTACCTTGTACAAGAGCTATTCAAGAAAATACAATCTCTTCTCTGTTCTTCATCTCTCATATTTATTACAATTCTTACATGGTATCAGACAATTTTTCGATTCTGGCATTGTATCTCCGACAGTGATCGATCATGTCCACTTGCGATTGTAATCGCTCTGATGTTACTCCCTCTTGTCAAATTGCATTGGATCATGTTATCCAGATCACCATTCCTATCTCAAACAAGTTAGATCGTGCGAACTTTCTCACCCAGAAATCACAGGTAGAACTGATCATCATCGGGTTTGGTCTTCTGTGCTTTGTCGATGGTGTTATTCTAGCTCCTGAGAAGATGGTAGTTGTTAATCAGGTGTCTCAGACCAATTCGCTGTGTCTTCCCTGGCTGAAGCAAGATCAACTCTTGCTTGGAATTGGATGGCTCCACTCCACCATTGCCCCGATTATTCTCTCTCAGTATGTGGCGCAGTACATTAACATTCCTTTATGATAACGAGTAACGACGAGCACTGAAGAAGTAACCCAACAAAAACGAGGATAATTTTTATTACCAAGTCTGTTATCCAATAAGAATAAAAAGACTGGCTCCATAAGTCGTATCTACAAAAGGAAAAAGGAAAGACCTGGACCAGGCCGCCTTTGCACCTACCTTCTTAGTTCTTACCACACACACTAGTAAGTTTTCACAACATCAACAATTAAAAATAAACTCTTACAAGTTACAACAAAATACAGTACTTGATGTTTCGCCAAGATTAGCTGATGCAAGTCATACAATGACACCAAATAAATTTTAACCTAGAAAAAACCCTAATTGTTTAGCAGCTTCATCAAGGAAAGAGAGTGTCAACCCAGTCGCTCGCCTGCTACGCGCCTCCCAATCAATGCACCTCTCAATATCCTTTTGCCAATTTATTACAAGGCATTTGTATGAAGATGACCCATTTATGCCATTTCCATTTCGTAATTTCCCAGTTTTCACAGGACCTTTATGCATAATGTCACGGATAAGTGACATACTAAGAGCACGAACATGTGCACTAGGGTGTGAAAGGCACCGTATCGTGGCTGACAGACGACACTGCATCATCATATAAAATAAATCAAAGTCAGAACTGCTTCTTTCTATCTAATTCGCTAATTTTGCCCATCCCCAGCTTAATTGCATTACATTACATTAAAAAAACAACACAAAAACGGAACCTTAGCACATTATTGAGGTCTGGCACCATTATGTAAAGGCTAATGACTCACTTTTAACAGATTGGAGAGGCCATCAGCAACAGCTATACCAGCTTCCCCCCATTCTACCACAAGATGCACTGCTCGAGCCGTCACTTCTAACAACTGCTCACAAGGCACTTAATTAGTACACAAATGTAATACTATATAAAATAGAAAATTGCATCTGTACTCATTTAAAAGGAAGAAAAGGTATCAAATATATTTCAACCCTGCACAAGTACAAAGTATCTTGATGTACCTTATATAATGACACTCACTATGTTTCATCAACGACGAAGGGACCTTTACAAATATTATATATTTTGCAAATGAACGTGTAACTCAAGTAGTGAATTACAAGAATGCCCTCCAAAAAGCCATGGGTTCAAGCCCCACAAGCAAAAAAATGGACGTTAGACTCGTGAGCCTTCTCCATTCATGTAATTCATTTTTGCATTGCACTTAAATATTTATGGTTTTCTTTCACCAACATCCCCTCGAACTTCACTTTACCTCTAATTGAGGGAGAGTACATGCTTCACCATCTACCAGCATCCCGTCAGTGGCCCGAAGTAGGAGATCTGAAGCACTTGCCAGAATGATCAACGCCTCTGGACTGTCGTGAATTCTCATCAGCTCAACAATTAATTTAACTATCCGTTGGTTGACCCGCCACATGCTCTGACCCTGCTCATCATCCCTCGCTATCCATGGCTGTAGGTCTTTCTCTGCCTATGGCACACATGCAATCAAGAAAAGTGACTTGAAATATTGGTATCTTTGTGATGAAGAGAGATTATGGTCGATATTTTACATTTTTGTTTGGTTTCAGTTTATAAAAGATAACAGCTTAGAAGAGATTCCAAGGAAAATGTATAACTGTTAATAGGTATATGATTAATAAAGTAACAGAATTTCATATAGGAATGCACAACTAGTGTTTATGGTCATGGATCTAGCTAGTGGTTTATGGAGCTTCTAGGTTGTCTTTTTTCTTTTTCCTCTAAACACTTTGTATTTTGTTATGTGCTTTCTGATTTCCCTAAAAATTGCAAACCCGTGATTAATAAAAATCACTTTTATCAAAAAAAAAAAGTGCAATTGAAGAATTGGTACACACCGCCAGTTTGTTATGTCATGAAAGGTCTGCTACAAGTGTGGCCTGACCATAAATTCTCAACCTCCCAGGAAGGTATGGTGTGGGTTCATATAAAAATGACAGGCAATGATAGACTTAATTCCTATGTACTGTATCAGACCATTCAAATGTAAACGTCTAAATAGAAAGTTAAAGACAAAATCTTGACCTGTAAAACAATAGCTGTTGATGCTTTTGCTGGTGAAGCTGAAACCACGTCACATATTGCATCTACCACCTAACCAATTCATCATTTTAACTGTAAGTTAATACAACTCGTATTATTACTTGTACAGGAGATATGAAACTACTACAACTTTATAATAGTAACTAAAGCTACCATATTATAAACTGAGATCAATACTGTACTTTATGCATAGGTACACCATATACAGTTGACTAGACAAACAGTAGTAAAGTATATCCACAATTGGCAGGTATCCTAACAAAACTACCCAATTGTACCAATTGGTTGGTGCAAAGAAGAGTATTTCCCTATTAGAAAAGGACAAAAAGTAAAATGCTACCTTCCTCCAGCCCTGGTGCGCTGATGTACTCTCAGCACACATTTTTGTTTCAGGAGCTGCAATCAATTTGTGCCACAACAGGGAAACCACAGAAAAGCATAGCTCCTGTTTCTCAGCTAGAATAGATCTCAAAAAAGACAGGGACCGACAATTGTAACCCCCGTTTCTATCCATTGTCAGGAAGTTAGCCAGATCTGATGCTTCCATTGGTAGGCTTGATACTACCTTTCCTGATGTGCTTGCTGCATCACTGCATTGCGAGAATGCCTCTGGGCAATTCCCCTTGTGCTCTGACGAGGTGGCTGTACCCTCTTTTCCTAGCAAACTATCACTTCTATGCCTAGATTCGGTGCATGATGGATCATCTCTTTTCAGCGGTGCCAGAACTAAGGTTGCTTCCAGTGGCTCGACCTTATTTACAATGGAGGAAACTGTTTTTCCATGTAGGTCGATTAAATGGTAGAGAGAAGATGATCTGGTAGAAATCTCAGGATCCCATTTGCACCGCATTAAGCTTGACAAGGCATTCATGCATGCTTTCGACCTGCGAAAGAGTTCTGACACATGGGCCGCAACCATGGCTGCAGCTACTATCTCATCAGAACTATAGCTCCATGAGGTACCGACTGATGAGGGTTTCAATGAGAAAAGGGCCTCTAGAATCCCTAGCATTCGATGTGTATGCATTATTGCACAGCCAATGCTGGTTTGTAGCTCTGCGGTAATTCCATTCTTCCCATTTCCAATAACTCCATTCTTCCCATTTCCAGTAATTCCATTCATCCCATTTCCAGCTTTTGTAACATTTACAGAAGCTTTAGAATTTAAATGGTTTCCATTTTTGGAAATCAGAGGAAAGAGCTGAAGTTCACAAGAGAGTGCAAAAACTGCTGCAAGAACATAGGAATCAAAAGTGGCAACAGGACCATGCCTCTTCTTGCTTCTGCTTCTAGCCAATGAGGTCCCATTATTTAAATTCAACCCATTGGCAGATTCATCAGAGGAATTGAAATCAACTCCAGTTGGTTTTTTGCTCCCCCCAGGCAATGTCTCATGACTGACAGAGACAGTCAACACAACAAATAATAATCTAGAAGCGAGATCCATAGAAGCACACGACTCTAGAAACAGAGAATGGATCATGGTACGAAGCTCAGATGCAGCTAGATTCTTGGTGGTCGACCACATGCTCCCCTTCGACTTTGTAGAGTGTTCTCTTGGGGTTTCTATTGGGAAGGTACGTCTGAGTATGGCTTCAACCGTTGCCACAAAGATTCTTATGAGGCACGCTTCTGACGGGCTACCGCGCGGAAGGTACTCCAACACTTTTAAAAGTGGTAAATAAAGGCTCCAGGAAAGAGTGGGAGGTTGAAGTGGAGCTGCCACTACAATTTCTGGTAAGTCGATTGCAGACGAACTGAGAGGGAGAAGGCCATAAGCAGCTTCCCATATAGTGCAAATTCGCCATTCAACTTCAGGGCCATGTGCACATAGCAAGGAGGCTATACCTTGTGCTGTGGAGTCAATTGTGGCTTCTGATGCGGGAACTTCTAGCTGTTCAGATTAAATTGACATCAAGAGATACTAGTTAAGTATAGGCTTATTTATCAAATAGTATCTAGTCCCGTATGTTTCCTTTTTTGTTAACCTAAATCGACATTTCTCATACTTGATACGTGTTGGGATGTAGGTCCACTACTTGTCAACAATGTGGCCCTTGCATTTAACAGTATTTAACACTCTGAGTTTGAATTGAAGAAAAATAAGCAAAGAGATGAGCTGATTTTAGATTGCAAGTTAATAATTTGTAGGAAGTGGTTATTGACATCAGAGTTAAGGTAGAATCACTAAGTTATCTCCTACTCAACTAAGCTCTTTTTTCAAAAATATAAATCCGGCAGGTACAAAGCAATACTACGGTGTTAATTAGATAAATCTGACAAGCCCTCGGAAGTAACCAGCAATGTGACAGAAGAATAAATGAAAAATTACAATTTAAAATTAGTGGTCAGCATCCTTCTTACCTGCTTTCTGTAAGATGAAATATAACCGCCTAGTGGTTCATGCTGCACCTCAATGCCTTCAGCAAGCCTCAGGGGAGGGAATAGCAAGGTCGGCTGAGAAAGAATACGAAAAAGGAGAGCGGCAGCAGCATCTGCAGCAATGCCAGCTCTCATTGACATTGCAGTCCCAATCGCACGTAGAAAATGCAAATGCATCCAGTTTCTTGGCAACTGGAGACAAAAATATAATAATATAAACTTTAGTTGGGGGATGATGACCTTTGAGAGTGCTAGCTTGGCCAAGACAAAAATCTGGTTCCAGTAAGGTAACATGGGTAATTACATTTTAGGAAAAAAGAACAGGAAATTATTGCCAGGGGGCACTCATGGAGAGATTTTCAGAATTTTTCTTCTAAATCCTAGAATGATGGTTCATACGCATAATGTCAATCGAACAGTCAAAAGAAACCCAGACCAGAATAACACATTTTACAAGTGCAATAGAAGAACTACAAAAAGTTTTGAGAATCATTCCATACCCTCATGCCATTTGCATAATCTTCAGCTGCTCTGAGGAGTTCAACAAGTTGCACAGCTGCATCAAGAGCGTCTGGGGCCCATGAAGGGGGTGCCTCAAGAAGCCCAAGCAGTAGCCTCTGTGTTGCGCTTGGAGTAGCAATCGCATAGTATCTGTCAGATTGGAGACATAGTATAAGAAAATTTACAAGAAAACATAACTAAAGAATTATAGTCAAACAAAACAACTATAAAGGCCGTCAAACATCCACATCCTAGAAAGCTGAATGTGTAGGTATACTGACCTATGAAATAAGCGAGCATATGGCTCAAGAGGAGGCAACCCTGCCACAAGATGCTCGTCCAAAGGAGTTGTAGGGGGTGGAAGTAGAAGTGCTGGAACAGCAGCTGCTGTCAGATTTGCAGTTTCGTATCGAGCCACCTCCTCATCACACACACTTAAAATAACTCCAGCACCATTTGCCACTGCCCATCTTGGAGTTGATGGCATCAACTGGGGATGCTTCCCTGACCCACGGCTACAAGCTGATATTGCAAAAATAGTATTTAGTCCGAAATTTTGGGGTTCCACTAACATGAAGATTTGAACAGATACTGTTCTGTAACAGTTCATTTGGGGATTTGGACAGCTTTAGGTCAGGTTAAATCCAGTCTTAAGATTGGTTTTATTCCAGGCCAAGATCACTACATTCATGTGACCTCCAGGTCTGGGCTAATTTAAATTTGAAATCAATTCAGGTAGTACAAGAAAAAACAACTAGGAGAAACTGCTGAGTTTTCAGGCCTCAATAGTCATTGGTTAATATTGTTGAGTCATGCAAAATTAGGTTCAGGTCAGTTTGGGTTGTAGCTTGGTGCTAAGGGTCATTCAAGTATCTGTGATTCTACTGGGCTTTCTCGATTGATTCAGGTAGCAAATACTATTACACTGGTACAGATACAGTACTGAAAAACTCATTATAAATGTTGCAGTGCAACATACAAAAAGGCAAACTGTTACGAATCAAACAAATACCAATACCAAAACTACTGCTTAGACAATCTTTTCCCTTGCTGTAAAAAACAGAAAGAAAGAAAGAAAGAAAGAAAAAAAACTAACCTGTCGTTGGAGGCTTTAATTCCCCTCCAGCAGCATATTTCCCCATGACCCCACCACACCTGACCCCACAAAGAAGCTTCTTTCAAAACAGTGCAATATAACATAAAACTTTTACAAAATCAATACAAAGTTTGATGACCCCACATTTCATCACAAACAGGTAATTTATATATTTATCCCTTTTTTGTATGTTTACACTGACGTACCATCGGAAATAGTCGCTTCTGATGCCAAGAGGTGCAGCTAGCAGTATATCTGTGATCCAAGGAGATAAAGGCCGGAAGGGCTTTCTTTCATTTTCACTGGGAGAAGATTGGTCGGTTTCTTTTCCTTTTGAACCGCTTGTTGAGGCATGGTTAGAGCTGCTGGTGCTGCTCTCCCCTTCATCGCTGTTTTGATGTTCGGTTTTGTAAATCGGCCGATTGTAGTGGGTCAAAACCCGCAAGATCTCTCCACATGCCAGAGCCCACTGCTCTGAGTACTCTTTCTGAAATTAAAGGAAGGTTTTGTCATGAATGATTATAAGTTTTTTTTGCGAGTTTTACATCCCCTAATATTTGTATAATTTACGCTACACTAAATTATCAAAAATTTGGATCAGTTTTACATCTCCAACAGTCAATTGCTCCACCCAAATTGCAATATCACATTAATGACCCAAAAATGCAAAATCTTTGAAATTAAATTCACATCTTTGGGTTAAAACTAAGTCCTCACATATGACACTGCATTTCTTTTAAGAAGTTTGTGGAGGGTAGCAGAAATTGACTAAACTACCCTTACATCTTCAATAGGAATGTAATCAAACCCCTATGCAAGGTAAGAACCCGACACTGAAATGCAGTTAGGCTTTGATAAAGATGACCGTTACAGGCTAGGGCAAATTAAAAATGCAAAAACTGGTAAAAAGTCCATTGAAATCTCTGATGTCAGACCACTATGCAAGCTGAGAAGCTGACATATAATTTCAGTTAAGCTTGGTTTCAGCTCACTATACACTTAGATAAAAGAGAATCCTGAGGGCATAATTGTCAGGTTTTAAGAAAATGAGAATAAATGATTTAGAATTATCCCACTACCAATAGTTACCTCAGTTGTTTGGCTGAAAAGAGCAATGAAAGAGTTAAATGGAGTGCCATTACGGTCATAAGTTAACGTTCCATCAATTATTCTTGAAAGAATGGGATGTGTGATAGCATGGCCATGCTCTGGATGGTGAAGAACAAATGTAGCTGTTTTGTTCACAAATAAAAAATATATATATATTAATCCTCTGGAGATCTTTTGCAAGAGGGTTTTTATTTAGAAATCATACAAAATTCAATTTACCTAGAACTTCATCTATCAGGCGCCTCTCTTTAGATGGATAGTAGCTCTGAATTAGCTGTGTAAAGAAACCCCCGAAAATGTCAGAATTTTCCTACTTGATTTTTCTATTCCAAATAGAGTAATGATAAATGACAATAAATATACAACATCTTCTTATGAGATGGATCAGGCTGATAAATAAAAAGAAAGAAAAGAAAAAAAAATAATAAACTTCGCCAACAGCTTATGTAAAAAAAAAATCTAGAAAAAAGTCTGACAAGGTTATCTACCTGAGCTATATCATCTGGAAATTGGTCCGAGGTGAACTGGCCAAAATACTCCACATAAGCCAAAATTTGTGCCTTCAGAAAATTACCAAAATCAAAATTAAATTACCAAAATCCTGAACTCATATTAAGCTTCTACTTCAAAATAGGAATATAAAATCATACTAAATCACTTGAGATATAATATAGTTAAAAAGAATGCATGATACTATCTCAATGAAGGGCTACCATTTGGACAAGTGCTGTTAACTACAGTTTGGTTCATGCCAGTAGTAGACTCAACCGGTACTAAATCAAGCACAGTAAAATAGCAAATAAAATAAAGAAATGAATTGTACCTGTCTCTGAGTTTCATCTTGTGGCGGGGGCCAAAAAAGGGAGGAATACTGGAGGCCATCTATCCATTTCTCATTCGATTGAGACATAATATTGTAAGTTTGCACCTGTTTGACCTCAAGAGACAGCCCAATTTAGAAATTGCAATCTATTATCTAGATAAAAGAAACTCAGTTTGATCCACCTCATCAATTATTTGCTCTATACCGCTAGCTAATATTGGTAAAAATTGGAAAAGTTGACGCTTCTGTTTTAATCCATCGGATAATCGGATGCAGATGATAATTATCCCATTTGGTCTCAGCTTTCTAAATTATGCAACACTGCAATGACAAGTCACAAGTAAACACAACCAGTGAAGATTTAGATTCAAATTTTGCTTCCAACCATATTTTACAGCGAAAATACAGGGAGACAGACTATTTGAACAGTCAAATATTTATTTCCTAATATAAGCAGAATAAGAATTCGGCTAGCAATACTCTAAAAAAAAATTAAAATTATATACTTTTTTTTCTTCTTTCAATTCGAGCAGAAAACAGAACGCTCCAAAAATATCCCGCAAAAACAAAGGAAATTTATTTTTAAAAAACAGCGAAAATTGACAAAAAAAAAAACATCATCAAAACCAGCTATAAATTTTTTAGATTGGATTCATAAATCAGGAATTACCTAGATCAGTCCCTCGACAAGCAGGTAGATTTTCTAAGCTACCCTAATTCTAGAGTGAGAAAAACGAAGGGGAACAGGTAGTAGTAGTAGTAGTAGAGAGAAGAAGATTTTTTGGGAGAGAAAGAGAGAGAGGGGATTTTTATTTAATTTTATGTGAAGAAATAATATGGGTGGAGAGGGCGAGAGATACTTTGCTCGGATCCCTCTCCCTCTTTGGAGGCTATGCTTCTTGCTTCTGATCTTCCTCTTGGTGATGTGGCCTTGATATTTTTGGCATCCGTATCTCATTCCCTGATCCCGGTCCACAGAACCATCCATTGTTAATTTATTTCAGGTGTTTATGTGACTTGTGCTCCGGAACCAGTAAACTTTCTACTTTTTTATGCTTTCCTCATGGAACCATCATCATCATCATCCATACCATATAACCAAACCATCCAACATACATGAGAGTAGAATGACGAAAATACCCCTGGTTTCACAGACTCTACAGGGGTGAGGGATTCAAGAAAAAAAAAATTGATGGGAGGACACGTGTGGGAAGGTTAGGTGGACAGCGTCACACAGACGAGTTGACGCACAGCGGACGGTGGAAGATGGACGGGCGAAGGCGATTGGACGGCGGTGAGATCAGATGCACCACCTTCTTGTCTCAACGAATTTTATTTTGCAAATTGGTGGGCCTGGTTAAGCACTTATTTGACCCCCTTCTACAAAATGTTAAAAATGTCTCTGTCAATTGTTTCATTGCTACATTTTTCGGTAAACTTTCTAAGTGGTAGCTGAATTTTACATTTGTTAAATTAAAAAAATTGATTATTGCGCACATATTTGTCCCTCGAGTTGATTTTTTTTTTTAATCTAGGCTGAGATTAATTAACAACAATTTAATTTTATATTATCAATAATTGAGTAAGGTTAAAATACATTATTGGTTTTGTACTACAACCATAATCCATGTTTTTATCTCTAATTTTAAAATCCAAACCGCTCAACATGATCTACATATTAAAATGTGATTGGAGACCAAATTTTATTATGTTTTAGACAGGTGCAAAATCACTTTTCACTTAAAATTTTGGACTATCCAAAACATTAGTTATGTACTCATCTAAAAAAATAGTAAAATAAATCCAAAAATATAAATTTTGGTCTTCAAACATATTTTAATATGAAGATCATGTTAAGAGGGTTCGGATTGACTAATCAAACTTTGAAAACGGAGAAAAAAATATAAAACATGATTGAAGTACATAATCAAAGATACATTTTAATCCTACTCTTGATCATTTTAACAGTTTTTGCTTTGCAGTAAAAAAAAAGTTATTACAGTAATATTTATATAAAAAGATGTTTCCTCCGTGGATTATGGATTAGTTGCACATAAATTTTCATGCAATTTGACAAAGTTAAAGAGTTATCTGAGAAACATAAAATATGTATCACATTTCATCACTTCTTATTTGTATAATATGTTTAATATACAAATTATATTTTTCTTTTCTGATTTTAAAATCACAAATTACTTTTAAACAATGGTTAGATTCTCTAGGTTTTTGGAGAGATTCCACTATTTTTTTTTGTGGAATCTGATTGTCTTGTCATTTGTTAGTCACTTTGTTATCTCTATATAGTTATATAGTTATATATACCGTCCCAGATTTAATATAGCGTGATGTATCGTACGAGTTCATATAGTAGTTGGTCGCATTAACAAAATGATTGTTCATGGAAGTAAGAATTTAATCCAAACAAAATACTTTGTCAATATTTATAAAATTTTGACTGGACATACTTGATTGAAATGAATTTATAAAAACTGTAAGTTTGTTAGGCTTCGTGTTGTACATTTTGATCCGGCAAATATGAAGCACAGTTCACGATCATGGACTGACATATACATTTTAAGGGGAATAATTTAGGTCTAATGTCATCTGATGAGTTCGGCGTCCGTCTGAATCATTTCAAGACTCGTACACATTTCTTCAACATCCGTACACATCTGCTTTAATATCCATACATATCTAATGTGTACGGATCTTAAATCAGATCAGACATAATGCGTCAGCCTCAAATTATTCACATGAGGAAGATTCAAGATACTAAGATGAAGGAATGACCCACTACAAGAATGGTCACATCAATAGAGGTGCAGTGAAGCCGGACAATTTGCAACCGACCGTGAGACTGAGAAGCCTGGTCTTGATTTGCTACCTATTTAATTTTCGCTTATGAAATCACCACAGAGTGATTATGGCGGTCATTATAGAACTTTCTAGAATTTATTTTAAATGATAAATTTACATAGCTGATTAGAGGTCTTGAGGTGTGACATTTGTCACATAGAATTTCTGGTTACTAGAATCTATTTTAGGGGTGCAAACCGATCGGATACGGATTGGATAGTAGTAAAATTATATCCGTATCTGCTATTATTTTTCTGATATGAATATGAATCGGATATTGAATATCTGTAAATATATATATAAATATTTTTATAATATATATTAAATTATATATTATATATCTACTATTTGGGTACGGTTAATTAAAATTCAAAATCATATCGTATTTGTATCCGTACAAATATTCGAATATCAGATCTCTGTATCTAATTTCGATACGGATCTGGATAATTATCTGATCCGTTTGCACCCCTAATCTGTTTGATCTCTTGATGTGAGATTTTTTTTTAATATGTCTCATTTCAAAATTGACCTATTATAATGAATAATTTTTCGAACCAAATCCGAAATTAAAATCTTAATTTCTTGAAATAGTTTAAGAATAATCAATCTTAGAGGAGCATGAAATATATAAATGTTGAGCATGTCAATTGTCAGGTAATTTAAGCTTTGAAACATTTCTACTCTAGAATTAAAAATTACTACAAAGGCATCTTCATTTGACGGCTTGAAGTTAAATAATTTTGACTTTTTGAGTGTTGTTTAATTAATTAATATATCAATTACTAATTAGTTAATAAAAGTAATAGCACATTCAAACAACTGAGGTTTTCTTTAATGAAAATTAGGCACAACTTTTGGAGTGATGTCCAGCTGTCCATAAAACAGGGACCACAGAGTGGTAACGCGGGGCAATCCTAGCCGTTGAAACTTGAAACAACCCCCAAAATAGCCTCTTAAGATATTTCAAATATCTTATTGTTACTCTACGTGATTAAATTAACACGTTAACAAAAGGAGAGCAGATTGGGTCGGATATCCATCGGACTCAAACTGAGTTTAATGGACTCCATAACCGTCGGATCTGCTTTAATATCCGTGTGTGCGAATCTTAAAGCGGATCGTACGGTTATGGAGCTCATTGGATCCAAATTTGAGTCCGATGGGCATCGGACCCAAACTGCTCTCTAACTAAAGACCAATTTTGACATAGCACCTTAGTAAATAGGATAATTATATATCTTTTTAGAGGAGGGACACTATTTTTTGGTGATACCAAATTACACTCTATATTTTCAAAGTTCAAACAGTCGATTCAAGCTGTTTAACATAATGAATATATTAAAATGTGTTTGCAGATTAAATTTTATGTTTTTATTTTTATTTTTTTTACTATTTATTAATATTGGTACAAAAATTCAATGGTCTCAAAACAATGATTTTGTAAAATACTTAATAAATAGCAAAAAAATAAAAATAAAAAAATTGGTCTCCGAGCACATTTTAATACGAAGATCATGTTGAACAGTTTGGATTGACTGTCTGGACTATGAAATTTTAAAAATGTAGAATGTAATCCGGTGTTACCAAAAACGGTGTAAGTGGATCCCTCCTCATATTTTTATGAAAATTTAAGAGTAATTTTCATTTTAAGAAAATTTACCAGAATTATTTTATCAGTAAATTTAAATTTCGGTGAGATCAGATGAGGTCGCCTAAAAATTGAAAAATTTAGACAGTTTTTGAAAAAAAAAAACGAATATAGTTGGACCCGGCATTTTTATTCATAACCAAAAAAAAATATAAAATATTATTAATAACCCGACTCCCGAAGTTTTTCGACCCATACCCAACCCGCCTCCCCCCGTGGGGCGGTTTACCCCCCCCCCCCCAACCCGCCCCCCAGTGGGGCGGTTTAGTAAAAAAAAAATTTTTTTTTTTAAATACCCTCCCTCCCCAAACCAAACCCTACCCGCCCCCCCACAGCCCCCCACCCGAAACCACCCCCAACCCGCCGGTTTTGGCCCAAAAACGTTGTTTTTTCGTCCCAAACGCGACATTTCGCATCTCTCAACCGTTCCCGACCCCTCTCTCTCTCTCTACCGCCCTCTCCCTCTCTCCCTCTCTCTACCCGCCACCCTCTCTCTCTCCATTTCATTTTCATTTTTTCGCCCCGTCACCGCCGCGCCGTCGCTCCGAATTCATTTTCGGGTATGAAGTTATTTCTTTAACTTGTTTATAAATTATTTAGATTTTTATAAATTATTTAGAATTTTGTATAAATTATTCGAAATTACGGGATTTATATGAAATTGTTAGAAATTGCGGAATTTGCTTGAAATTGTTGTTATTGAATTTAGTAGAAATTGATTGGAATTGTTTAGAGTTGTTAGAAATAGTTTGAAATTTTTGAAAAATGGTAGAAATTTTTACAAATTGTTAGAAATTATTAAATTAGAAATGTTAGAAATTGGAATTGTTAGAAATTATTTGATTGGAATTGTTAGAAATTATTTGATTGGAATTGTTAGAAATTATTTTATTGGAATTGTTAGAAATTAGTTGATTGGAATTGTTAGAAATTATTTGATTGGAATTGTTAGAAATTATTAGAAATTGGAATTGTTAGAAATTATTAGAAATTGGAATTGTTAGAAATTATTTTATTGGAATTGTTAGAAATTAGTTGATTGGAATTGTTAGAAATTAGTTGATTGGAATTGTTAGAAATTATTTGATTGGAATTGTTAGAAATTATTTGATTGGAATTGTTAGAAATTATTAGAAATTGGAATTGTTAGAAATTATTTTATTGGAATTGTTAGAAATTATTTTATTGGAATTGTTAGAAATTATTTGATTGGAATTGTTAGAAATTATTTTATTGGAATTGTTTGGAATTATTAGAAATTGGAATTGTTAGAAATTATTTTATTGGAATTGTTAGAAATTAGTTGATTGGAATTGTTAGAAATTATTTTATTGGAATTGTTAGAAATTATTAGAAATTGGAATTGTTAGAAATTAGTTGATTGGAATTGTTAGAAATTATTTTATTGGAATTGTTAGAAATTATTTTATTGGAATTGTTAGAAATTATTTGAAATTGGAATTGTTAGAAATTATTAGAAATTGGAATTGTTAGAAATTATTTGATTGGAATTTTTAGAAATTATTTTATTGGAATTGTTTGGAATTATTAGAAATTGGAATTGTTAGAAATTATTTGATTGGAATTGTTAGAAATTAGTTGATTGGAATTGTTAGAAATTATTTTATTGGAATTGTTAGAAATTATTAGAAATTGGAATTGTTAGAAATTAGTTGATTGGAATTGTTAGAAATTATTTTATTGGAATTGTTAGAAATTATTAGAAATTGGAATTGTTAGAAATTGTTACATTGGAATTGTTATAAATTGTTTGATTGTGAATAGAAATTGGTTATTATTGAAATTAGGTTTAAAAATTAGATGGGAATTTGAGAAAATAACAGAGTTGAAATTTAATTGAGTGGAATTAAGTTGTACAATCTCATAGGAATTTTTAAATAGAATTGTTAGAAATTGGTGTTATAATTTTTAAACTTGATATTTTCAAATGCAGCATGACTAGACATCGACGTGAGAGACCACGAGATACGTCGGAGCCATCACCAGCTCACGCCGATCTCACTGCGGAGGGTGTCGATCCATGGGATGGCGCACCACATCGTGCAGATACGTTCAGTCCTCTCCTGTGGGTCCCTCACAGGATTCACCGTGTCTCACTTGCATCGATAGAGGTACGTTTCAAACAACAAATAGTTATTCAGTTCCACTGGTCTAAAACATTGATAAATGCAGGATGAGTCCATGTTGACGGTGCGGCACCGCTCGCCGGAGGTACCGTATGTCGCAAATCCACTGATGGATCGGTACCTCATTAACCTCGGGTTATACCAGTTAGCCACAATGAAACAACCACGGCGGATTGACCAGGCACTCATGTGCGGTCTCGTGGAGAGATGGCGACCTGAGACCCATTCATTCCATCTCCCGGTGGGGGAGATGACAGTGACCCTACAGGACGTGAGTGCCTTATGGGGTTTGCGGATCGATGGTGATCCGGTAGGGGGTGTCTCGGATCATCAGACACTCCAGACGTTGATCCCAGAGCTGTTGGGTGTGCATGTGGAGGGGGTGGCAAAGAAGCTAAAACGGAAGAATGAGGACGATGATGAGAAGTTCTTCCAGTACTGCATCAGTCTTAAGGCTCTCCGCCAATATGCCGTCGAAATTGCCATTACCCCATTCACGTCTGACGTGGAGCATGTCAAGAGGTAATTTCTAAGTCCATTACATTACATTAAAAATATTTTTGAAAAGAATAAACAGTTATTTACTTTCTCTTGAAACTGTAGGTATGTTAGGGCATTCGTGCTTGACTTATGTGGTACCACGATGTTTGTCGATTCTAGTGGCGACTCGGTTCCGATTATGTTCCTCCAGCAGCTGGAGCTACTCGATAAGCAATCGCGGTGGAACTGGGGTGGAGCCGTGCTTGCATGTTTGTACAGAGGACTGTGCCACGCTTGTCTGGTAAGTCTTCTTCAATTAATGTTATTTACGTTTTTTTTATTTGATAATAACAAATACACATCTACAATTTCAGAGAGGCAGCCAGCAGTTCAATGGGCCACTCCTTCTACTACAGCAATGGTCCTGGTCGCACCTACCGGTCTGCCGACCCGAAATTCCATCAAATGTAAAGTGGCAAAGGGGCTCCGACATCGAGAAAAGCCCTCCATACGACGCCATATGGGGTAGCCGCCTCCGCTATTTTAACACGCCGAGGGGAGGGACGGCGGGTATCTCGTACGTTCGAAATCAGCTCCAACTGTTGCACCAGGCAAACATCGAGTGGTTCCCGTATCGGCCGTGGTACCGGGCTAGGATATTCTGTCGCTTGACGATGGAACAGAGGGATCTCGGTTTATATCGGGGTCCGGTCGTTTGTTACTGGATAGTTGAGTATCACTATCCTGATCGGGTTCCTCGTCAGTTCGGCTTCGATGCCTTCATCCCAGATGACCCGATACTTGGTGAGGATGAGACGGAGAAGTTGCACAAGTAAGTAATACACACCTGAATATTGATATTATTTTACAAATTGTATCTAACTAACTTATAATGCAGTACCTTCCATAAGAAGCCAGAGGTGGATTGGAGCGGCCGCCATTTAGCCCACTATAGGATTGCCCGCACGCCTGAGAACCACTTGTGGGTCCCGCCTGACCCGGCAGACGTCAGTTTGGGAGCGGGACCATGGGCATTGCGATATATGGTCTGGTACCAGCGGTGGTGCATGAATTCGGTGTACTTACAGGGCGACTACGGTGATTCTCTTCGGCGGAGAATGATGGGTGACGAGAGTAAGACCCATTTGCCATGGGGCCCGACCAGTACTCGAGCGGTAAGTAATAAAGATTACTTGTAGTATTAGTTTTTTCCATACAACTTATTTTCTAATTAATCGTTATGAACAGGTACTAACGGGGATCCGAGGAGTTGCACACAGCTTGGTGTGCATGGCGAAAAAAAGTTTTCGGGCGTTCGGGTGTACTATGCTGCATCACACTGCTCCGATCGTCGAGGATTCCCAGTTCGATGGACGCCTCATTGGCATGTTGCACAACGCTGGTGAGAACATCAACTGGCGTGAGATCAAGAAAGACTCACCAGCGCCGACCCAGCCAAATCAAGAACGGGAATTAGTATACGACGATGACCTACCACCACCCCCCGAAGGTATTATAAGTTAAATTATTTTACCATACACGTCAATTTTGTTTTACAAAGTGTGTTCTTAACAATTTCAACTCAAATGTTGCAGAAGACAACCCGGATTGGGCATTCCACGATTGGGTGCTCGACAACAAAAAATGGCACGCCTACTACAATAAATTTAATGTGCCGGTGCAGCTTGGCGAGGTAAGCTGGTTCGTCTCTGTATAAATTAAATTTTCGTTATTTCCATAAAGAAAAACTAACATTATATAACTGCAGGATGGAAATCCTATGTGGTGTGCTGAACCCACTTTCACTGCAGCAGACTTTGGCCTCACCGCCACCGGTGTAGAAGATGTCACCGGAGCCACACCATCGATGCCACCCCCCAGGCAGCACGACCACGAGGCTAGTGGCAGTGGGGCACAGCAGCCCACTGATGCTTGGGAGACTGCTGCGTTCGGGACACAGCACCCGAGCACATATACTGGGGACTGGGAGTTCGATCCATGGGAGACGAATCCATCACAGGGTACTCGGTATGATCCATTGCCTGATTCATACCGACGATCCACGGGCACAATGCAGGAGGACATGCATGTGGATTATTCTGATGACGAGGAGGACGTGCATGTGGATCTGACTCATAACGAGGATCCTCCACAGCCACGGAGGAGGCGTGTGCAGCGACAAAAGACCCGCACGCAGCCGCCGAGGGCGTGCGGGCCGGCTTCCAGACTGTCATTGTCCGGTCGTCGTCCTCCTCGTTGATAGTTTTTTATATTTCATATTGTAGACCTGACAGTAGTATTTTTATATTTCCGTTTCTATATTTTATGTTGATTAGACGTTATTTGCTGATTTTATTCACTTTGTTTTCGTTTTTATATTTTATGTTGATCAGATGTTATTTGATTATTTTGTTCACGTATGTTTTAAACTATTCACAAATCATAAAATCCATCGTATTAAAAATATAAACAAATACATAAATAAATCTATCGTGTTAAATATAAAAAAAAATAATAATAAAATAAATAGTAAACCGCCCCACTGGGGGGCGGGTTGGGGGGGGGGGTAAACCGCCCCATGGGGAGGCGGGTTGGGCATGGGTGAAAAACTTTCGGAAGTCGGGTTATTAATAATATTTTATATTTTTTTTTGGTTATGAATAAAAATGCCGGTAGTTGGACAATCCACCATGAACAGCCGAAAGTCTCTCGACCATGTTTCCGACTATTTCGTCGTAGAGCGAAAGGAACCAAATTTATTTTGGTACACACCATAATTTATAATCTGTGTAGCGAGTCGTTTATCTCTTGCGTTTAAGCTCAATTCAGAGACACACTACGGTCAGTCACACGACTATAAAGATAAACGATCCTGGAAATAATATCCGGACAGTGGGTGGAGATTTTTTGGCGCCACGTGGTAGAGGAGAGAGCCTATTACGAGGCGGTAATAGATATTTGGAAGAGAGTAACGTGGCGCACTGGCGTGCGAGGAATATATCTTCTCCTTAGCGATGCAAATTGGACACGGTAAGCTGTGGGTCCCACCGGTCAGTCCCATGATGATGGATCATATGGGCTTATGCCTTATGGCATGGATGCGGATTTGGCGTTTCACTGGTGAGTGGGGACCACGTTCCTTAACCGATGATCGACACGGAAAAGGAGCGTGTCATTTGACGAGTTTACCCTTTTGTTCAGTTGGGAATTTGTCACGACAAGTTGACAACTGGTGATAGTGTATTTTAATGAGTTTTTTATTTTTTCCTGTTCAAAAGTGCCCATCAGTCCTTAGAAAATTTTAAATTACTTTTTCTGTTCAAAAAGACCCTCTCATATTAGAAAACAATTGCTAAGAAATTTTTTTTTTTTTTCAAAAATAGAAAAATTCAATTATTTTATATATTTATTTAGAAGTGACTTTTGATCCGGAATCAATAACTCATATTCAAAGCATTTTTATTTTTTATGTTATGTTTCAGGAGTAAAATTCCTATGCATGATTTCATTGTTAATAAAGGAGGATTACTCTTACATGCATAGTACGTATTTAATCTATCTGCTTAAGTTTTATACAAATAAATTTATATACATATGAACTTGTGAAGATATGCTGGAGATTATCCGTCGGTTTTGGTCATATTAGAATCATAAATGTGACATGAAATAGATACAATACTTAACAAGTATCATAAAAACAGATCATGCATATTCTAAACATAATATCTACAGGTATAACTAGGAGTGAAAACAGAGCGGATAGTGGTAAAACCACATCTATATTTTTTTGGTTCATTTTACGGATACGGGTACGGAGCAGATATCAAACATATCAAACGGATACGGGTCCGGATCAGGTCGGATATTTATTAAAACAATATAAAAAATATTAAAGTTCATAATATTTATCTAATTATAACGGCGAATAACATAAATTTTTAATAATGTTCACATATCTAATTGAAACTTAAAATCATATCAGTATTCTTATCTACACAAATATTGGCATATCAGATATCCACATTAAAATTTTTGAATACAGATCGGATATTATCCATAGTGTTTTCATCTCTAGATATAACTCATTGTGCATTGATTGATTCTGCGTTAGAAGTTAGAACATAACAACAACACTGATCAGGTCTAAATTTCGTGCAAAAAGTATTTTGTGAATACACGCTACAATATTTGTTTGGCGATTCGGTGCTTGTGTTGTTGCCATAATATTAATATTCATTTATATGTGCGAATTAAAGCTATACGATTTCATGCAAAATTGCACCATAAATTAACAAGTATCATAATGTTCTTCACATTGGCTGATTAAATTTATTTGATTAAAATAAGCAAATTTATTTGATGTTGGAAAATTAATGTTTATCACACATGAAATATACATACATATTAGATGAGATACATTATATCAACACATCGATCCGACCAATCTAAATGATATGCAAAATATTTAATTTATTTTTTCTGATTTAAAAGTTAATTGTCGTAATTTTTGTTTGTTGTTGAAAAAATGTTTATTGGGTAGAAAAAATATATATCGATATTAGATAATATATATTATATTGATACACCGACCAATCTAAGTGACCGATAAAAGATCTTTAATATAATTTTTGTGATTTAAACGTCAATTGTCGTAATTTTCAAGCTACTTGGTTGTCAATATATTTAATGTATTCTCAAACTTTGCATTTATAACGAAATTAAAAAATAATAACGACGAATTATAGCCCTTTGTACAATATTTTTTATACATCTTATTCGATTATGCGGCGACCAAACACGCCACAAATAAGTTACCCCTTTGAGGCGATTTTCACGTGATTTCTTCTTTTTCTTTATTGTCGAATTGATTGCGTAATCAACAAGTTTTTGTTGAGCAAATGGAGTAGCTTGTTTGGCTTGACCTTCACCTATGGAGTGGATGCACTACATAAATATATATATATATATATATATAGAGAGAGAGAGAGAGAGAGAGAGAGAGAGAGAGAGAGATGGGCTACGGTGCTTTGCAAATTAAATGGTCTTTTTTACTTCAGATTTTGAACCATCCGATTCGCTTTAAATCTCGTATAGATTGAATCGCTGATTAGCAGAAAAAATGTGCTGAAACGCTTCTCCAGTGACGAATTTTGTATTCAAATCCTCCGGACTGGAGGCGTCCATTATAAGTAAAAACCCTCAGCTTACACCCCCTTACCCCTCCCCCTCTCTGTCTCTGCGGATTCCCCGGAGTCCCTCCTTTCTGCCACGCTCTCCTCTCTTTCGGTGAAATCGCCAAGCCCCATGCGAACCCTAGTCTCCGCATTCGCCTCTATACCCTTCTCCGGCGATCAAGCTATGTACGCCTCACTGCCGCTTTCTCCTTTTCCGCACAGGGGATGTCGATCTCATAGTGGCACTGACCTAGAAGCTCTCCTCCGTAACCTTCTTGCGAAATCAGGCGAACTCACCTTCGATCCTAGATCAGTGGCGCTGGAGAACTCACTAGGTCTTTCTCTCTCTAAAACTTTTGACGATAAGGCACCAATTTAGCTTAGATTATTTCAATTGGTGCAAGTGAAACAATTAAACTGTTATTATATTGAATTCAACTTTACAAAATTTCAATTATTGATTCTGGTACAGATAATTTAAGAGGTGGTAGAAGACAGCCAGGTATACCAGTAGAAAAAATTCTGATTGAGGCACAGCTCTGGGCTAAACACTGCCAGGCTATTTCGCTTGTTCCGTTGCTAGTTTCTGTGCTTTATTGTTTTCATGTAGTTTTGCTAATTTGTGTTATGTTGATTGCTATGTACAATGAGAGAGCAACTCATTGAATGATGTAGCTTATTTATCTGATGCAATATATTATAAATCTGGCATGTTTTTGTCAATGCGTTTGTGGTTGATGTAACTTTTATAGTATGTATCAGTAGCTAAGTGGAGGTTAGAGATAGTGTAATTGAGATACATTTGGATGAATGTGATAGTAATGAGTGAGAATGTAATTAGAATGTAAAATTTCTTTTTCATCAATAAAACTAGTGGAGTTATGTCACTTTAGAATTCCGATATATGTTACCAAATTGTTCTTATCTTGTTTGAGAAATTTTTCATTACATCTTGCCGATTATGTGCTGCTTTCGGATTTTTTTTGCCGATTATGGTTTGATTTCTGTTGAACTTCATATGGTTTGATTTTTGTGATGGTTTTGTATCAAAAAAAGATACTTTGGTATCAGCACCATATTTCAAAATAGAAAAGACTTGAATAAACAACCAAGTTAATCTAAGTCCCAAGTTTTAGAAAATTGTACCGTGTGTGCCTTATTTTTCTATTATAAATAACATTGCTGCTATAAATTTTCAAACAAAAGTAGAGTAACTTGCAAAATAAATTTGTATTCTAGTTGTTTTCTAGCTTTACCCCTGCTACTCTTTTTTCTCTTGTAACAGTGCTCTATTACTCGGTACCTTCATACCAGTAACTAAAACAGAGATTTCTTCAGCGATTCAAGTTATATCAACCACAAAATAGAAAACTATAAAACATCTGTTGTCATGAGCTTATGGGACCGCAGATTTCTCTTCTTTGAAGGCTAAATCTATGGAGACTAGCAAATTGCTCCCCATGTAAATCATGCCAAAACAACCCTGCAAATAGAGAAAACAAGAAAGAAATCAAAATGAGAAAAAAAAAAAAAACACTTGAATAAGTACCAATGCTATATTGGTCCATAACATTCTATTTATTACATCTTGCTCTTTACACAATTGAATTCACACTCTGGTCCATAATTGACAAAACATGTGTGCTTACTATATTTTTCTGATTTTAACAAATGTTCATATCAGGTTGACCTAAAGTTGAAATAAGGGAGTTATGCTATTAAGTCTTTACACAATTGTATTCAGCTCATTACATTAACAAAATAAAAAGAGTTAACAACATGGCTTACTAGACACATTCTTTCAATTCTTCAGATTCTTCGGATTCTTCAGAGTCTTCCGAGTCTTCTAATTCTTCCTCTTCAGTATCATCATCATCATTTGCCCTTTTCTTCCCTTTTCCAGAGATTTTTTCTCCCTTCTAATTTTATAAACAATAACCAATGTTCAGCAATTAACATGAGAAAGAATAGTAAAAAAAAAAAATACATAGTACATGACAAAATTAACCTGTGGGCATGTTCTTGCGTTATGACCCTCTTTTGCATTACATATGCTACATGTTCTCCTTTTCTTTGCATTCTTTATGGATGCTGGCACAAATCGCGTAGCCTTTTTCTTCCTACCTTTACATTGTGCTTCTGGTGGGTCAAGATACAAGGGCATTTTTGGCACTTTTACAATCTCCAGCCCTTCTTTCTGACTACATCCAGTGAACTCCTCTTTTCCTACTACATCCAACAACTCCTCTTTCTTGCTTGAAATCCAACTCTTTAATTGGCTGAAAGCATCTGAAGTGGTCGCACCTATCTTGCCAAGCTCCATCAAATCTGATTTGACAGAAGCAAACCTCAATGTTTGTGATCCTCCTCAAAAACACTAACTTTCCAAATCCCAGATTTTACAAGCTTGATCCTAAACGAAGCCCTACAATCGATCCTTGTCACCCCATGCTCTTTCTCAGGTGTAGCTATATTGGTCGAGTTTCCGATAGGTATTGCTTTTTTTTTATGCCACCTCGATAATCCTTCTTTAGAACATACGAATCTGATTGATGATACGCCATGCCTATTCTTTGAATGAGTTGCTTTGCGAACACTAAATCCGGCACGACATGCATAATCATTGTAGAAAGTGTATGCCTCCTCAGACGTATTGAACTCCATGCCGACATACGGCTTACTTGCAATGTCTGGCACATCCTCTTCATCTTCAATGGCTAATTCTTCCGTTACATAGATGTATGGATCAGTAATATCCAGTGTTGTTAAATGCGGCCGCATGGACCGCATATGCGTTTGCAGTCGAAAACCGCATGAAAATTTTCATGCGGTCTCAAATATGCGGTTTTGCATATGCGGCCGCATATTGGACTGCATATTTCCGCATATTTCCGCATATTGGTCTGCATATGTGCGATTGAGCCGCATATGTCTGCATATTGGTCCACATATGTGCGAATTTATTGTTTGAATAATTTTTAATGGGAATATATTGCATGTTTTGAGTGGAAATAAATTAATATATAGTTTAAAATCCGCATATATAAGTTCGCATGAAATTCCGCATATGCGGCCGCATACCGCATATGCGGTATGCGGTGGCCATCCGCATGCATGAACAAAACCGCATTTTACAACATTGGTAATATCTAACTGTTACAAAGAAGTAAAGTCAATTACTAAACAACCCTTCTATATTGGAGGTGTAAAGTATAACACAAGCAAAAGAAATAAAAATTACCCGCAACTGAATTTTGGGAGCATAATCATCTTCATCGACCGATATATTGCTTGAGCCCAATGACATTGTTTTTTTAATCAATGCCTATAAAAAAGAATGTCCATTCAATTTTATTAGACAACAAGATAAAGAATAAATTTCATCAAATTTATATGTTATTTTAGGCTCTGGTGGTCTGTAGTCAAGCTTGCTTGGACACAATTTTTTCTTAACTATTTCATACACAAACCTAATCAATTTGCTCTAATTTGCACCTATTTCAAAAATTACCAATTTGCGAAGTTGATATCAATTCAAGAATAGGAGCTACAATAGGAACTGGGCAAATATATACACCTAAAATGAGCAACTCAGTACCATATGTTCAATTGAATAGATGATATTACTCGTGCATGATAAAAGATTAACTCAAAAGTGGTTAACAATATTTCTTGGTCTCTGTATTTCTTGAAAAAAATAAATCAATAGAGTAAATCAAATAATTCTTATATGAGAATCAATCTATAAAGAATAGCTCCTACCTTTATCTGATTCGAAGAGCTTCAGAGGAGGTGCAATTGACGAAAGGGAGAGGCATGATTCAATATCTGAGAATCGAGCACTGGGTCGGACAGTGGGAGAGGTGCGCTGACAGAGAAACGACAATGAGGAGAGAGGAGAGTGCGAGATGAGAGGAGACTTAGGGTTAAGCAATTTCACACAGAGAGAGAGGGTGGAGGGGAAGATCGTAGAGACAGACGGGGGGTCAAGGGTTTTACTTGGACAAGGGTTTTACTTGGAATGGACGTCTCCAGTGAGTACATGAGAACAATTTTGTAACTGGAGGTGCGTTTGGGCGAATATTTTCGCTGATTCGGAATTCAATCGTGCACGCGATTTAAAGCGCATCGGAGGGTTCAAAATCTGAAGTAAAAAAGACCATTTAATTCGCGAAGTACGGTAGCCCATCTCTCTCTCTCTCTCTCTCTATATATATATATATATATTTCTTTGCTTTTCCTTTTTGGGTATAGGAATATAATTTATTTCCACTTTTTAGCAAAGAGGATGCTAGAATTCCTTATTTCCTAAACTTTAATTAGCACATATCAAAATTATCGCGACGGAAATTTATTTGATCTTGGAGGTTCCTTTTATATTCTATCTTTCTAAGCTCTCTGGTAGTTTGTCCAATTTGTTTTCGTTGTGTCAAGCTTTTGAAAACACTAATTAGAGACATGCCACAATAATATACTGAATGTGTCCCGCTGATCTATGAGTCTGTTTTTTAAACGATCTAAGCTGTAGCTAGAATCCTAATCTCTGAGTCTATTGCCCCCTTCTCTCCGAGTTTCAGTGGGAGAGACGAGATGAGGAGAGAGTTTCAGCGAGAAGGAGAAAGTTACGTCAAAAAAAACGAAAGAGAAGTCTGTCCACATAAAAGAAAAAAACAAAGAAGGAGAAGAGACTAAATAATTTGTTAATTATATTTCATATAATAATAAACTTAATTAAACTCATGTTTTGATTAATTGGGTAAATATACGAGTCATTATGAGTCATTAGATTTTTAGTCAGTAAATACGTAATTATAAACATTTGAATGATAAATACGTAATTTCACATATTTTTAGTGGTATATGAAATTCTCCCATACAAAAACCCTTCTCATTCAAAATAAAATAAAATAAAATAAAAACAGTACTCTTCAACCTAAATTTGAGTTGACTGGACCAAAGCATGTATTAAATTATTAATATCACGATTGTTAAATTTGTACCAACATAGTCTTATTCTAATTAGAAAATAAATTATGCTGTAATTCGTTACACAAAAGAATACATCGCTTACTTCACAGATATGAAAAAAAAAAATTAATCAGGTCTAGATCCAATAATTTCCCTAGGCAAGTGGCAACTATTCATCAAAATATCTTACATTCTTACCTAATCTTTATTAATAGAAGGTTTTAATCATTCAAACGTATCTATTGTTGCGTTCTTTATGGCCCTGTGCTGGTGCATGCATCCCAAAATTCTATAGGGGACCAGACCGGAGGGGTAATTTGTAGGGATTTTTTTTATCTATAGAAATTATTAAATTCAGACGTATGAAAATAGAAAAAGTGTCTCATTTTCAATAAATATAGAAATATCAAATATTATGGATCGGACTTAATGATTCATATCCATATTTTATTTTAGTTTAGTTTGGATTTGGACTGACTAATTAGAGGAGAATCATGCTCTGGTCCACAAACAATCTAAAAAAAAACATAATATTTGGATTTGAACTATTGAGTCAGATCCATATATTTTGGATTGGACTCAATGAGTCAAATCTTTCTATATTTGTTGAAAACGAGACACTCTTTTTTATTTTCGCACGTCTGTATTGAATAATTTATATGGATAAAAAAATTCCAATGTGTAGTTATGCCATGCGTTGTATAGAAATTTATGTATTTTGGGTGCACATGTAATGTCGAAACTTCTGAATTTTGTCAGGAGCCTTTCAAGGGGGGATTATTTTAGTTATAGAAATTATTATTAAATATTAAAAAAAAACATAAAGAGTATACCTATGTTTTCTGATGTCATAGATGGATCCAAACTTTGAAACCAATTTTTTTTTAGATGCAAACTGTTTTATTATGTTTCAGAAAACATTTCAGTCACTATTTGTGTTTCAAATAAATCTCAGCTACTGTTTCAATAAATAACTCATCACTTAATCTGTTTTAAAAAAAAATCGGATCCATCTACAATTCTATACCATCTAAAAATAAGGTATTCTTTCTGTTTTTATCTACAATTCTATACATAAGTGGCACCGTGGAAAATTAATCAGATAACACTGTGGTATGTTACGTATGTACAATACTAATATATTATAGGGTTTTTAGGCATATGCATTTCTCCCTTCCAAATCTATAATAACATATTTATTCTCAAAAATTAGAATAACTCTCTCACACACACACACATCCAATACAATTTTAATATATATACCAAATATATATATAACGAGAAAAATGACGTATTTATTTTTGAATAATTATAGAATTTCCACACTCACTCCTGTCAACCTTTCAACCTTCACAGATATAAATACTCAGAAAATAACATATTAATACTTAGAAAGTAATATATTAATACTTGCATGCGTAACTTGATATGACTATCTATTTTTCAGTCACTCAATGGTCCCGCGTCAACTTTTCTCTAATAAAGTAGCGGGGACCCTGCATTCTGCATCAACTTCTCTAAGCGTCCCTACGTCAACCTTTCTCTAACAAAAATAATTGACTACATAGGTATAAATCTATGCACTGAATGCCTGTAATACTTGATATTAATACTTTTAGATTTCAGCCAATGTCATAGGTAAAAAATACTCTCACGACGAGATATAAATACTTGTGTGATGACGAGTTCGAAAGTATGTCATGATGAATCTTATCTGAAAGATAAAATTGCGTATAAGATATTCGTGTTAGATTTGCAAAATCCTCATAGATCGTTAGAAATATGAACGAGATTGAACGAAAAAAAAAACCACCTCTAAAAACATGTATGGTCCCCCATATAGTTTGAGTGCCCTCCTGTAATTGGAGAGACAATTATGTAAGTAAAAATTATTCATCTTATAGATATAAATATTTCTGGCATAGGTATAAATACTTCCGTACATAAGTATTAATACTTCAGAAAAAAAAGAAGAAGTTAGTGTTGGAGGTTTTGTGGTCTCCAAAACAATTATAGTAGTTATAGTACATAGATAGTACGAAAATAGAAGTGAGGAGACAGTTATCTGTATCCTTTATTTTTTACCTTTGCTTCAAATTCTAGCCCAGTTACAATCATTAAGAATATGTGCCAAACTGAAAACTATATACACAGTTGAATTCTGCACTCTTAATAATGCGTGTAGCCCAGTTACAATCATTAAGAATATGTGCCAAACTGAAAACTATATACACAGTTGAATTCTGCACTCTTAATAATGCGTGTAGCCCAGTTACAATCATTAAGAATATGTGCCAAACTGAAAACTATATACACAATTGAATTCTGCACTCTTAATAATGCGTGTTGAGTTAAATTTATATCCTCTTAACTGATTTAAATTTACAGTACAGATAGTGTAAGGACAATTTTACAGTAATCCGAATATTTAGGTAATGTTATAACATTTTCTGGTAAATAAGGACTAATCTGATCATTTTCTATTACATCTAAATATTGTGATACATCTAAATATTGTGATACCTCTAAATATTGTGATACAAATAAGGAGCATATCTGTAATTTTCCATCATTCTATGCAATTGTGTGATAATTATGCTCCATTCCAAGGCCTGTTCAGCAAAATCCCAGTGTTATCCGCGGTTCTGAATTAATTATGCTAACTTCTTTATTAACTACATGATTATATACTTTGGAATATTAAAATGCAATTAATCCGAGTTTTTTATATGTTTGATATATGAGTGAGGCTATGGTAATATGTATGTTATAGATATGAACTGTTGTTGAACTTGATGTCTATATAAAAATGTACATGGAGAATAATTACATTTTTTATTTTTTAAATAAGTAGAAAATCAATGCTTTTCGATAGTTCATAATTTTTAGATCAAGTGATTCTTAACTAATCTAAAATTAGATTAGTAAATTTTTTAAAAATATATAAATTTGATATCAGAATACATTTTCATACGGAGATCATATTTAATGGTTCGGATCGACTGATTGAAATCTAAAAACAAAGATATTAATCTATAGCATGATGCAATATGCATATTACCATAACATCATTCTTTGATATAAATTAAAATTATACTGAATAAAATGTGCGAGTCACTGAAATTGAGGAGACCAAATATGTTAATTTTTTTAAAATACATAATTTTATTATTTGTGAGAGATATAGCTGAAAATTCTCCTATACTTTAATAAAAAAAAATCAGTTAGACAGGATCCAAACAGAAATCTATAAAGGGTTAGATCTGTCTTTCGTATATTTATGGGCCCGTTGAAAATAAAAATGGGCCTAATTTGATGCATCTGTTACATTCATTGGATTTCGCTCAGAAGAAGTTAAAAAAACTGTTCTTTCAGACCCATGACATTTTGTCATTATTCAAAACTTTTTCCATGTTGTCTTTCTTATTGTTCAATGGCGACCAAATTAATAAACTCGGTGTATATTTTATTCTTCAATGAAATTATTGCTCAATGTTTAAATTGAAATAAAATTAATTGCTTATTTTATATATTTTGAAAAGTGATTGAATATAATGAAAATAATGAGAAATTAGGTTTCATTCTCAAATAAAATTAAACCATCTAAAGAGGTGGATTAGTTTAGGTTAATTTAGACTAGCTTAAAAGTCAGCTTATTATATCCTGATCCGACTCAATTAAATCATATTTGGCAGAATAAGTGAGGCCTAAAGTTCTTATTCCACTGTTTAGTTCACAACCAAATATGAACCAAGGCTTTGATATGAAACAGTTGAGCATGGCAAATGATTGAATTTTTTGTTTGCAGCACTTCTAAACTTTCAAAAAAAAATTAATATCGAATTTTAGTATATACGCAAATTATTTAGTAGTTTCGGTGTCTCAATTTCTGAAACGCCCGCAAACTATGTCTCGTTCAACACTCATGTTCAATTCTTTATATAATTGTTTACAATCTTTCACCTATTTTTTTTTCCTCCAATAATTCTTGTCTATTTTCTTTAACAATGCGTGATGAAATATGTGTTTCTAAATCTATGAGCGTCTTTTATTCGATTTTCTCTTTCAAATGAGGTTTATGATGAAATACTTTTGCGTTGTATTCATGTCGTTTTTTTTTACACTAAAAATTCGCATGCAATTAAAATTTTTCTTCTCAAAAATTAAAACTCTATCTAAAATTATTTAAAGTACTCGTGTCAAGTTTTTAAATCTTATTCATTTTTTTTATAGTAAAAGTTTATAAACACTTTAAATTTTGTTTCAGAAAAAATTCTTTTGTTAAAAAAATGAATAAAGATTACTTTTAATTTAAAATTGTTCGATTGAACATATATATTGACGAGTAAAATTTGTCATCGAAAAGAGAAAAATTATGCATGGTATTTATCGAACTTACAAAAAATAGTCATCGTCTAGGGTTTCATAGTGAAAGGAAAAAGTTGATTGAATTGGAAAAAAAAAAAAAAAATTGAAGGAAATGATTGCACACCTTGTCGGAAAGCTGCGTTTAAGGCACACTGTGAATTATGATAGATTTCATCTCCTTGACTGCTCAGTGAATTCTGTTCAAATTATTATATTTCGACTAGAATTTAACAACGCGATTTCAAAAATGAAATGTCGCATAAATTAAAATTTAAGGAATAAATTAACCAACTAAAAACGACGCGGAACTCGTGAGTAAAATTGAGACCAATTGAAAACCTATTTATAACTAAAATAACGGTCCCCCCAACTCTTATTTCCGCACCATAATTACCACAATTATTTTGGAAATCACAAAATCTTCAGCATTGATTTTTTTTTAAGTATTAATATCTATAAGGTGAACAATTTTTATATAAAATAATTGTTTCTCCAACTAAATGGAGGACCACTCAAACTACATGAGGGGCTATATATGTTTTTAGAGGTGATTTTTTTCCTTCGATCAAACTCGTCCACATTTCATATGATCTATGAGAAATTTTGCGAATTTAAAACCACGAACATCTTCTGCACAATTTTTTCTTTCAAATGAGATCTATGATGACGTACTTTCAGACTCGTCGTCACACAAGTATTTATATCTCGTCGTGCAAGTATTTATACTTATACTTGTAAATATTTTTTACCTATGACATTGGCTGACATATGAAAGTACTATATGTATTTATATCTATGCACCGAAGTATTTATACCTATGTGTTCAACTATTTTTGTAAGAAAAAAGTTGATGCAGTGACGATTAGGGAATGTTAATACGGATGCGGAGTCCCACTACTTCATTAGAGGAAGGTTGATGCAGAGACTATTGAGGGACTGAAAAAGAGGTGATCATATCAAGTTCATACAAGTATTAATATCTTACTTTGCAAGTATTTATACCTATGAAGATTGACGCATGATCAAATGCAGGAACTAAGAAATGAGAAATATAGTACAACCTTTCATAATTGTAGCTGTAGGGATAGATGGGGACAGGAGGGTGGGAATTCATATAATTATTCTTATAATTAACAATATTATTTTGTGAAGAACAAAAATAATTAAATAATTAAATAATTAATTGCCATTAATATTATATCTGACAAAAGCTTAATTACAGGATAGAGATAATAAATAATTGGCATAAATAATAATTTATATATATGTTGAGAAAAATCCAACTTACACATTAATTAGTTAGAGATAATTAATAATAACTGCCACAAATATTTATAATTGACAAAGACCCAACTTATATTATAAGAAGACAACAATGAACAACCGCTAACCTAAATAAAAAAACACCCAAAACGACTTCCATACAACAAATTAATTGTCCTGAAATTTCTTTTCAAACTTCACACACCTAAAAAACGAAAGAAAGAAAGAAAAAAAAAAAAAACCTAGCTAGGGATCTACAAGCTGCACATGCACATGCAAATTAAGATCCGCACTGGCCTCTGAGAACTGAGATAGAATCTAAAAGCTCCTGTAATTGAATGCTACAATATCACAGCACCCGGCCATAATTAATTAGGAATAAAACACATCTTGATTAATTCTGGCCAATCATGCATGTATATATATACTACCTCAGTATATAGCACCAATTTCATGTAATGTTGTTGTAACTGATAATGGATCCTTGGTCACTCATACTGTCATACACACACTGGCTGATGGCTGCTACCACAAGAAGTTCATCTGTGAAGAAGTTTGCGGCTCTTCATCATCGTGTGACGGCGAATGCGCATGTCGTCCCTCGTATGTCGTAATCACCATTCGTGGGTCTTCTGCCAATCTTTCGATGCGCTTCTTAACCCTGCAATTGTCTTGTGTGCACCGATAATAGCTCCTGAACAATTAAAGATTATGCATGATCATATATATTGTGTTAGTGCAACGAATGAGGTTGTATGCGCATAAAACTGTAAAATTAATCATTCAATGACTCGTACATTTTGTCCTAAGAAATAGAGTAAAACGAAATTCCATGCATAATTAATGTACATGGAAATGTTTTGCTTCATCATTATATTAATTAGTGTCAAGTGTCAACTCTCTGCGCATATATATATACTGCCAGAAGGATCCATATATATATAAACGGTAAAATAATAACCTAATTTATAATTTGAATACAGCCTGCAAGTTGCTTTTCCATGTAGCTAGCAATGTAGTGCCAATGGTAGTAATGGGAATCATGATGCAGATGCACACAGAGGTAAATAATTAAGTTCTTTTTTTTTTCTATATTAATTTCTGTATAATATATAACACGGACACGGTCCCTTCAAAAATCTACCTGTGAATCTCATAATGATGAAACCTAATTTCAAAGTCCTTGTTACAGTAAGATTCTCAAAAAGTTACTAGAATCAAATCATGTTCCTCACCCCTCTGGCCCTTTGCAAAAGTGAAATGAAAAGGGGTCTCACTCATACTCAAATTACAGTGCAAGGGGCCCAGGAAGAAGAGCAAGTGCATGATTGCAAGCCCATCAAATCCACCTTTCTTTCATAAGTCTCTATCCTCTCCCACTTGTCAACAATTAATTGCATCCCCTTGCAATTTTTATAATTTTTTTACTTGCTTATATATATAGTAGCACTTTGTTGTTTCCCACCCAACATATGAAATCCACATTCAATATATATTTGACATGTTAATTATATTATTTTAAAAAATTAACTATATATATGTACGTATATTGTCAAGTATCTAAGAAATGCAGACTCCACAAGGTTGATAATTTATATAAATAAGATAGGCGATATATAAGATATTATTTTAAAATTCTAATGAAAAAAAATGTTGGTTATCTTAAAAAAAAAAGGATTTTACATTGATTTTCCGCCTTCCTCATTTATTTAAAAGGCGCATCCAATACGTACGTATCTCATAATTAACTTCTTATTACACCAAAATTAATTATATGTCACGCTATATATATATATATATATATATATATAGTGAGAGAGAATAAAAAATTACAAGGTGGTGAAATGTAGATAAATTGCATGCATAGGAATAGGAATAGGATAGATATGCCTCAGTGGTCTCTATAGAAGTGGGTAGTGGAGAGGCAGCAAAAAGGGTCCAGAGAAATGATGAAGGGCTTAACAACAGAGAGAGCACTTACACTCACACATATATGAATATATGATATATGATATATGATATATGATATATGATATGTATGCATCAGATAGATAAAGATAAGACTGGTGGCTGGGACAGTGTCTCATACTCTCATCTATGGTCCTCTTGTGTGCCCAGTATGTGGGGCCCCAATCATACACCCGTTGAAAATTACACCAGACGAGGTTAACTCTTCAACTATACTAAATACTATACTATACTATACTATACTAGCCTTTCTTTTCAAAAAATGGACATGTCAATTACTCAATTGTCATTTGTCATGTATTGTCTTCTAGTACATGCATGTACGCACATCTACTGATCCATCTCCATATATATATATATATATATATTCTCTTTGATATGAAAATTAATGCTTTTGATACTTTATGTCACGCATCATATTTTCTAACTTAATATATAATTTACAAGTTCTAGCTAGGTTCTCTTTCCCCATTCCCCCTTGAACATTTTTTTTAATCTATACATGCACGTACTGATCTTGTGAAGTTTCTAAACAAACGTGTGTTCTGTGTTCATGAAGAAGTGGAAGGTGCATCGATCTCTTGTTATTAATTGGTGGTGTGAAATTAAGTAATATATATAGGTTTGATTTACGCGTTAGATATCAAAGGTGTCACCATCGCTTATTGCGTTTGCTTTATATTTGCTTGAGATCTAACAAAACAACCACTTACGTACCTTTTTAAAGGGGTTATAGATCTAACCAAAAAGAAGACTACTTATTAATAGAGGGCTTACAAAGCTGATGACCCTTTTTTTTTTTCTTTGCGAAGGCCTAAAGGAGCTTGCACTAATTAATTAATTCCTAAATATACAGTAGCATCATGCCCTTTTTAACCTAGGCAATGTCCTCTTTGTTTTTCTTTAACATAAGTTATGAATCAAAGTCTTCATATCACCTCAATACAAATATTAAATTTCGAACTACCTACCTTTTTCTACTTTTCCTTGATATTTTGATAGCTACCCTTAACTATTTAGAACCAAAACATTTTATTTTAGGGCCTGTTCGGCAACATGAAAATTTTGTGGGAATAGGAATTTGTAATAAGGGAATGGGAATTTTAGTTTGTCAAAACCAAAGTTATTTAACCCATAGGAAATTTTAGAATATAGGTGTTCGGCAAATGCATGGGTAATTTGTTAGGATGTTGGTTTGTTTTTCTTTTTATAAAAGATGTAATACTACAATTAAACTATATTAAATGTATTAATACTAATCACTGATTATGATCATATAATTTATATTGTATATATAAATTATAGCTTTCGTATTATTAAATTTGAGCTCTTGTATTATTAAATTTTTTCTTTTGTATTATTTAAGCTTTTATCTTATTTTAATTGACTTGAGCAAGCTTGACTAGAAATAATTTGATTTATAATTAGGTTAATCTATTAAAATTAGCTTAATATATTAAAATTAAGTGTTGCTAGTTTAATTATAATTTTTAATAATTTTTTGTATTATTAAACTGTGCTTGTTTAATTAAGTATAGCCTTTGTATTATTAAATTGTGTTGTTTAATTGAATGCTTGAATGTACAAGTTATTGATATTCTTTTGAGTTTCAGCTTTTGGGAAAAAAAAACGGAGGTCCAAGTGAATTTTATTTTTTCCAACAAAAGCTATGGTAGAAAGCATGATGGGTTCCAATAATGGGTATTTTAAGAGCTGCCGAACACCTTATAGGTAAAAATACCATTACCTTCATTTTTCCATTTAAAACCCATGGGAATAGTTGCCACCGAACAGGCCCTTAGTCTTGGTATCAGCATATATGATTACTAGTACTCTCTTCTCTAGTAGCCATGGATATGAAAAATTTGCAATACATATCATTGGATCATAATATTGGAGAATGCTAAAAAGTGCATTGTTACTATTTGGAGCTTACAAATATCAGATTTGATGATAAATAGTACTCAAATAAAAATAATATTCAAGTAGCTAGGTATATATATAATATTGCAATTAAATGAACTTTTCTAAGCTTAGCAAATCTTGGAACATTATTAATTGTATTCAAAGTCAAATCTTGTATAACAGTTTTGATAGTCACTCACTTTGCAGCATCACTACAGAAATCATGATAACCATCTTGCCTCTTTTTTTCTTAACAGTAAAAAGGTCTAGAGGGTTCTTAAAGTGTTGCATGCCTTGTGTTATGATAAAAATGTATTCCTTAACGTACGCTGTGAAAGCCTCTAATTATACTGGCTTTTTCTGAAAAAAAAAGAATGCAATTATACGTCTGGTACAGAGAAAAGTAAAAGTAGGACAAAATCAACTTTTCTCTATATAGGCTATGGACCAAAATTGGAACAGATATCCAAGTATATGATGAAAAGGAAAAAATACTTGAGAAACATCAGGTTGCCTTATTTTGTAGGAAGGAACATCAAAGTTTTGAAAAAGGAAAAACAATTTTTACTTAATATACATGGGCAAAAATCAAACATTATCAATATTAATTATAAATAGGGAAAGCTTAGATACTTCTTCAACATGCATATGCTGACTTGTTCTTTCCTTCTTTTCTGTTGCCTATATTATATCTTGAAATCTAGTCATTTGGAGCTCCTGATAACTTAATTTGTTTTGACAAATTTTAATAGAGGAATCATTAATCCTGCTGTTTATTTCTAGTCATTTCTAGCTCCTGATAAACTTTTGGTCCAATCAAAGTTTTGTTTTGACAGCAGGACTTTTGACTTTAATTTAAGCCTGAGTTTTTCTAAAGAAAGGCATTTGAAGATTGAAGGGAAATTTCCATGTTCTCGGTGAAAACCTAAACATTCATGTAAAAGCTTCTTTTTTGGGATTAGACATAGTCACACTTTATGATATGTCTAATTCCAAGGAGCTTTTACAAGAACAGAAGAAATAACTAACACTAATTAAGAACAAGTGTGATGGAAAACATAGTACATTAATGAAGTTGGTTTTCTATATTGATGCAAGTGTACGTACTATGTACATATAATTAATTATAACTAGCTAAATGAGCAAAAAATTTGGAATACTTCTTAATTCACGACCTTACCATTTATCTTAACTCCTAACGAGCAAGTAACTCAGGTAATTTCAGCTTGTTAATGGAAGACAAACATATATATATATATGCTAGCAAGAAGAGAAAGGGAAGATCCAAGATACTATATATATAGGTGAAAATTAGTTAACATATTGCCTTGGAAGTATAAATATCTAATTAAGCAGTCTTTAAATACTCATTTTATAAGTCATTAGCCTTGAAAAATCCAAATTGGAGAATTGTTTTGTAAATACAATCTATATATAATATTGTAAGCAAACCTATCTACTACAGATCATATTTTTAAAATCTTGATGCTTAGAAAATCAGAAGAAAGAGTATTTGCAACTTAATTAAGGATTTATATTTAACTTTTGAATCTTGATCAAATTCCCCCTCTCTTGATGCTGGTCTTTAAAATGACGATGAAAAAATTGTGCATAAATTTGTTTGTGCACATACAAAGATTGAAGTTTTTAGGATCTTTTAACATTTAGACATACGCTACGTTGAAATGATAAGAACATATAAACCTATTTGCACATTAACTGGTCATTTATCAAACCGAATATCGATCCGTTGCACTTATTTCTTGAATGTTCATACCGTAAATTAAAAAGGGATTGGCTATGATTAAACTATAATGCCAAACCACAGGGAACCAAACCAATGTGCATACTAGATGTTGAATAAAAAGGATACTACGTACATCACAAAATTAAATCATACAAACAAGGGAAAAAATAAATGCTCTTGACAGTTTATCAATGATCCTTTGCTATCAAAGATACAATATTCACAGAAAATAATTACATGAAATGCATATGTATATATAGAGCATGCGTACCTCGGGTGTTGAGTGTTCTTGACAACCTTCTGACCATACTTTCGCCATTTATACCCGTCATCTAACACATCTACATCGCTTAGAGTCTTGAAGCAAAATCTCGGCTCCCTCACCTTCTTTCTCGCCTTTTTCTTCATTCTGACAGCTCCCATGGAGAGAGAGGTGCTACCAACATTGATCATGCCACTACTGTTGTTGCTCATGTGGTGCACCTCTCTATCTGGGGATAAGCTTTTTGTGTGGACTGCGATGCTGTTCTCTTCATGATCTCTTGGCCTATAAAATTAAGATTTATGGTTCCAGATGCAAATAAATTATAAAGTGAGAATTTTAGGTTAATATATATACCTAGCTAGCTCAAATACTGTAATTTGTGTTAATTTCGGATAGTATTAATTGTTGGTCACAAACTCACAATGAAGTACATGGGTGTGTGTGTGTTTATGCATTTGAAGGAAGTTGCAAGGTTTTATCTCAATAAAGTTTAAAAAAGAAAAGAAAATATCCTTTTTAGAGAGGAAAAGAGGTACTCATTACTTGAGTGCAACTACGTCTTAATTAAAGAGCAATTAATTTAGAAAAGGAATTAAGTCAAGTAAACTAGCTAGAGAGAAAATTTGTTTGTTTTGCTTTATCTAGGTTAGAAAAAAGATAAAAATGAATCTGGTTATTACACTTCAATTAATGAATTAATTACCAGGGATTACTGCTGGATCTGTGTGTTTGTGAAGAACAAGCAGCTCTGAGCGGATCTATGGTAGTGCAATCTCTCAAGCAAGAGGAGGAGGAGGAGTAATTTAATGGTGGAAAGGTTGGAATAGAAAGAGAGGAAAGAGAAGGAGAAGTACGGAAACTAAGAGAATTCATGTTTGGATTTTGGTTGGTATTATCTTGACTGCTCTCTGCCAAATTTCCTCCATGGTGATGATCTCCTCTTGAGGTAAAGGGATACATGATATCAGATATCTCTCTCTCTCTCTCTCTATATCTTTTTCTATGGGATCCGAGGAATTTGGTGAAAGTCATATGATGATGAGCAGATATTAAAGGCATTTATAATGAAAGAGATAATTATTCGCAACAAAAGAGCAACCAAGTACTCAAATAAATAAATAAATAAATAAAGTACTTAATTTGTTTCTCGAGATAGATACTATATACTTGTGTAGATTTTATGACCAATGTAAAGTTATACTCTTTGTCCGCTTGTGATTATTTTTTAGTGAGAGTACTGTATATTACAATGTATTGAATTTAGATTTTTTGTTTTTAAAATTTAAATAATTAATCTCAACCGTTCAATATTATTATTATATAAAAATATACTTCGATATCAATTTTTTAGTTTTTTTTTTGAATTTTTTACTTTCTTTTAGACAATTAGAAAATTACTTGATCAAAAAATTTTAGACCATTCGAGACATTGCCGGACCCAAAGTGGGTCAGGGGTAGACACTTGTCTATCTCTGGATTCGGGTTTTTTTAGATCTAGTGGTATTTTATACTTGTGCCTATTTTTCGATGGAAACAATATCTACCCTTGGATTTAATTTACGACCAAGTAGAATAAAATTACGTGAAAAAGAAAGTCAGTCTAGACTGATTTCGCATAAAAGAATTAAAGAAAAAAGACACGGTCTAATTCCCTACTCCACTCAGAAGAGCCGTTGATTTGCTAGTAGAAAAAAGAGATATGTTGCTAGGGATCTAAACATATATCATGCCGTAACTAGTAACGCCGTGACTTGAATCACGTGACGTGCTGTGGCTAAATTTGGAAGGATGGTCATTGCATGTGAATGGTCATAACACGTTAGTCTCACTGTGACCAAGGCATGCTGTAACCACACGTGATGTGTCCAAATGTGATCGGTCATGTTTGATCCTGTTTAACTATTTTTTTCATAATTTAGGTTAGTTTATTCAAGATTCACCATTCGATCAAGATCTAATGGTCCTAATTACATGTGACTCACGTGACCATGTGCCGTGCGGTGGCCAAATCTTTCACGTGACGTGTTGTGTCGTGTCAAATTTTCGAAAGATGATCATTTCGCGTCAATGGTCATGGCACGGGACACACAAGTCACAACACGTGACCGGCACATGTGCCATGTCATGCCGTGACAGAACCGTGTCGTGTCGTGACATATTTGCTTTTCTGTTATGATTCATCAGGAACAAAAAATTATACTTTTATTAGTATTTTGTACCTACCCTTGATCGGAATCTTGGATCTGCCTCTGATCCGAGAGTACCGAAAAACCTATCTAAAAAATAGTAAAAAACTTTCCCAAAAAATATAAAATTTGATCTCCAAGTATATTTTCATATGATAATATTGTTCAACGGTTCGAATTGAGTATTTGAATTTTGAAAACAAAAATATAAATCCAATATACGAACTAATATGCGCATTGCAATGTACCATAGCCTCACTCATTATATTTAATAATAGTATATTTACGAATTAATTTTTTTATTTTTTATGGAAGTTTAAGCGGTTAAGCATATGATACGTTAAAATTAGTTTTCAAGGCATATGCTTATCAGTTATATATTTGTTTTCAAAGTCCAAACGATAAATCTAAATTGTTCAAATCGATCTCCTTCTTGAGAGCTTCATTTATATATAAAAATTTTAAATTTTAAAATTTATTTAATATCAAGTCAAGCAGTCAAAAAATAAAGATTTTTATACTCATCTTAATTTATTATTTTTCTCAAAAATCTTCATTTTAAAAAAATCTAAAAAAATAGTAAACAGATTTCAAAAATGTAAAATTTGATATCCAAACACATTTTAATATGAAGATTTCTTTGATTGAATATGATATACCAGCGTATGATGAAATTCGTAACTTGACGTGATTTTAAGACATCTAAATATTATTTTTTCTAGAAAAGTAACACCTTTTTTTTCTCATTTCCTCTCCCTCCCTCTCTAAAAGCAACTTGGATCTGATTTTGAAGAGCGGAGTTACTCATCAATAAATTGTGTATACATTATTTTTTTCTAATGCACACTTTTAATTTTAGAAATTAAAAAAATCAAATATTTTGGAAATGATACTGAATTTTTTCTTCAAAAAATAGATGAAATTCTAATGATGCTAATCCACCAAGGACAGACGGATGGAACTACACTAATAATGTAGTCTCTAAAAACTATTGAATAAATATGTGGTTAAGATGAGATTTAACATCTGAAAAATATCAAAATCGCACTAAATAGTGTAGTCCCAGAAACCGGCACCTGATTATTTTTCAGAAGAAAAATACCAATCATTCTCTTTTCCAAAAAAATCAAAACTTTCATTTAAAAAAAATCCACACATTTTAGTACAACACCGTGTTTACGCATTAAATTAAACAAGATTAATTCATGCTTTCGATGAATCAAGCTTAATACATGGCATCAAAATGTGTGCCCTCAACCTTAGTATTTTTTTCTCCTTTGAAAAAAATCACTACCTTGCCCTCTAAATAAAATGTTTAAAACGCATATTTGCTACAACAAATACTCTTAATTTGAGCATCAGTGTTTCAATTTTAATTAAAATTAATCAGACGATTGTTTTATCCGAAGGTACGGTATATATGGGTAATGGGGAGCCATTTTTATTTTAAATTATGAAGGAATTAGTATAACAAAATCAATTCAATCAAATTAGTTGATGGCCAGCATCTTTTGGATTTGACATGTAATTATTAAAATTTCTCAAAAGCTACCCTGGAGGCACCGATGTTGATGCATTTGATTGATGGCAGCATCAAATACAATTATATATATGAATATGAATGAATAATTATCCATTGTTTTTGTCGTCATGAATAAATAATTACGTGATTGTAGATGATCATGATACTTTCATATATATATATAGATATATATATAGCTAGGTTGTGGATTGGATCAGACCATGTGAGGAGCTTCAGACATTCAGTCAATATTCAGATCATAAGCAATCATGCATCTACAGCCAATTACTAGTTGAGAGTTGAGGCCTACGAAGGTAAATTATTTAATCATATATATAGGGATTTTTTTTTCTGTAGTCAAAAAAGAAGAAGAGAGAGATAGCAAGGGTAACTGACTAACTGTGGTCTTCCATTGATAAAATCAAGGTCATAAATAGCAGTGTTGTAAAAAATATATGTTTAAACCAATATGTTTTTTAACCAATTAATCGGTAGATTTGTCGTTGGCAGTGATTAAATCGTCACAGGTTTTTTCGACTAATCGACTGATTATTTCTGATTAATCGCTTGGCGGCACCCTATCTGTCCGACAACCGTAAATTGTTATTTACAACACTGCTAAATAGCAGTTATCGCATCATCGCGCAAAGGCTAAATAAAAAGCTATCGCGAATAACGTAGCTATAGGGAAAGCTATCCTACATAGCGTTTTTTGTTTAAAAAAATGATGTTTTATATTTCTACTAATTATCAATGTTATCTAAAGTCTCATATAGTGATAAGTAACGCAAAATTGATTAAGGAATTAGAATATTCATATTGAACTAATACAAAGTCCAAATTACTATCAAAATATCCCTAATAATATCATAAACTATCTATCTTTTTCTATTCAAAATAACATAAGCATCATGACATAAATTATATATATCTTTCTATTAAAAAAAAACCTAAGCATCATGGCATAAACTATTTATCTTTTTTCTATTTAAAATAAAAAGCAATCCGAACTTTGAAAAAAATTGATCCTTAAAAAAACCAATTTGAACCTTTAAATAAAAGCCTATGTAGCATAGCGCGCGCTATAGCTCATTGTGTGTAGCGCAAATAGCGGACTGCTATTATTGCTATAGCGGTCGTAACTAAAATAGTGCACTTTTATCCCATAGCTTAGCATTTAAGGTCCGAAAATACTATAGCACCGCTATTACGTCGCTATAGCGTCCTATTTAGAACACTGGATAAAATAATCAATTTAAAAGTTAGCATCGGTAGGAATTTCACCGATTTTAACTAATTTTTTTTTCTCTAAAATTAAAAAAATTAGAAAATAGATGAAATCTTTCTATTACATCTAAATTATAATACACTGTATTTATTATTCTAATAAAAATATATGAATAGAGAAAAAAATGATTTGAATCGGTAAAATCCTGACGATCTTTGTACTAATAAATAACTATACGTACTCTTTCTATTTCTATGTCTTCTTTTTTAACATTTTTTATAGACAAAAATTCTCATATATACATACTGCATGGCCAGTGTGAGATATACAGTAATAATATTGGATCTTCATGAATGACATTATTCTAGCAAATCAGTCATAGGAGAAGGAATAAAAATGATATGCCAGGAGAGCATCTTGACCGGAAATTAAATGCAAGTAGAATTATACAGTTAAAAGTTGAACATGTAAGATCTGGCAGTAATGGTAGGTAGCTAATAGAATAGCAGAATTCTGTTATTCAAATCTCAACCGTTTATCCATATCGAGATCCGTTCATAAAATAATTTAACGGATGAGATTAGAATAACAAGATTCTGCTCTCCTATTTGGGCGGAATCGGTTCTAATATCATGGTATCGCTGAATGTTTGATTATTTTAAAAATATTTAGTTATATTTATTCTTAAAAAACCCATGTTCCTTGGAGAAATTAAAACTGAGGAAAATAATTAATGTTCATTAATTAGACAAAGAAGAAGATTTTAAATGTTCAATTTTAGTTCCTGCTTGGCCACTTGGAGGAAATTAGTTCATGGCATTATGGCACGTCCATGCATGATCTGATTTCCTTAATCATGTTGCGTGCATGAATCAATAATCCAATGGTTCAGTTAATCATGCAAGCATGTGCTACTTAATTATTAATTAAGTACTTAACACAGTAATGTGTAAACTATATATATCTTAATGCATGTACATCATATATCAGTCCTTTCCAGTTTCCAAAGAAAGCATGAAATCTGAACTTGTCTATTTTTGTCAGTATTTAACTGTTTATTATAATAACGAGATACTGTGAATGATTGATTATTTAATTTGTTTCATTACAACTCTTGTCAATTGAATCATTGCTACAAACGCAGATGTAATCAATTAAGTATAATAACTTTTTATCTAAAGGGTGACGCTATTCTAAGCGCATCTTTTACAATACTGAGAGCTTTGCTAGATTTTTTTTTTGCCTAAATACTCATTCTGCCCTTCAACTCTCTTTTTCGTTAATCTAGGTGTAATTTATAGTTAGTAAAAGATGCTTTTCATAACTCATGTAATTAATAGTTAATAAAAATGGTAAGGAGTTAAATTATAATATTCATGGAAAAGAAACTAGAAAGTAAATTAATTGTGAGATACAGATCGTCTGAGTTAACTCAAATTATTTAGAGTTTAGATATGGATTGTCTTATTTAAATCCACACAAAAATTAAGGGGGCATGTGCATTACAGACATGGTAGGATTGATTCGAATTCTGATTGAATGGTTCAGATCTAAACTCAAATATAATGTTACCTCAGGGATACATACTCGTGCAGTTGGAGACTTAGAGAAAAGAAGCTTATTATAGATACCACATGCATAAAGATAATTACGATGTATGCAATGAATTTTATGATTTTAATTTAATGCTGAACGCAAATAGAGGTTTTTTTTCGATTTAAAATATATCTCAGTATTAATTGGGAGTAGGTTTTGTTTAGTTTACAGAAGTCTTTGTTTATGTTTCAGACTTTATAATCAATAAGTATTATGTATAATTATTTAGTTCTTATGAATTTGATGGTTGGTACTGACATAGAATTGTAAACATAAATTTTATTAGTTTTGAACTATTTAACGAGCATATATCAGTGACTGATGTCAATTTGCTGCCTGTGCAGTAATTTTCAAAAGCAAATAAAAAAGACAACACGTGAAATCATTTAATTTGGATCTCTTTAATAGTTACCTTTCATAAATATAATTAATTTCAAACCATATATACAATAATACTAAATAGGGGTAAGTTATTTCTCTTAGCTCTCATTAATTAACCTAAATACTGCTATAAATATAGCAGCACTGTTATCTAAATTGCCAAACTGTTTTATTTTCTTTTAGAAATAATCAAGTAAAATAAATGGACGATGTGACTATAGTTAAGGACTTGAGAGTAAGTCCAACGGGCACCGGATCTACTTTAGTTCGACGGGTTCAATCATCGTTCAATATGCTTTAAGATTCGTGCACAAATGCTTTAAATTCGTGTGCACATATCTTAAGATTAATCAGACAGTTATGAAGCTCGTTGAACCTAAAAGAAGATCCGATGGACATGGAACCCACTCTGTTCTCAAAGTTAAGATAAACAATTAGGGAAAAAGTAAATTAAACAATGATAAACAAATTAAAGAGAAATAAATGATGGAAGAAAGAGCGGGTAAAGATGTCTGGAAACACTGGAAACTAATTAAAAGCACTGCCGAATAATCATCAGAGAATGTCATTGGGAGCTACAGCTAGCTACTTCATTTATAGTCTGATATAGTAATTGTTTTCTAATCTGTCTTTTTTTTTCTCAGACGTGTCATAAACTTCCTGAGTAAAACATCCGGTGATCAGGGCGTATGCTGCTCGACTGGTACACATTTATTTAATTACAGTTGTCTCTTGTGGTTGTCTGGTGTGCTACTGGGCTAACATTCTTTTTTCCTAGCTCAGGTAAAAAACATAATACAGTAAATCAATTTTGTTGGGTGTATACTATTATACTATATACAGTGTTCACTATAATTTATATGGCAAGTTGGGCCATTATATACTGTACTGGGCCCAGGGGTGCAAAAAAGATTGTAGCTCATGATTTAATTGAGTTTGATTCCAAAAAAAATTTGGTTCGAATTAAACCAGTTCAGTTCAAAATTGGTTCGAATCAAACTTGAACTGAGTCTGATTCGGTTTAAAACTCTTTTTTTTAGTTCTCTGCTTCAATTTCGAACTAGTTCACCGAATCAAACCCAAACTCTTCTTTTTAATTCAAAACTTTGCTTTAATTTGGAACCAGTTCGGTTCAAAATTGGTTTGAAATCAAGCTCGAACTGGATTAAGTTCTATTCGGTTTGATTCATTTGCAGCAACTGGGCTTGTATCTGGTGTTATTAATTTATTATATGGAAAATAAAATTATGCTTTTTGTTATTTATTTTGAACGGTCCGATTTAAAACGAACGAGTTAAACTGGACCAACTGATACTATTAGATGGAGTTCTTTTATTTTTATAATCCAATCAACATGCTGTAAATTTCTACATTAGATCTAATGTATGTAATTTGTGGACAAAATGTAGGAAGTTTAGTTTTGGAATTAAATTGGGGAGGAAAATTTGCGTTTCTCGTTGTCAGAGATTGGTCAACAGATCCAAGTCCCAACGGACCCAACCCATGAGGCCATGAGGCCATGAGGCCATGAGGCCATGAGGCCATCATCCTATGTCCTATGAACTGCGACTCTGTGACTCGTACGGTTGTACGGCCCAATGCCCACAGTCAATTCAGGTAATCAGGCCTACGCTTCAGAATCTAGACCATGCTTAGGACTTGGGACTTGGGACTTGGGAATTGGGAGGGGTAATTAAATTAGAGTATAACTAGGGTGCTTTTAGTAGAACTGTCGGATTAATTTCGATCCACGAATTCAAATTATTGAAATGTTTCTATCTTACGAGTGATGCGTCTACATGTGAAAATTTTAAAGTTTTGGATTAATTTAGTATAAAATCAAGTAGTCAAAATTAGAAAGTTTCTAAATTAATTTTAATGCATTCGTTTTTGGAAGCTTTTTAACCACTTGACTTTATACTAAATTAATCCGAAATTTTAAAATTTTCACATGTAGACGCATCACTCGTAAGATAGAAGGATTTCAACTGTTTGAATTTGTCGTTCGAAGTTAATCTGATAGATTTTGAGATGATTAAAGAAATGGGGAGGTGTCTTGAGAAAGAGGTAGATGATTAAGATCTGAGCAAAAGAAGGTCAAAGAAGATTGTCTTAATCCGCACTAAGAAACCGGTGTTCTGCAGAATTAAACAGCTAAAGAAGCTTAAGGAGGCTCTTGCCGAATAGACCCATTTAGATCCTGTGATGCTTTAAATGCCGAAATTTTTATTCATTGAAAATGCGAAAAAATAAAAAACAAAAATGAGAAATGACCCGGCAGAACTTCAAAAATAGAAAGGTAAGATTACCGTGTGGCGTAACAAATATCGGAAAAAAAAAGTGGAAATTAGACAGATATTTTCTGCTTCAATACAGTCTTAGTGAAAATCAGCATTGCATCGAAGTTTAAGCAAAAACGAATCCGATATGACAAAATCTATTAATTTGTGGAATGTTGTATCTAACAATTAATATCGTAGCAAAATAACTCGTCCCGTGTTGTTGTTGACTATGATTTTCATACGTGTGTTAGTAAAATTAATCATGAGATCAAATAGTGAATTTGGAATTATATAATCAAAATGAGCACTATCCAACAAGAGGAAACTCCAAGGATAATTTTTGCAAGCTGTTCCTTCATTTTGGTTCCTGTCATTATTACGTTGTGTTTTTTCTTCCAGACACATTTTGAAATTTGTTAACATGGCAAGTACCTAGATATTTTCAATTTAACATGAAAAAAATGTCTTAAATTATGAAGCCTTGTTTACTTTGTCTAATTTAACATTCCACTTTTTTGATAATTTTATGTTTGTTTTCCGATATCTGTTATATAATTTTTTATTTTTTTTTATAGTGGCTGTTGTATGATTTGTAGGGGTGTAAATGGAGCGGATTCGGAGCGGATAATGCTAAAACCATATCCACATCCACATTTCAATGAGCGGATACAAATACAGATAGCAAACGAATGTCAAAATGTAAAACCAAATCCACCTTAAACGGATACGAATACGGATTCGGAATGAATAATTGTCGAATAATTGAGTTATATGAACTTTAAGATATAATAATAACTAATAAAGTTTAGATATGAAAATAAATGAATAATTGTAAGTTGATGGATAGATTGATATTGGAAAGATGAGAGATATACGATATTTCATTCATATAATATATAAAGAAAATAAAGAAGTAGTACACAAAAAATAGTGTGGTGTAGTGGTTTGCAGCTTGAGATTTTAAATCTCAACTCCACAAGGTATGAGTTCGAACTCCAGTGGAATCCGAATCCGTATCCGAAATTATTCGGATCCGTTTAATCCAGATACGGATCTTGCTCGAATTCGGAGCGGATTATCGGCTCCGTTTTCAGCCCTAATGATTTGGCGTCTTATACGGACACCAAATCATGATCTTAATGTTTCTATTTTTATAATTCCACCGTTGTCATTTCTTGTTTTTGTTTTTAATTTTGTTTGTGTTTCCTATGATTATAAATTTCGGAAATGACTTTAAATGTTGGGGGCATTCTTAATTTATTAACGAATATATGAGGCGCACCAAAATTAAACTACAACACTACGTATTTGATTGTTACTTAAATTTAAGCAGGGTTAAGTTGCTTATTACTCATATTTTATATTTCTTTTGATAGTTCAAATCATGAACTAGATTAATCTGTTTGAAAGAGAAAAAAAAATGAGAAAAAATGTCTATATGCAACAACGAACCCTATAAGCTAAGTATGCCTGAATTTAATTTAATATGTCGTAATTTAATCTTGTTTTTATTTTTCATTATGTTCCACCGTTTGAGTATAGAGTAAGGTGTTTATTCCACCTCTTATTCTCCAATCAAATACGACATGCGAAATGTAAACAAATGTTACCTTAAAACATTGAACAATGATCTAACATGTGAATATATTCAAAATATTTTAAATAAAAGTATATCAATTACGTATCAATAACACAACAAAATTATTACATAAAAATCCAAACTTTTAAATTAAGTATATCAATTTTTTTTGTTCAAAATTATTACACAAGAGAGAACGAAATCTACTAATGTTCATTATTAAAGTACATTTTTATGCAACATCAAACAAAGGAATATACTAGTATTCCTTCCGATTTCCATACTAAGATATGTTTGTAGATGAAATGTTATAATTTTTGAATTTTTTTTTACTATCTTTTAAGATAGGTACAAAATCACTGTTTCTAAACTGAACTACAATGATTTTGTACCTATCTAAAAAAAATAATAATATTTTTTTTCAAAAATTATAAAATTTAGTCTCCAAGCATATTTTAATTCAGATATCACGTTGAGCGGTTTGAATTTTAAAAACGAAGATATAAAATACGAGATATGATAACGTATTGGAACATTCCTCTCGTATAATTTGTTGTACAATTAATTAATTTGTGTATTGCTTTTTAAATTTCTAAGCAATCAAAGAAATATATTAAAATTAAATAAAAAAAGACAAAAGCGATAATTATTTCTGAAAGCTTTACAAAAAGATACACATGCAGTTATCTCCTGCACATGTAAAATCAACAAGCTACTTATTTACCATGGGGTCCCACCCGACAGAGTCACCGTCTTCTTCTTTCCAGTAACGATCAACGAAAAAGCTCACCCCCAAATCAATCACATCCATTGCCTTTGAAGAATCCGTAAAGTAAAAAAAAAAAAAAAAAAAAAAAAAAAAAAAAAAATCTGAAAAACAGTGAGTGACAAAACTAGAAGCAGCTAGAACCAGAAGGAAGAATCGGCGTAACATACGGTGGATCGGTGGAATCAGCCAACCGGTGGTTCATCCCGCCGCGAGCCCCCATTCGGTTGGAAAATCTCCCAATAATAATCGGATCCTGATAGCAGCAATGGACCAGTGATTTCTTCAGTGTAAGGTCCTACTTACACTTACTAGGCTGTAAATCTATAACCCCCGCTCACCTCTATATATAAGTTATATTATTCTTCTTGCAGGGGTAGGGGTAGGGGTAGGGGTACAGCTCTGTAAATATGTCTGTTTCTTCTGAGGCTGAGGGGGGAGATGGTCCAGTTGTTCTCCAGTTGAAGAAATGGCAGGATTCCACATTTCAGTTCGACCTATCAGAGTTCCATGAAGGGTTTATATCACCCAGTAGACGAATGCTTCTCTTACTTTCTAATAAATATGAAGCCACGTTGGTCTCTTTTAGTTCTGGTAATTCTTTCTGTTATTGTTCATTTCTTTAATACCCATACACCCTTCCAAACTTATGTTGGACGGTGTCTCTGTAAAATCAATCAGGTAACCTCAAGCCACCTACCCTTTTATGTTTTTTTGTTCAATTCCAACTGTTTATATTCCAAACAATAAACCATATGGCCCCTTTTGCACTGTGATTATAGTCTCATCATATTATTTTAATTTAGGAACTTTATCAGAAAGCATATCAGGATCAGACTCAACAGATTTTTCAGACACCAAATCAAAATTTGAATCCCATTCTGTTATTTCTTGTGTGAAATCAATGTCTTGGGGGTGTTTCTGCGAGTCTTCTGGCCAATTGGAGGACTTCATTTTTAATGAATTGCTCATAATGTCTGGCGAGAGGGGCATCTTTGTCCATCTTTTTCGTGTCCCTGACAAAGTAAAATTGACTGACCCAACACCTATAATTGCTGAGTTGAATGGTAAATGGGTTGAGTGGGGCCCACCTCAAGAGATGGACACCGATAGCAAGAATCCGTTCAGAACTTATTTTACTGAAGTTGAATCAGGTGTTGTAGAAAATGGCAAGTACATGACCAAGTTCCCTCTGAATATAGCAGTCCCAAGTTCAGCAATGGCATTATCTTTTGATCTTTATGGTAACATTTTGGAATATTTAAACTGGCGAGGATTTTCATGCCGCTCCAGTTATGGGTGCTCTAGAGTTTTCTCCAGCTCTTCTAATCAGTTGATTGGTCTGATTCTGGACTTGGAGAAAAATGGAGTTGTAGACAGTGAAGATACAGATGATCCATGCAAGCTTTTGCTGGTTGTTGTGAGGATTCACCAATGGGGTCTTGAGTGGGTATTTTGTGAAGACTTGAACAAGTCTTTTTTTGAGGAACCCGGTTCCACTACAGAGTGGGTTGACTTCCAATTGTCAGAGAATTTTCTATTTTGCCTTAATGTGTCAGGTTTAATCGGTCTGTGGGACTTAAATACTGGTAATCTGTTAGTCCGGTCTGATATACTTACAAGTGAGATTATTGCAAAAAGGAGTTTCAAGAGGTTTTTGAGAGCCTCAGGCTCTGTGCTACTTGGAGTTATTGATGAACTTGGGGTTATTTATTTAGCTTCCCTTGATGAAATCATATCTGACAAGGCATTGGTTGCCTCCACTTCAGATCTCTATCTTGACCCATTAATTGCTTGGCGGGTTGCAGGTCATGAGATAGGTGCCCTAGCCTTAGGTTCTATTTTGTCCAAAGATCAAGCAATGCTCCCTTTAGAGGCCATGAGACTGTGGAAAAGGAGAAAACAAAATTACGGAAGTGGTGAAATGTACCCCAGTGGTTTTGACACTTGGTCAAATTCTGGATCCAAAACAGTTAAAGGCTTCAACCTGTTACGTAGAGTATTCCTTCCTCCTTACCAAGCTAGAGACGAAATGTTTGCTTGTCTTTCTCCCTTTGGAATTTTGAGGCTAGTTGTAAATCGAGAATCTACCAAGGGAAAAGGTGCAAAAGTTGTTCATACAGAGCTGCATGTGGGTCCATTACAGAATAAAGAAATATACTCTGACAGGGATTCCATTGGGTGTTTCTTCAAGGGTTATTTATATTTGATTACTAAGGATGGTGTATCTGTTGTGCTCCCCTCGATTTCGGTTCCGAACCAATTTGAGAATTCAGTTATGTTAGGAGTTGCATCTGAATCCAGGGGGAATTTGAGGCCGTGGCAGATAGAGGTCTTGGATCGAATGCATTTGTATGAAGGCTCGGTGGAGGCTGACCGCCTTTGCTTAGAGAACGGTGAATTTCTTTATACTATTTATGGTGTCGTAATATAGGATTGCCATACTGGTAGTACGGCACACAATAACCCTCAATCACCTAAATGATGATCGTCTAACATCAATTATCAAACCAAGGCAAAAGTAAGGCTCAATATTGTCTTAGTTATCAATTAGTCCTTAAATTATACCATAAAACAACCCGTCTAGCCTTAATAAATGGAAAATCAATATTCCAACTGGTCCAACTGCTATGGCGCTTCACTGAAAATGTAGTGACATACTGTATTGAAATGATTGGTAGAGTTCGAAAATGGTTACCATTCTGATTATTGCCCTCTTAACCCTCATTCATACCAATAAAAAGTAAAATTAGCATTTATTTACCCAATTGAAACCTATACATTGTCTGTAGTTGCATATTCCTTCAGCCAAGCTTCAATAAAGCTGGTAGTTTAAGACCCATTTGTCAGCCCCTACCTGTGATAAAATCCTGTGTTGCTTACATTTATTTTATTAACTAATCTATGGTGTGGATAATGAATGGCAGGATGGGATTTGAGAGTTTCTAGGATGCGACAAATGCAACTTGCATTGCATTACTCCAAGTTTGACGAGATAGAACTGTAAGTAAATTAAGCATATCCATACCAGCTTCATATGAGTCTGGTCATGATGCTAGCTAGCATGTAGTGGCCATTGCTGGACTGATTAATGTCCATGTAAATTCGATCTCCATTTCGTCATGTTTGTTTTTCTTGTATTTTCTTTTTGGTTTACCTTGGTTTTTTTGTGTTGAAACCATAATCATAAGCAAATGCATAAATATACTCCTGAAATAATAGCGGATATAAGCTAAGCATTATTGTTGACGAAATTGATATTTTTCTAAATAAATAGGAAATTCTTCCATTGAAATGTCTACTTGAACCAGAAGAAATAAGCCTTTTCTGGATTTATCAAATGATACACAATTCAATATGGTTAGAGTCATATATGGTCCTTTCTGGGTTTATGTTTGCAAACTTTCCAGTATTTCTCCTCTTTCAACTAGACCCAACATTGTTGCCAATTGTTTGCAAATGACATCCAACCACTTGACTAGTGTGATGGGAACATCATTTTACTTCAGATGTCAAGAAATTTGCCTACCCAAGTGAGATTTTTTTTCCCCTTAAGCCCAAGATGAACTAAATGAGAGCAAACTTATTTTATGTTGATTTCAAACTTGAAAGAAGTCATTGTGAAGCGATCCTACTGGGTTTGACATGAATTTTCATAATAATGCCAAATGTGTTGAGTGTATTCGTAAAAATATGGTAAAACGTTTGGTATAGTATGCAAGGTATCTAGTTATTTACTGTTTTATCATGACAAAGTTGTTATCATGACAAATTTGTAATTCTATGTTTTTCCTGTGCTGAGTAGATCATTAAGTAAGTTGGTGGATGTTGATCTAGCAGAAGAAGGTGTCTTACGACTGCTTTTTGCATCTGTTTATCCGATATTTGTTAGGGTTGCAAGTGAAAATGAGATTGTCTTTGCAACCAGGTATACATTTTCTCTAATAGCCATTTGTTTCTGTAAACAAGGAACATACTTTTATGTTCTACTGTATTCCTCAAAATTTCAAACTGGCCTGCTATGTTCTTTCACCAGGGTTGTTTGCATTTTGCGATGAGTTTTTTTTTTTTTTTTTTCATGTTTCCCTGTCAGTGAACACAGACACAGGACATACATATTGTCAGCAATAAGATGGTTATGCTATAGTACCTGAGGGATACTTTTGTCCATAAATTATCTTGAGACTTCTTGTTTGATCAAAAGCTTCTTATTTTTTGATTACTCAAAATATATGCAGGTTGATAAGTCTGGCTGCTAGCTTTGCTACCAAAATGATTCGCAAATATGCACTACTTGATCAGAACATGAGTAAGATTTAATAACCCTTCATTTGTTTTCACTATATCTTGAAAGCAATATTATAGATGGGTTTCTTATTCCTTTTTCTTTTTCTGTACTGTGCTTATCCAGATGATAGCTATTCAGGAAGGCTTTGTGAAATGGCATATTTTTTGGAAGTTATTCGAGATCTTCAGAGCCGGGTATCAGCTAGATGCAAAAAGCTTGTGGAAACGGTTTGTTTTTGTTGCAATATGAATAGAAGAATATTTTATCAACAAAGAAGATGATCTTTTACATTATTAAGCTGGCTGGTGGGGCTAGACATGAAAATCGGAGGGGGGAAAGATAGTTGTGTAATCTGGGGCTGAAAGTTAAAATCACTTGGATGTAGGAAACAAAGAACTCCAAGTTTAAACAAAAAGAAAAAACTAGAATGTTGGAAAGCATCTAAAAGATAATTGGCAAACAAATCTACCATCAATAGCTCACAGAATAACAAATTTATATACTTCAACATGTACCTCAACCTTGTCTACAATGTTGTAGATCCCATTTAGTATCAATTATAGATTGCCTATGCCTACAGGCTTACCCAATATTGTAGGCAACCTGGCTGTTATTAACAGATGCTGGATCCTGATAACTTGTACGACCAATGCATTGTCCAAAGTAAGCCAGGAAATTACGAACTAATATAATCATAAAGAAAATCAAAGATGATAGTATGCAATCACTTGATGAAAAGTAGTTGGTATTATCAGCCATGTTCATTATTGGCTCCGAATGCGGTGCTATTTGTGATCAAGCTTTTTGATACTCACATTTGGTGCTAATATGTGCATATTCAGGAGGTAGATGATACCAATTCGAGAGATCCTGGAACTGAGACTCTACCAGATGCATCGAACGACGATGAATTCAATTCTTCCAATAATAACCTGGCATTGCCACTGGCTGAATCTTCAACTGAATTGGTGGAGCAGGCTGGAATAAGACAACTGTTTATTCCAGAGAAAGTCAAGGATATGATGGCAAGATGGGAATTGAGTAACCTTGACCTGAAGAGTGTTGTCAAAGATGCTTTGAAATCTGGCCGGCTTCCTTTGGCAGTGCATCAGCTGAGACTTCTACATCAGAAGGAGGATGACACTGTTGTGTCTTCTTCAGATGAGAAGTCACATAATGCATTCAATGAAGTTCGTGAAATTGGGATCTCTATTGCATATGATCTGTTTGTGCAGGTAGCAAGTTGATTTCTTCTTTGGCTTCCATCTATACCTTTTGCCATCCTTGGTTTTTTATTTTTTTCAAGGCTTATATATATATTTTTTATTGATGCTATATTCAACTATACATGCCTTGAAGGTTAACTGAGATTAAGTTGTTGTTAAGAGAAATCTGTGGGGGTCCATGGGTTAAATGTATCACCTGCTAGTATTGCTAGTTCGGCAGTCACTTGCCCCATGGTTTTACCTGACTTACCAACTTTGCACTGTTTCACTCAGATGGCTTCTATTATTACTTTTTACTTGAGTTCAAAGTATGTTAATGAAATATGCCTTATGTCCCTGCAATAATTATAAAACTGTTGGGCTAGCTTGTTGTGATTAAACTTCAACCTCTGCATGAACCTCAATTAAACTAGGGGAAGAAAAGGGGAAAAAAGAAAGAAAGAGAAACCACAATTGAACTAGGAGGAAAAGGGGGAAATAAAGTTTTTAAAGTGGGCAATTGAAAAAGTCATCAAATCGAGATAAACAAAATGATTATCTTCAGATCCCTATACAATATTCAACTAAACTAGAAAAGCAAGGAAGAGGCAAAAACAAAAAAAAAATTGAAACTATGATAATAGATAATTATTTGACTGAAAAGCAAGGAAGAGGTAAAAACAACAAAAAAATTGAAATCATGATAATAGATAATTATTTGACTGAATTTCTTTTAATTGGTTTGTGCATGCATATGAAATGTTTGATAGGGGGAAACTAACTTAGCTGTGGCAACTCTTGAGAAGTTGGGAGAAGATATTGAGTTGGTATTGAGACAACTATTGTTCGGTACTGTCAGGAGGTCACTTAGGGTACGTATTATAGACCAAATGAAAAGGCGTGGTTTTCTAAGGTTGGATGAAACAAGAATTTTGGAGAGGATATTGCTTATCGAGGTTAGTTTCAATTCTGACATTTCTTTGTCTCTCCTTTATTGTTTCCTTCTTTCTTTTGTTTTATCTTTCATGCATCTGTTCACATACAAGGGGAAGATAAGCAGGTGTACATTAGTATGATATCTTGATGGTATGCCTCTATGCAGCTTAAAACAAATAAAAGATGTCCACATATATCAGCCATATAGTTTGCATCAAGTGCAAGCTATACCTCAAAAGTGTCTCATAAATAGTAAATCATAAATGCATAATAAATGAAAGTTTTTTGTGAGCATGAGATGAGGGTCAAAGCCCTTCAACTCACCCCAGTGCAGGCACTGGGTTTCAAACATGCCACCTCGGGCAATGTCTTAGCCATTAGGCTAGACATGGTTTGCTAAAAAAAAGCTTGCAACTACCTGCTTGGAATTGTTGCTAAGATCAATGTCATCTGGAGAATCTGCGTCAGTTTAACATGCTCTACTTAACGGGTTGGACTTCGAATTTTAGATCAAATAATTGGTTTACTTGGCGGCCTTTTACAATAGTGAAGTCTATGAATGATATATCTCGTATTTAGATCATAATATAGTGTTTTACAATAGTGAGGGCCCATGGAATTTTACCATATTCACAACATTGACTGGAATAACTATCTAATAATAAAATTTGGTAACTTATCAGACATGATATCCCCAAGTACTGAGCATACTACAGATGATGATCTGCACAGTAATACTTGCTAGTATTTAACATTTTTAATTATTACACATCATTATTTATGACTGATCTCACTTTTTATCTTCTGATTGTAAGAGGTTATATCCAAGAAGCAGCTTCTGGGTCACATATCAGAGAAGTCAGAGAGATTTGTCAGAACATACATCATTGGCGCTTTATGTGAATGGTTCCCCGATTTTTTGTGGTGAGGTTGACGGAGCCATCCTTGGTGTTTGGGCAGATATTTCGACCTACACAGATCTTCCTGAACCTTCCGAGAGTACCACTCCTGGTGGTTACTGGGCTTGTGCGGCTGCATGGTCTGATGCGTGGGACCAGAGAACAATTGATCGTGTGGTACTTGACCAACATCACCAGATGGAAATTCAAGTTCCATGGGAGTCCCAATTTGAGTACCACGTAGCCCATAACAACTTACAAGAGATCCTCAATCTCTTGGATACTATACCGATCCATCTACAGTCAGAAGGCATTCTGATGGTGAACCTGAGAAATATACCCGCAACTCAAAATCAAGGTTTATACATATGTGCTGGAGAAGAGATAGAGCCATCTTACATTGATGTCCCTGGTGTTATAATTTTGAAACATCCTTATTTCAAAAATGGTACATTATGGCTAAGAACCCTAATCGAGAAGGAGCTTGCGAAAAGGAATATTTTTCTAAGAGACCACTGGGAGGATACAGGTGAGATCGTAACGGTCTTAGCCCGTGCTGGGTTGATGTTCAATATTTCTGAGGCTTCTGATATGAACAATGCATCTGATGAGAAATCTCTTCAGATACAAGAGGTGGAAGATCTGCCAGACACAAAGCTTTCAGATGAAGGGTTTCATAAGCTTGTTGTTCATTTTTGTGTACAAAATGAGTTGCCTTATCTCCTTGACTTTTATCTTGACCATCATAATTTGGTCGGAGATCATAATTCCTTGCATGTGCTCTTGGATGCTGCGGTTAGCTTCTTGCTTCCTCTTTGTTTACTGATTCTATATTTGGTGTTTTTTGAAATTATCAATGATTTCTCATCCCACTAGGTACTTGACATAGCTAGTTATTCTTGAATATGCTTTCGGTGCAACTAATTGCTAAGCCTCAGTTAATGTACCGAGTTCAACTAAACAATACACAAGCATAGAAAAAATGTTTGAATTGATGTTCAACTGGTACAGAGACAGGGAGACCTGGCATGTATCTGATCGAATGGCTTGGTGATATCCACTTGTACCAAATTATAGTTTTCAAGTACAAATGCTAGTGGCATCAATTGTACCAAACCTATCATTTAAGCTCATGACTGGACCAAAATTTGAAAACACTTCCCTAGAAAATCCTAAAAGCTTACCTTCAAAATTCTAAATTGTCTCCCTTGAACGATATTTATTTTTTGGTTAATTTATCAGGGGGATTGCCAATGGGCGAAGTGGTTGCTTTTTTCAAGGCTTAGGGGGTATGAGTATGAGGCATCCCTTTCAAATGCACGCTGGAAACTGTCTCGTAATCTGGGCTCTGGTGGAAGTGGTGGTAATTTTCTGGAAATTGAGGAGAAGATCAATATAATAGATGACCTGATAGCTGAAGGTGTAGGAGAGATGTCTGCCTTGGCAACTCTAATGTATGCTACATTTCCAATTGAAAATTGTCTGTCTTTGGAAACTTTGGATAGACCTAGTCTACGAGAATATCCTACAATGTTAAAGACCCTCGTCTCTGCTTGCTCTGATAGAGATTATTCTGGACCTACGCATGCAAATAAGGGTAAGCATTTTATCATTTGGTTCGTTCTTGAGTTGGATTGATTTTATAGGAACTCTGATAATTTTATATTTCTGTTTTATTGGTACAGTGTTAGGAAAGAGGGCGTTATCAGAGTACTTTAATTGGAGATATGGTGTATTTTACTCTTCTTGGGGTGATGCATCATTGTTGCAAATTCTTCAAGCGGCCTTCCCAAAACCTGTCAGGAGGCTAGTTCAGCTTTTGGTGCAGGTCTGTGTTCTCTGTGTCTGTGTTCAAATTCGAAGTACAAGATGTACTTCTGAACTAGTTTGATATTAATATACTTCAACATGATGCCTCCCTCATCTAAACAAGAATGCTACTGTGCTAAATTGGCAGTATGCGTCTGGTGTTAAACATGTTAAGCTTAACCTTGCATTAATTGAATGTATATTTCTTGCTGATGCATCTGTGACATCCATCAGGGTCCTTTCAGCTTGCAAGTCATGGAATTTGAAAAAGAAACATCGAACATGTCTGATGAATTCCTAGTGCGCTGTCTACGACACTCTATTCTGAAAATAGCCGGGGATAACAAAACTGATCCCATTGTCTTGGAAGCATCAGTTCAGAAAAGCATCGAAAAGGAATTATTCTCAGCTGAGGTTAATTTTTAATTTCTAAAGTAGAAAAACACTTGATAGTCTCTTTTGTGCTATTTTTCTGTGAAACAAGCAGAATAAATCCAAAATAATTCTGAAATTCAATTGGGACTAGTTTTTGTCCCAAGTCTTGTTCAGAAGTTCTTTGGAACAAAGCAGAGTTTGGTATATGTATTTTATTCTTCTTGGGTGAATTAGCCTTATGCCAGGCATTGAATCAACTATTTCTAGAAGGATAATGGCAATTTAATTAAGCTTCCTCATGGGTTGATATTTATGTCCCCTATGGTTTAGCTAAATTTATCCCGGGAAAAAGGTTTAGCTAAATTTAATTCGTGATAGGCTTGGCGAGCCAGCTGTAAAAAAAAAACAGCCTCTTTATGGAAATGAAACCCTCATGAATTGGGCAGGAGTAGTACTAGGATGGGTGACCTCCTGGGAAGTCCCTGTGTTGCTGATTCCGATTGGGTTTCATTTCTAGCCTACCCCAACTTGTTTGGGAATAAAGGCTTTGAAGAAGAAGAAGAAAAAGGTTTAGCTGGAAATAAACTAGTACTCGTTCTCAAAGTTGTTTGTGTTCGTAATGAAGGGGGAAGTAAGGCCTCTGTCAATCCTTAATTTGATGGTAACGTCTATGTCAACCCCTAATTACCATCAAATTCTCAGACTGAAAACTGCTCAAAATGTCATATCTTATATGTCTCACCAAATTTCTGTTTGTTTGTTTTCTTTTAATCTTTCTCAGGAAAATGGATTTAAGGTGGAGCAAGACTTGAATCGGGGCAGAGTTCTAGCTGTTTTCAGTTCGCTCATTGGAAAAAGAGCTCTAGAGCTGAGATCAACAGATCCACGCCTAGATCAGTCAGTAAAGCCAAATGTTGTTTTTGACACACAAAAGTTTCTTCGACCTCTGAACCAGAGTGAGAGATCAGTTCTTCAGTGGGTATGTACCAGTTCGGACCTAATTGAACTCCCTCTTATTTTCTTAAACACAATTGCCATTTGAGTCCCCATGCATGAGCGTAGCATGGGCTCTGTCAAGTTGGCCTGGCATAACTTGACCTGACACCAGTTGTTCAGGTAGATACATTCATGCATGGGTTGGTTTGGATCAAGGACTGGTAATGCTAACTTGAGGTAACTCAGTTATGGGCATCCATGTGGGTCTTAGAATTTAGTTGTTTTTAAAAATGCAAAAAAGCTTAGCTTCAAATTAGCAAATTACTTGTCATTTAAGATTTATCTAAAAACTAGAAGAATAACATAGTTACATAAGATGAATGAATAGCTAGGTTTATTTATTTTTTGGGGTTGGTTAGGATAGGAAGGGTATTGGGGAGGGGGGTTGATATGTTAGATCATTCTTTTGTTTCATAACATTTTACCAATTAAAAAAAAAGCAACGGGATAGGTGATTTAAAAAATATCCAAGAAAGAACGATAACACAGGGGTTTCTTCCTTGACAATGCAATTATCTGACAATATTGACAACATCTTTAAAAGCTAGAGAACCAAACTATGAGTTCATGTGTGTGTCATTGGACATGCACATACAAATTTCATGCAATTTAAGTATCTTTTAATTGATCCTTAAATTCAAACTGTTAAAAGTTTAAATTGTTTGATGACTGCTAAAACATGCACGAAGACTCGATTCTATTTTAAAATGATAGTATTACACATATCATGCCTACAATGTCGAAGTTTGTTTTTTTGGAGATTAACAAGACTGCTGACTTGCTGAGTTAAATAGTTGTCAGCGGAGTCCTTTTAAGTATGGCATATATCTACAGCTAACTAAAATTGGCAGTATGGTGACTCAACATATTGGGTTGACCTCATCGGACCTGTTAGGTTAACTGAATCAGATCTTATCTTGATTATGTTTTGAAGTGAAATAGTACTGACTGATCATACCCAACCTGTTTGGATCCATTGCCATCCAGTGAAGAAATACTAGGTGGATTGAAAACTGTAAGCTTAAAACTTAAAATTCAATAGTTCATCATCCTTTTCCATTGTATTTCAGGTGGTTCCACTAGCTATTAGAAGTTTTGATGACTCATCAGTGGTCACCTCCTGTGGCTTCTTTTTTGAGCTATGTGGCATATCCTTTGAAATGCTTCGCCTTGATATCAATGCCCTGAGGCGCATCTCTTCAAAATATGGTCGAGCTGACAAAACCCTAGCCCCTAACCTAGCTAAGGAACTATCTGAAGAATACATCAAGTATGACTACCTTGAAATCAACAGCCAAAACCAAAAGATGCCACCTTCAAAGACTTTGGTTAACATTCTCCACTATCTTGAAGAGGCAAGCTTGCCGGTAATAGAAGAAGAGGATAATTGCGGGACTTGGCTTAAAACTGGAACTGGTGATGCATCCCATCTGAGGTCAAAACAAAGCGAAGCGAGCAGGTATTGGAGTTTGGTAGTAGACTTCTGTCAAGTGCATCACCTTCCGATAAGCACTAAGTATCTTGCTTTGCTTGCGAGCAACAATGATTGGGTATGTCTTCTTTTTGTCTTTTTAAGGGTTAATTTGAAAGAATAATTGCTACTAGCACCTTGCAGTTCTCATTTTTCATCCAGTATTACACATTTTAAGTTTAACTACAGATAACATCTATCTTTCAGTTCAATGGAGCATGAGATATATAGTTTATTTTTGACAATCATACCCTCATAATGATTTGTCTTTCTGCCTTATTGAAGCACAAAAAAATCACAATAATATCAAATGCTGTATTTTAGTTTTTCTATCTGTTAGGATTGTTTTGTGTTATCTTTAAATATCTATGAAGGTGGGTTGATTGATGAAATACTTAGAATTGTTGGGTGTTATTAGTGAAATAGTAGATTATTGGGCGTATTGTGGGCGTATTGTGCTTGCAGTACTCTCACTAGGTTATTAGGGTGGAGGCATGTTATTAATGATTGTACTTTCTTACAGGTTGGTTTTCTTATGGAAGCTCAGCTTGGCGGCTTTTCGGCAGATGTTGTCAGTCAAGTGGTAATGCCTAATTTTTTATTGATAACTAGACATCGTAGTGTGGCAGAATTTACCTCATGGTGCATTTGAATCGTGGAAGGAATAGAGCAAGAATAGAGCTATTTTAGTTAGTGTGTGAGGCTAGTGCGAGAAAAGTGCTAATCTAAATAGTGTGTGGAGAGTGTTCATCTTGTGCTATTGAGAATAGTACAAACATTGTTTGGGTTGCATACTAGAAATAGCACATTGATCTTGTGATAGAACAAGACTATTCCAAAGAAAAACCGGGTTAGTGGAATAGCGCTAACCCAGCACTATTCTAAGCTCCCGGTTGAGCATTGGGATTGTAGCTATTTCCAACGAAAGATTGGGTGAGTGGAGTAGCGTTAACCCAGCACTATTCTAAGCTCTTGGTTGAGCATTTTAATAGCCTGGAGGATGAACCTGCTTGGTACAAAGGAGCAGGGCTGAACCAGTTGTTTGGTTGTGGTGTTGTACCCTAGCTTTGATTACCTAAAAGAATTAGCATTGGTAAAATGCCTGGTAACTAACTGGTCTGTAGAAGGGTTTTTTGACTGTAGGTGCATATAATGCCTACAATGCCTAGTAACTAGCCGGTCTATACAGGGATGAACTGAATGTACTGTATAGACTGCATGCAAATGACATTAGTGTACATGTAGATTTTTATCTTTGATCTCTTTTTTCTTTCTGTTGTATTATTTCTGTTCTTCTACTTTTAGGCTACCAAGGAATTAAAAGATGCAAGGCTAAGGGCCCATGTACTAACAGTCCTTTGTAGCATGCAATCTGCACCAAAAAAATCAGATGATGAAGGATATGTTTCAGCTAATGAAGAGAGCAATACACCGGCAGAACTTTTTATGGTTGTCACACAGTGTGAGAAGCAGAAGTTCCCTGGAGAAGCACTGCTAAGAAAGGCAAGGATGATGCGCTGGCCATTGTTGGCTATAGTTGCCTCGTGCTTCAGTGACATATCCACTCTCTCATGTGCATCTTTCTGGCTCGAGATTACTGGTTCTAGGTAAGAATAATAAATAAATAGTAGAATTTGTTTGTTTTTGCCCCTGAATAGTAAAAATTCCATGCATACCCCTGAATTATCTCTTATACCTCATTATAGCCAGGAGTATGTTGCGTATAGTCTTCATTTTAAGTCTATGTTAAGAAATGAGGGAAAACGTGGATGTCTTACAGAGTATATGAGACAAGATATGTCAAACAGGTCTGTTCATGATCTGTTAAAGCTGAAACCGATATGACCTGTTATGTGTCAGAGAATGTCAAACATTTATCCAACCCATTAATCCATTAGGGCAATTTGAGTGGTGTCAGATCAGTCACAGTTTGCACCCCTACCCTTAGGACACTAACCTTTTTCTCTGTATATGTTAGAGAACTTTTTTTTGAACCCCCCCCCCCCCCCGACACCCACCCCATCCCCCACAAAATAAATGGAATAGGATATTTCATTGAGATGGAATAGATAGGGGCTCAATTGCAAAATGGAAGGGTTTGGCTGCAACCAACATCTCCACTATATTCTTTTAATGTCGCATCACCATCACCCTCTATTTCGTCCAATTCCTCTGTTTCACGGTGATTCCATTTCATTATCCCCTTTGCCTCGAGAGACTTGAACCACTGTATGTGAGGTTATATTTGGTTATAACTTCCCATTTTGTTGCATATTCAGTTCTCTTGCTAAATCTTAATCCCTCTGTTGCAGGTTATCTCTCATAAAAGCAGACAAGATCATCTTAGAAATAGCCAAAAATGTTGGATTGGCTGTTGAACACACAAATAAACTACCACCTGAGGAATATAATGTCAGAACTACCTTTGACAGACAGAATGCAAAACGGCAGCGGATATCAGAACCTGCACCACAGGATTCATGCCTCACCTCCACTTCTGATAATGCTAATGTGCAAAGCTCTATTCTAATGATTGTCAGTCAAGAAGCTACTGTTAGTGACGAGAGAAAGAAAACTGAAGAAGCACTTGGTTTACTTGCCGAAATGGTGGTTTTATTTTGTGAAAAGCAGATGTTTTTACCATTATTACGGGCCTTTGAGTTATTTCTTCCCTTCTGCCCTCTCCTCAGTCTTATTCGATCTCTTCAGGTGAAGCCTTTGTTTTCTAGTCTACTCATATAAGAAATTTTTGTGCTGTGGAATTGGTAGTCTTGTTCACAGAAAATATATATATTTTTTTGCTATCTGCTCAGAGCAAAAATACAGTTTTATATGGATGGAGGTCATTTTTTTTTTCTGGAGTTTGTTCCTTTTCTTGACAAATCTACAGTTTCTAAAAGCTTTATTCATTGCAATTATAGATCTATTTCCAACATCCTTCTCATTAATAAGATGCTACTAGATTAGGGAAGTGAGACAAAGAAAGAAGGAATTTGAAGAATAATTTAGAGGAGAAAACTAACTCTATTGGTAACAGAAAAAGAAAATCGCTACTAATATTCCATGTACCTCTCAGGCATTCTCCCAAATGCGGTTAGCTGAGGCCTCAGCCCACCTAGCTGCATTCTCGGCCCGAACGAAAGAAGAACAATCTCACACCCAACCGGCCCTTCTACATGATGAGCTACTCAACCAATCACCATGGCTCAGCAGCACGGCTGTCAATGCAGCAGAGGCAGTACTTTCCACCTGTCCTACCCTTTATGAGAAACGCTCTTTGCTGCAGTTACTTGCCTCAGCCGATTTTGGAGATGATGGTTCTTTGGCAGCATATTTCAAGAGGCTCTATTGGAAGATCAGCTTGGCCGATTCTGATTTGAAAACAGATTGGTTTGATAAACTGGATGATGGGGTGCTGTTGACTGAATTGGAAAAGAGAGGGAGGTGGGAGGAGGCCCGAAGCTGGGCCAGGCAGCTCGGTGCAAGCAATGCTTCCTGGAAGTCAGCTGTTCACCATGTTACTGAATCGCAGGTACAAATACAGGGCTGGGCACTGGGATTTTTGATAGACATGATCTATACTGTAATTTCAGAATGCTTCTTAAGTTGAGTTCTGTGGTATACAGATAAGTTGATGCACCAAAAAATATAGAAAAATCACAAATCAGCTACCAAAAACAAAAAAAACGATGAAAGCTCCTTTCATGTGCTGGTAGTAAGTACCAAGACGCTGATTCTGCCTGTGACTGTTAGTCGCTGATGTTATGTATTCTTATTGTAATTAGGCGGAAGCTATGGTCTCAGAGTGGAAGGAATTCCTGTGGGATTTTTCTCAGGAGCGTGCTGCTTTGTGGGGCCATTGCCAGGCTCTATTTGTTAGATACTCTTTTCCCCCTCTTCAGGCAGGCTCTTTTTTCCTGAAACATGCAGAGGCCATAGAAAAGGAGTTACCCGCAAGGGAACTCCATGAGATGCTCCTTCTATCCCTACAATGGCTTAGTGGAACCATTACTCAAATCCCTCCGTATGTTTATCTCTCTCGTTTAATTATCTTTTGGGGTCATTTAATTAGATAAGAGTAATATGGTTATTTCTTCATGCAGGGTTTATCCACTCCATCTATTAAGGGAGATCGAGACTAGAGTGTGGCTTTTGGCAGTGGAATCAGAAACCCAATCCAACCCTGAAATTGAACCAACATCCCCCAGCTCGGTACAGAACCTCTCTGTGAAAACTAGCTTGAGCTTTATTGAACAAACTGCTAAGGTTGTCTCCAAGATGGATTCACACATAAATGCAACACATGCCCAAGTGGCCGAGCGAAGCAGTGGCATTTTCAGAGAGAACAACAGCACTTTATCTGCTGCTTCAGCTGGTAGTAGAACCAAGAGAAAGGGAAAGCCGTACCTCCCACTTAGACGCACCATTAATGAAAATTTTGAGACTTCTGATGAGATAATTAGTTCTGAAGGAACAAATCTCGGGGTTACTATTTCAGGATGGGAGGAGAGGGTGGGCCAGGTGGAAATGGAGAGAGCAGTTCTGTCACTACTGGAGTTTGGGCAGATCACTGCTGCTAAGCAGCTCCAACAGAAGCTGTCACCTACACAAGTGCCGGAGGAACTGAATCTAATTGATTCCGTTTTGAAACTTGCAAAATTTGCATCTTCTAATGGAGGTGGAGAGATAAGCTTATCGGTGTTGGACGAGGCAGTGTGTTCTGTTTTGCGTTCACTTGACTTGCCGACTGAACAAAACAGGGTCGACCCATCACAGGTATAGTTGATGCTTGTTGTCACTCTGCTTGGATTCAATTTCAAATACTAGGTCAAGGAAAATCCAACTGGCCAGTTTTGCATTTGTATTTGCTGACTTGATGCTGTATGGAAAATATAGACAAGTGATAGCTACCAAGAAATATAACAATTGTCAAAAAGAAAAAAATTGAAAGAAAAATCTAAATAAGATATTAGGCTGTCTGACTAAATGAATACGCCTTATGGAATAATAGGTACTAGCACTACTGTATATCTGCCATTGTTTCTGTTCTAATGAGCTCAGCTTTGATTACCTTTTTGTGTTTGAGCCAAACTTTTAAATTCTCTGGATATCATTAACAATTAATTGGTTATTATTATTTTTTTTTTTGAAATGCACTGTCTGATGTTGTGCCAACTCTGAACTTGCTCACATGTCTTTTGTCCCTATGGTACATGGACATATGGCCTTACCATTGTGAGAATTTAGTAACTTAAGCTACAAGTGGTTGGTTCCTGTCAGCTGTGTTTATTAGTAAAAATCTTTTATGTTACTCTCTTATGTTTCAAGGCATTGGATGCTCTAAGCCGTAAGTGTGGAGAAGGACGAGGACGCGGCCTCTGCTTGAAAGTTAAAGCAGTCGTGAGAGCTGCAATGGTGCTAGGACTCACATTTACGGAGGCATTCGGAAAGCAGCCTTTGGAGCTGTTGCAGCTGCTCTCTCTAAAGGCGCAAGTTTCCATTGAGGAGGCGACACTTCTTGTGGAAACCTACTCCCCACCCCCGCCTAGCATTGCCCTCATCCTAGCAGAATCATTTTTGAAGGTATACTTTTGCTGCTGCTTTTGTAGTTGCACAAATTGCCAGTAATGCAAGGGACAGTGGCTAGTACACTAGGATGATCAAATGATACCTCTGCTTATTAAGAATTATTATTATTTTTTAAAGTTAACAGTGTCAGCACCCCACATTTCTGGAACATATAATCTTAAACTTGGCTGATTTCAAGTAATCCATTAATATCACCCGAATCATCAAATCAAATGAAGGCTCTGGCAAGCACAGAATGACTAAGCAGCCCGAATTTCTGGAGCACCCTACTATCGGTGCCAAATATGAGGAAATGTTGCGAATTTTTTCCAGATGTTACGTTTTTTGTGTCGTTGCAAGGAACTTAAAGAACAGATCAAACTTTGAATACACTCGCACAAATAAATTAAGTAAATAAAATTCCAGTGCAGATGGTTGAGACTTCAAAAAAGTACTTCTATGCTTTGTTTTTGTGAACGTTGTTTCGTGGTTGATATCATGATAGGGGCTTCTTGCAGCACACCGTGGAGGGTGTTTAGAAAATCAAAAAGAGGAGGGCCCTGAACCTCTATTGTGGAGATCAAGTGACTTCTTGAAATGGGCAAAGCTGTGCCCGAGTGAATCCGAAATTGGTCATGCTCTAATGCGTGTGGTCATGACAGGTCAAGTTCCCCGTGCTTGTGAGGTATTCTATGGCTTACATGATACATTAGTTCAGAAGTGTAAATTCAGTAGTAGTCCCCCACCCTCTCCCCCCTGTTCTTTTTAGAATATTTTGCTTCTGACATTGATAGTTAATTTTTTTTCTTGAATTTATAAAGCCATTAAATGTTATATGAAATTCAATATTCTAAACTGAGGTCTTACTTGACTCGTATTGTATTGACCATACTGGTACCTTGAACAATGCTACTGTAATTTAAGGAACAGAAGCATGAGATAAATTATAAGTTACTCTGGTACAGTACTGTCCTTTCTGGTTGGTGAGCTCATCTATTGAGATTGCAGTTCTTGATGCAAAGGGGCTGACTACAAAATTATTGAAATAACATCGTATCTCAGGTTGAGATCCTGATACTGGCACACCACTTCTACATGAGCTCAGCATGCCTTGATGGCGTTGATGTTTTGGTAACCTTCGTGGCTAACCGTGTAGAATCATATGTACTAGAGGATGATTTCTCTTCTTTGGCGCGGCTTGTAACTGGAGTCGCCAATTTCCGCTCTTTCTCCTTCATTCTCGATATTCTGATAGAAAGTGGGCAGCTTGAGTTACTGCTCGAGAAGTACTCGGCTGCGGCTGAGACTGCCACTGGCTCAGTTGCAGCAGTTAGAGGGATTCGTATGACTGTGCTCACATCTCTCAAACGCTATAACCCTCACGACCTTGATGCTTTTGCAATGGTTTGTGCATCTGTCACCTTATATTTTCTTTACTTGCGCTTTAGTTTGTACAAATGTAGAAAATTGGTAGACCCTGCCTATTGTAGAATTTGCAGACATAAACCAAACCCATTGGTCAAAATTGTGACGCTAAAGTAATTTGGTAAGTTATCTTTAACAATGGTGTTGCCTTAATAGTACTCAAAAGGTTTTAGTTTGTAATTATGTGGCAAAAATTACTTCAATTGAAGTAGTCTAATCATTCTTATTTTGTTATAATATTTCAACAGCACTAAGATACAGGCAGCAATGTCTCCTTTTCTGTAGTTTGTAACACTACAGAAATGTAGTTATGTGGAGTCCTTAGTTAAGGGCAGTAAATGTTATTTCTCAGAATATCCTGTATGTTAGTTTGCAAGCACCAAATGTGGAGGGAAATTCTTCTCTTGATAACCAACAGGCTTCTTTCAAATCTCCTTTTTTCTGACATGCATAGTGTAGCATATGCTTATCCATATCTGATCGTACACAGGTGTACAACCATTTTGACATGAAGCACGATGCAGCCAATCTTCTTGAGTCCCGATCAACAAACCGCATACAACACTGGCTATCTCTGAAGGACCGTGACCGCCGGGAACGCTCAGGTCAGCTCCTAGACTCGATGTGCCACCTGATTGAAGCTGGCGAGACACTCTCCACAATCGATGCAGGTCAGCGAACTCACCGGTCATGTGCCCGTGCTTCACTGCTGACCCTGCAGATTCGAATCCCTGACATCACATGGGTTCAGCTGTCAGAGACCAATGCGAGACGAATCCTTGTTGAGCAGTCAAGGTTCCAGGAGGCATTGGTTGTGGCCGAGGCATATGGTCTCAACCAGCCTATGGAGTGGGCCCCAGTCTTCTGGACCCTGATGCTGAAACCTGATTTGTTGGAGCAGTTTGTGGCTGAGTTTGTGGCTGTTTTGCCGTTGCATCCATCCATGCTTCACGAGCTGGCCAGGTTTGTTTTTTTTAAGGAACTCAAAATGATTTTGCAGTACAGTAAGGTAAGTTGCTACATGATTTTTTTTTTATTGCTCCTATGTTGATGTGGTATTGTTTTTTTTTTTTTAACATTAGAGCTGATGTAATATGCTTTACACAACTTCCTCTTTGAAGCCTAACTGCCTCATAATTGGCCTTGATGAGTCGGGGTCAACTGGGACACATCCAGGACCGGCCAAAATTTTGAACAGTGTATGTGGCTGTCAAGCTGGACTGTAGTGGGTAGAAAAATCAGAGATAAAATCCCGTCATCTCTGAATTAAACAATGTATTCAAAGGACCTAAGAACCCAAATTACTAAAATGCCCTTCTGCCTGTGATGATAGGTTTTATAGGTCAGAGGTGTCAGCTAGGGGTGACCAGAAACACTTTTCAGTGTGGCTTTCGCCAGGAGGTTTGCCAGCTGAGTGGGTGAAGCATCTTGATCGGTCTTTCAGGAGTGTTCTGAAAAGGACGAGAGATTTGAGGGTCAGGATGCAACTTGCAGTGTATGCCACTGGATTTGGTGATGTGGTTGAAGCCTGCTTGAAAGTGCTTGATAAGGTTCCTGACAATGCGGGTCTGCTTGTCCTGCGCAGAGGTCATGGCGGGGCCTACCTTCCTCTTATGTGATTGCGCTCTCTCTCTCTCCCTCTCTCTTTCTCGAGGTTGCAGCAACTGTTAAGGTTGTAAAATGTGCTCTCTCTCTATCTCTATCTCTCTCTCTCAATTAATTACAGCGGCTGTCAAGTCTCTCCTTCTCCACTCTGGGTAGGTAAATTGTATGTGTATAAGAAAGTAGGTATAAGAGCCAGGTGAACCAAATTTTGTAACATATTTTTGGCTGAGGCATGTTGAGTTTCTTCTTTCTTGATTTTTTTTTTTTTTTTTATAGCTTGTTTTTTCTGTTCTAATATAAGATAATATGAGGAACATTTTTGTACATGAGGCTTTCTTGTGTAGAGTATGCAGCTAGATGTGGGCTCTTGAGTTACAAAGAATTTAGAACTTGCTCGTCTTTAAATAAAAGCACTTTTGTATTTGTAGTAAAGTGGATTTGCTTCGTTTTATTACTTGCGTTCTTGTTATTGTATCTTTGGTCCAAATGATCCTTTCAGGTGCTTTTGCATGAAAATAAGCGCATAGTCGTTCAAGGTGAGAGTTGCAGGTAAATTTGGTTGCCAATTATTTCTCGAGGTATTGATTGTTGTTAGGTTTGAATTTAGTTTTAACTTGACACGAATCTCAAAACACATCCCTATATCTTTACAGGCACCAATTTCAATCGCTAGGTTGGAAGCTCTCGGACTCAGAGTGTGTTCGGCACATACACAGATTAAATTTTAAGTGGGATTAAAAGAGCACTTATTCAAGAGAATTAAATTAAGAAAAAGATACTAAGGTGATTTAATTCAAAATAAATAATGTCTTAATTCGTAAGGCAAGAGGTATTTAGCTCGATGAAAAGAGTAAAAGTTAATTGTCACTAAAAAAAGAAAGTAGTTGTTCGGACGAATTAAACTTGTAAAAAATTTAAAAGGGATGTAAAAAATTATTGAGGATCTGTAGCAGTTTGGGTACGATGCCCATCTGACTAAAACTGAGTTCGATGGGTTCCATAACCGTCCGTCTGCTTTAAATCCGTGCATGTTGCTGCAATATCTGTGCACGTTTACTTCAATATCCGTGCGCACAGATCTTAAACCAGACCGGACGGTTATGGAACCCATCGTACTCAGTGGATATCCGACCCAAGCTGCCCCCCGATTTGTGGTTTACTGGGTTTTGGCATCTCTTGTCCGACATCCCACTTGATGACTTAATCATGTAGAAGGCGCCAGCACGACCGACCCCATTTCTTTCCTGACATGTGGCGGTGGCGCTATATACTACCCACCCATTCTCCCTTTCTCAGTGCACGTGGCATCTCTGTCGACTTGGGAAGAAAGCGAATTTAAATTTATTTCCACAGGTCGAAAAATTAAACATCTTCAATTCTTCATCTCAAATCTCAAATCTCGCGCGAGATCTTAGAGAAAGTTGGTCATTCTCCCTACTCGAGTCGCCTGAATTGGAAGAATCAAAGATTTCCTCTCAGTGTCGCGGTTAAGAATTCAGATCAAGATCGCTACTATATGCCTTATATATTACTCGGTTTCGCCCGATTCCCTCCCGTTTTCACCTTTTTGTGCTTCGACAATGGTCAATACGGAGAATGAAGGGACTCAAACGGAAAAGAGCATCCATCAGTTCCCGGAAGAAGCAAGGAGAATTCTCCTGAATATAGCTTCCGAATGGGGTGACGTGGCAGCATGTGATTCGCCAGAGGTGGTGCAGCTAAAAGGAGCCATGACGAACGAGGTGTACCAGATCAACTGGCCAGCGGTTGGCTCCTCAAGACGAGTGATTGTGAGGATCTATGGCGAAGGTGTGGATGTGTTTTTCGATCGCGAAATGGAGGTGCGAACCTTTGAGTGCATGTCCAAGCACGGGCAAGGGCCAAGATTGCTTGGCCGATTCGCTGATGGCAGGGTTGAAGAATTTATCAATGCTAGGGTATGTTCATCTTTCTAATTAATTTGTAATTTTGTTCAAAAATATGATCAGATTGGTTCACAGTGAACTTTATAACTAGAATTTGGTTATAATCATGGCATGTATAGTAAGTCTGGTATCAGTACCAGATGAATGCTGGGACTGACCCTGCCATTTTGCAATTGTTGTAGTTAGTGGTCCCAGCTAACAAAAATTAATATGCAGAATTCTTATTTTAATTAGTATTCAACAAATTATAAACAAGTTATCATAGTTGACTGCAGATCAAAGTGTTAAAGTGCATATGTTACAAGCTCATAATATTAAATAATATCAAAAATTGTGAATGGAAAAAATAAATAATGCTTTTACCCAACATAAAGAGTTTGGCTAGGAACCAGACAATCTGTACATCAATATTTATATCTGATTAAAGTTTTTTATGAATTTCTGGGGGCATCCAATATTTTATTTTAATTTCAATTGCTAATTTCTCAGCAAAATAAGCAACTTACCAAGATTTAGAAATAAACCCTGTGGAGAGTTTGTATTTCTGAGCAGTAAATGAGAGAGAGAGAGAGAGAGAGAGAGAGAGAGAAGAGCAATGTGCCAAGAGCACAATGTTTTCTCTATAGGCGAAGGGCATGGAAAATGACTTTAAAAGCGTTTAAACATCAGGGATAGTTTCACGACTGGTCTTCTGTCCCCGTCCCTGTCTCTGGATGTGTTTAAATGTAATATAAGGGATACATCTGGTCTTATAGAACCAAATTATGTAATGTTTACTGCTCCTACAAGTGAGAAGCATCTCACATGCCTTTAGCGATGTTTACTGCTCCTACAAATTCCCTTTCGTTTTCTGTTATTTGTGGATAGATGAATACTGAACAGGAGGGTAATTTGGGTACTTCAATTGGATAGTTTGTCTAGCTGATGTTTCTGTGTTTTGTAGTGTTGCTACATGCATAACATTTTTGTTTTACAATTTTGTGAGATAAATGATATTTCATATTATGCAGGGTTGCATTATGGTATTGTCTCTTTTTTAGGGAATCTTTGTAGGCAGAACTCAGAAATGCATGTAACTATCTTTGTTTTTCCAGACTTTGTCAGCAGCTGATCTGAGGGACCCAGAAATATCATCGCTCATAGCAATTAAATTGCAGGAGTTTCATAACCTTCACATGCCTGGTCCAAGAGATGTTCTTTTATGGCCAAGATTGAGGTTAGTTTTTCCTCTTTTGTTTGTACTTTTTGCACTATTAATTAATAAAAATATTAGCATTACAATCTTGGACACACTTATGTTGTGGCTAGAATCCTCATTCGTCAATTTATTGTCGTGCTTTATTTCTTGTGTTTAAATGAGGCTTAATGTTCATTAAATACAAGTGCCAGTCCTTGGTTGATTGAGGTAGTAAAGAACAAAAATCAGGTCTTATACAAGTGCATTCAAATCTAACATTTGATGCATCAGGGGTTGGATCAAGAAGGCGCTCGATCTGTGCTCAGCCGAAGAGGTGAAGGAATTCAGCTTAGATAATATAGGGGAGGAGATAAACATGTTAGAAACGACTCTTTCACGGGATGGCGAGAGAATAGGGTTTTGTCATAATGACCTCCAATATGGCAATATCATGATAGATGAAGAGACCCGTCAGGTCACTATCATTGTAAGTTGTGTTTTTTCCTTGTAAATAGTTTCCGTGCACAACCTGGCTTCTCTTATTGAAAATTGCCTAAATTATCCCCTTTGTTTCCAATGTACGGACAAGCTGACTCCAAGAAAGTAGGGTTTGTATGCACATTTTGGGAGTTAATGAGGGATATGTGGTTCCTCCTTTCTGTTGGGCCATTAATTAAATTCTTGTTCTGATAGGGGTACATGATCCTTCCCCTTCTTTGTTCATTTTAATCTTTTTTAAGGTTTTCGTTTTATAAGAACCTTTAAGTCATTTAGTCATGTTGAATCAGGGAAGTTTGATTTTGTTTAGGGGAATTCGAAGCACATAGGAAAGCTAACTGTTTAAGAAATCTACTCTGTTTTAAAAGAGGGGTTTTAGGCAAATGCATGTGGCCTCTTTGCTTTCTCTAGTGGGGTTCTAATTGAGGTTTAGCTTTGACCTGAGGATCCATCTGAGAAACTAAAGGAGAATCTTTTATGTATATGTCAGTGGTAGTGGTGCAGATTTGTACCCGCCCAGGTATAACTTTTCATTCTGCTCCTTTGTCTGAAATATCTCTTCTAAAAAAATTAATCTCAGGATTATGAGTATGCAAGTTTCAATCCAATTGCATTTGATATTGCTAATCATTTCTGTGAGATGTCTGCTAATTACCACACCGATAAACCCCACATCTTGGATTTCTCCCAGTATCCTGGTTTGTCCTCTTTTTTTTTATTATTTTTTCATATATAGTCTTTTCGTTCTCTAACATATCGGCATTTTTAACAAAACGAAAAAGAGTGATCAATATTTTAGCAGTGTATATGTTTCCTTTCATTTATTAGGTGTTGAAGAACGTAGGAGATTTGTGAAGACATATCTCAGTTCCTCAGGTTTTCTTTTTTATAGAGATCAAGTACTTTCTTTGAGTTTGCAAAAGTTTCCCCTGGTTTTACATTATTTTTATTTTTTATTTTTTATTTGTTGTTGAAGGTGAAATTCCAAGTGATGTTGAAATTGAGGAGTTACTAAAAGAAATAGAGAAGTATGCTCTGGGTAGTCATCTATTTTGGGGACTCTGGGGCATCATATCTGTAAGTTACATATTTTAAAAAATGTCTCCTTTTTTCTTTTACTCAAATTCTTTTCAGCTTACTAAATTTTATGTGTTTAATTATTTGTAGGAACATGTGAATGATATAGATTTTGACTACAAGGAGTATGCCAGACAACGGTTCCAGCAATATTGGCTCATGAAACCTGTGTTACAACGATCATAGATTTTGATTCTGCAATTTTCTAGCACAAACTTATTCTTTGGACAGTTGTGTTAATATTTATCATTATAGAAGTTGGTGTTTTGTCTTTTGTTTCTTTCAGTAAGGTACTTGCTCATTTTTTCAAGTTCCTTGTAGGAAATAAAATATATTAATGCACCTTCCTTGTACTATTAAATAAGTGTGGCATAAATCATAATTAATGTTTAATTAATCTCTAATGGTAGATCAATTTTAGGCTTTAATGGAGCAGCCTGGTCGTGGTGTTACTGTTATTGCGCCTAGAAAGAGGGTGTGGTGGAGTGGTTCGCTGTAAGTGGAATTTTGGTCGTCGCAGATAGCAACAGTCCTTTTATGCAAATTATTATTGCTCAGTATTTTGTCCCGCAGAAGCAACCCAATAGAGATTCTGATTGTAGAAAGGAAAGAAATTCAAAATTATTGTAGAAAGGGAAAAAAAAAACTATATATAGAAATCTACGAATATTAATCTCAAATCAAGGCACCCATCGAATGACAGATCTTAATTTATCTTGTATTTTATGAATCGAAGGCTTAGCGCAGTGTTCAATTCTAAAAAAAAAACATGTAAATATGTTGGGCCTTCAGTAAAAAAAATAATATACAATAGGCCTTGTATTTCCGTTGCTTTCAATATTTTTTTTATGTGCAAGAAAATAATATTTTATAAATTCTAGATTTATATATTATAGTTAGTTTAAGGTAGATCAGAGATTATTTTGAATAAATAGGAAAGAGAACTAAAAAAGAAAAATTAATTTCTTAGTAGTGGTTATCCCAAGGTTTTGACAACAAAAGCTACACTTCCATGCAAACAAGATAACATGGGCTTCCAATTCCTGTATTTGTAACTCCAGATTCTGAGTTAAACCGCTTGAATAGCAAACTTTAGCTATCCAAATAGTTCAAATTCCTGTATAGAAACTTCAGCTATAAAAGGAGTTCAAATTCCTAGACTTGTTCAAAAGAAGAACAGTTATTTCCAAACCAGGTCCGATTCCCTGCTGGTTTGCGCCTTCCTTTTTATTTGAGAATTTTCATGCGTGTATTATTTTTGCATGGATAATTATTAACCAATAACTATCATTCAGAGAGCGATCACCTAATGCTTCATTCAGGCAGTGTGCCGAACATTGACGCGTCTTGTATAATTGTGTAGTAAATGATTTACTCTTTTAGATGCATTAATTTTTTTGTATATGATTAATCTTCTTCGATACATCAAAACTCTGTGTTCGCTGTATAAAAAATGTTTTGACAATTTTTAGCAGTGCTTCTTGGTCAGATAAGTGTAAATACATATGCAAACTTTTAATACGTCACAAAAATATAAATTTAGTATTGTATAGATTTCACTCTTATCGACACATTAAAATTAATTTGCACGTGTATTTGCATATAATGTCAATTATGTAATACAATTATGGATTAGTTACTGTCAATTATAGTTATCAATTAAAGTGATCAAATCAGGCACAACGTTGAGTAAATATGTAATACAATTATGAATTAGTTACTCAGGGCATCATGAAGGTCTGAAAGATGCTGTTGTAGGCCAGATTGTTTATAACAATGCTGAAATTCTCCAAAAGAAATTTAGAAGTGCCAATAAGAAAATATAATCAATAGCTGACTTGTCTTGTCACTAAAAAGTTTTAGAGACTTTCTTTCATAGTTCATGTTAAGGATGCAATCATTCACCAGCCCAAAGAAAGGTCAATGATTATTTGAGATTACATATATAGTTATGATTATTAGGTTTAGCATATATCAACATTTGTGGGCTCAAAGGAAGGCATATTGTTTAATGTGTTAATTGAATCATTAATACTCTATTATTGAAAGACTCATTTAATGATGATATTGGCATTATGATAAGAAGCCTCATTAATGAATATTAAGATAATGTTTCTAAATGGTAACATTGAAGAAATGATCTATATAGCGCACCAGAAAACTATGTCTATGGTGTGCACACTCAAGAAATCCATCTATGGGCTAAAACATGCGTCTCGTCAGTGGTGTTACAAATTTCACAATGTGATTTACTCATTTAATTTTGAGTCTAACATTGTGGATGAGTGTGGATGTCTCAAGTTATGTGGGAGTAAAATTATGTTTCCGGTTATATATGTAAATGATATTTTGCTTGCCAGTAATGATATAAATATGTTGCAACAAACTAAGAACTTTCTAATAAGAAATTTTTGTAGAAAGAAAGTTCTTGGTGATGAATTATTTAGGATAAAAAGATACTGAGGTATATTAAGGATTATCCAGAAGGAAATTATATCGATAAGATTTTTTGGCAAGATATTGGCATGCAAAATAATAAAACCAGAAAATAACTCCAATAATGAAAGGCTCAACCGATGCTCCAAATATTCTTTGGAATGTGGAGCAATACTAAAGTAAGCGAATAAAAATACACATAATCACGTATCAGAGGCTGAAAAAAAACTAGAGGTCATAAAGTATTCCGACTCTGTTTTTTGGAGGATGTCAAAATAAGCATGAGATCAACATCTGCGCCAATTCATGGAAAAGTGCAAAACCAATCCCTTGTTGCATTTTCCACAATGGCTGCATAATATGTTGCATGTTGTGAGACATCAAAACACGATATATGGTTGTGCAATTTGATCACTAGTCCATTTAGTGGATTCTATTGAGAAATCACTACAAATTTTGTGACAATTTGATAGTGTTGTATGCAAATAAAGTTCTTCAGAGTCTAAGTACATTGACATTAAGGAAAGAGTACAGAATGATGAGTTAAAGATAGAACATGTAAGGACAGATTTTGTGTTAACATGTCCTCTTATTAAGAAATTCACACCATCTAAGAGCTCATAAGGGTGTAATTTCTGTTAAGGACGTTCAGTTTCAGTGGGAGTATATTATTTATTATGTTTTATTTTTATTACAATTTGGGATATGTAACTTGTCACATGTAACAAGTGTTATATATATTGTGAAGTTTTGACATTTTGTTTCTAGTTTATGTTTGATCTCTAATTCAGTTAATATATGAAATTTAGTTTCAAGATTAAGGGAGACCAAGTTAGAAATATGCATATTAGGATCACAATTGCATGTAATTTCTATGCTACACATCTACATCATGATTTATGTCATTCGGCTATATTAGTGAGTGATTATTAAGGGTTTAGTTGCGAATAAATGCGACGACTTCCGCTTTAGTCCTTTGTTGATAGAGTTGATGGACCAAATTGGTTTGGAAATATACGAAGTAAACAGTAAATGAATGTGTGCACATAAGAAATACAATACATAATTGAAATGACATACATACTACTTAAGTGGGAGATTGTTGGATTTAATTCCATATCTTGTTGGATTTAATACTAACGTTGAGTAAAAATTGTAATACAATTATGGATTGGTTATTGGCAATTATGGTTATCAATTAAAGTGATCAAATTATGCACAAGATATCCAGTATATTCATTTAGATGTGGTCCATAAATGTGTAGAACAATTTAGGCAAATATCAAATCATTGACGGACTGATTCTGAGATTTGCAATTCAGAAAACTGCCTTTTCATAGAATTGTGTGGGCCACACAGATATTAATGCGGCTGCACAAATTTTGATGCGATAGCACAGTTTTTGATGCAGTCGCATGAAATTCATTTTTCAAATTGAATAAGGATTGGTCCCCAAGATGCAAGATAATACAGAAAAGCACAGAAACTGAATATATGTTTTTCTCTTTAGAAAAATACAGATCTGTGTGTCTTCTTTTCTTCTTCCACTATCAAAGAATAGAGAAGAGAAATTCATTAGGAAATTTGACAATAATTTCTCAAAGGCTATATCTTGCTGTTTTGGAAGACCTATTCCACGATTATACGACATAAAGGCGAGAAGGACTTCTTGCCATTGAATACTTGTCTCGTGTTCACGGAGATGGTTGTTGCTCTATTAAGGCTTTGGATATTCCATGACAAACAACATGGAATCAGGTATTATGTTCCGCACTTATGATTTATGTTTTGGGTCTCTTTGGCATATGATGGTCCTTAAATTAAGGTGGGGAACTATTTCTCCTTCCCAGAGTGTTAATGTTTGACCCCTAAATGAGATGTAATTGTTTGATCTCTAATTAAGACGTAATTGTTTGGACTTTATGATTCTCCAACATATAAAACTTACTACAATGAGGATTAGTCTTTGGTCTAGTGATAAAGATACATATTTCTTATGTGCGAGATTATGAGTTTCAAATTCAGATGAAAAAAAATTATTTATTATAATTGAAATAAATAGTCTTGGATGGTTTGGCCCATTACACGATTTCAAAGAAATAAAACTTAACAACAACGTTACTTGTTAACAGCGGCGGATTTAGGAGGGTGCAATTTTGTAGTTTATATATTATAATTTTTACATATAATATTTTTCAGCCTCCCTCAATCTTAATATTTCCGATTCCGCCCCTACATGTGAATTGATTAATGTAGCAAGAACACATATTTTGTTATTTATTCATCTATGAGTTCGACTATTGTGACATCAGTAGTTTTTTTTGGTCTAAATATATACCACCAACAAAAACCTATCGAATATGCTTAAAACGAGAAATTCAAACCGTTCAACTGATAAATTTCATGAGTAGTGCGTTTACAGGTAAAATTTATAATTTTATCTATGTATTTAGTATCATGTCAAGTGGTTAAATGCAAGGGCGGATTTACGTGTATGTCAGGGGTGCTAAGCCACCCTATGTTTTAATTTTGAATAATTATTTTCATTCTCGCGCTACAGTATCCGCACTGTACCCGCACTATACATTAAAGACATGATGTGTTATGGTCCCCACTAATTACTTGGTCCCCCCCCCCCTTTTCAGTCCCCACACTCGTCCAGCGCCAGCCTTTATAAATATAAATGCTTGCAAGATAAGAAATTGATACTTACAAAATAAGATATTAATACTTGTGTACGTCACTTGATATGATAACTCTTTTTTTCAGTCCCCAATGGTCCCCGCGTCAACCTTTCTCAAATAAAGTAGTGGGGACTCCGCATCCCTATATCAATCTTTCCCAATCGTCCCGCGTCAATCTTCTTCTAACAAACATAGTTTATCACAGAGATGTAAATACTTCAGTGCATAGATATAAATCATTGTATTACTTGATATTAATACTTTCATATGTTATATAGTATAATATATTCATATGTCAAAAACACTTGCAATATTTCTTTAACAAAAATAGTTGACCACATAGGTATAAATACTTGAAATACTTGATATTAATACTTTCAGATATCATCCAGTGTCATATATAAAAAATACTGAAAGTGTAGGTATAAATACTTGTGTGACGACGAGCTTGAAAATATGTCATCATGGATCTCATTTGAAATAGAAAATTGCGTAGAAGACGTTAGTGGTTTTAGATTTGCAAAATTTCTCATAGATCGTCAGAAATATGAACGAAAATAAAGGGAGAAAAAAAATCCACCTCTAACGTGTATGGTCCCCCATCTAGTTTGAGTGGTCCCCACCATGCATTTATGGTGCAGGTACTTTTGAGAAATTTAGATGGGGAAATAATTATTTACGTAAAAGTTGTTCATCTTATATATATAAATACTTCTGTGCATAGGTATAAATACTTTCATGTATAGATATTAATACTTTGGAAAAAAAATTCAGTCCTAGAGTTTTTGCGGTCCCCCAAGTTGTTATAGCAGTTATGGAAGTTATGGTGCGGGTACAGTGCGGGTACAGTGCGGGTATTGTAGTGCAGGTACTGATATCAGCTTCCTTTAATTTTTTTTTAATTATATATATCAAAATTTAATTTATTTTTTTAATTTTTATGAACTTTTATATAGTCTAGGCCCCCTCATAAAAATAAATAATATGTACTTGTAGTCTAGTGGCTTGAGTTCTAGTTGGTATGTGTAAGGTCATTGATTCAATTCCTACTAACCACAATATTTTTGTTTTTTTTATATATTACATTTTATAGATTAGTTCCCCTATTCAAATTTTCTAATTTCACCCCTGGTTAAATGTTAGAGTTTTTAATTTAACTTTAATATATTCATTTTTCATTATTTTTTAACTGTTTGACTTTGTACAAAATAATTACAATAATTATAAATTTTGCATATAAACACATTACTCATAAAAAGGATAGTTTAAACGGTTTGGATTCTAATTTGAAACTAATTCGATAAATTTTGAAGTTAAATGCAAATATTATTGATGTCAAAATAGCCGGACTCTTTATTTATAATTAATTGCTCTTTTATATTATAAAAATCATAAGAAATGAGAAGTTTCTGAAGACACATACACCGACCTTATACATTATTCACAAAACATGCAAAGGCTGTAAAAACACTAGTTCTCCTAGGGATTGAATTCTCTGCCCCCCAGGGGGCAGGATTTTCCTGCCCCTGAGTCACTGAAATGTGGACCACACCAAAACTAAAAACTAAAATCTAAATTTATAAATCCGTCTGGACCCACTTGTCAGTCTCACTGGGGGCAGGAAAATCCTGCCCCCCGGGGGCAGGTGATCTCTGTCCGTTCTCCTAGCCTAGCTAGCATTGATTGGATATACATATGCACGCTCATCCGAAAGTACAACATTCAAACCACTACTCTATAGGAATTAACATACGCCAAAACAATGACACCAAGTTTTAACCACCACAAGATTCTCAACACGTGAGCTATTGTGTTTAGGTATATATATATATTAAGTCTTAACGGTCCCACCTGGAGTTATCCTGCATTAGTTAAAGCCTAATTTAAGAGATGAAACAATATTTATATAATTAGAAAAATTGCACCAATTCTTATAAGAATAGAACTTGTAGGCAATGTAAGCATAGTAGTTGAAATTAATTTCTCCACTAAATATCATAGCAGTCAGTTTCAAGCCCTATGAATCTATGATCGTGTTAAATTAACAATACTATCTTTCTTGATACACTTTTCTATGGTGCCAGTAGGTTTACCTTTAAGTTCACTTTTTTGTGCATTTTCTTCTGGTCAGAATTTAACAAGTCCCCTTCATTTCATTTAATATGACAACTAGGTGTAATTAATGAATTATATGTTTACCTCTGCCGGCATAACACGGTTCACTCTAAACTCGAAATCAAGATCAGGCATTACTTCTCCATCTTCGACTTCAGCATTGGTTAATGTCAGAGCTTTCTGGAGTTTTCGGTAACAGAACACCTCCACCTCTGCCATGAAAACGGCCGAGACGGGTCGGTGATCTGACAGCTTTTGTTCGGCTCTTTTGTATTTTAGATGCCTCACACCTTTTCCAAATGTCAAGATACGGTCGCACCTGATAAATTACGAGAGTGATGATTAAATATCTGAAAGGTTTTATGATGAATAGTAATACAGAGTACATAACCACCATTGTTTTTTTGTTCTTTCATTTTTTTTTCTTGCCACCACTGTTTTTTTATAGTTAGAAAACAACAGACTGCTGTTTTTTCTATAGTACGTTGCTAATGACATATTGCCTAAGACTGCTGTTTTTTGAAGGTTGCCACCACTGTTTTTTTTATAGTTAGAAAACAACAGACTGTCGTTTTTCTATAGTTGCTAATGACATATTGCCTAACATGGACCCTGGTAGGGTTTAACAAATCAATTTGATTAATATGACATGCATGTTGCAGGGGAACAGACAAAAACTTAACAGGGCCTTGATAACAATCACCACCTGAAACATTTCCTTCCAATAATTATGTTATTTGAAACTTAAATAATATAATTAAAATATTTGTGGTAATGACCTGCTAATGGATAAAGAAGAGCATATATATAAAGAAAAAACAGAGCAAGGAGATGTCCAATGCTTAACAATCATAAAAAGCTTCATACCATGCCGGAGATCTTCTCCCACCCTTGTGATCATCTTCGATATACTTCTCTGAATTGTTCGCGTATTTATATGTTGGAGGAAAATTTAGTGTGCCTTCTGACCATCCATCAAAGACACGCCCTTTTCTCAGCTCCTTTTTAAGCTTTCAACCGATTTTAAAAGTGAATTTTAGCAAAAGGAAATAAGGAACAACATACATAAAAAAAAAAACTTAAATTGGAGTTTCAGATAGGTATTTAAAACAAAACAAAATAATGTTATACATACTTGATCTTTCTCTGACAATCCAGACCAGTCTTTTATGGAGACGAGCTCATGTGTCTTCTCATATGGTAAATTTATTCGATAATTCAAATCTCCAAGCCAAACTATTCTTCTGCAAATTATTTGGAAGATAACATAAACAAAACATAAATAATTTGAACTACCGTTGTATGTTGCAGAGGCCAGCTTTTATAGGCGCAATATTGAACGAAATTTACCAATTTTATGTAAATTGCATAAATTATCCTCAGCTGTATAGGCATGCATCAAGTCCTTTTATATCTGTGTTAGAATTATACAACTAAAAGCAAAACAGAAATGAAAGACTATATATCTATATATTATATACTAATAAAGCTACTCATGCCAACACAAAAACCGTCATAGCAAACTTGACTTACTCATGGTCATGGATGGTTTTAGGCAATCCAGGGCCATCTGTCGAGCGAAAGAGTGTCCTACGGTGTATCTCTTGCACATCTGCATTTCGACGTATAGCATCTGCCTCTTTCTCTCCTGATGAGAGGTGCGTGCACACAAAGCAGAACAGTGTCTGATATATGGACATGCTTACCGATATTGACCCCTGCACCACAAGTTTTGTTTATTTTATTGTGCATTACATTTGCATTCGGGGTGTTTTGGTTCTGTATATTGCCACTGAAAATTGGCAGAACTAATTGCCATTCCATTTTTTTTTTTTTTTTTTTGTAGATGGTTGGTCTTGGTCTAATGAGGTATTAAGCAGATACAGTCAGGTAAAAACCTAGGTATGCATCACAAATGAGAAATTTATCCATTAAATTTAGAGACTGAAACTAAAATTGAAATGCTGGAAATAATTTGTACCAGTGATGAAATGACATTCTATGAAGAACTAGTCTAACCTTGTTGCCTATATATCCCATTGCACCCACTCCAACCGTAGAAACTTTCAAATTTTGAATGTGTTTCCTCAGGGACCTTCGGACCCAAATCGAAATAAAAACACCAACCATCTGCTTGCTTATAATCCTTACAAACGACGAGCTCTTCTTTTTTGATTCAATTCCATCTAGCCCGGTATCAGTAATCATATTTTCTCTCAAAGATGCAAGCCCCTCATCTACTACTTTGAAGGAGCTATAATTCCTAAACGATTTCACCGACTTGAAAGATTTGGTACTAGTTAAAGTCGCATTGCTTTTTGACAACAAATCTAAAGGTTGCTCTGGCCAGACCAACCCGATTCTTTCTGATCGGGTCAGTGTTTTCAAAAGCTGTTTTTGTTGCACCTTAGGCGATTCCAAATCGGTTTGTTCATCATTTTCTAAAACAAAATGGTTCAGCCTCTCTAGTCTCTTAAATGAAGGTATCTCCCTTTTTATGTTCTTTTCAGGTTCAACTTCCACAGTTGTGCTGAAAGGAATTTCTTCGTCAGAGTCAGAGTCGTTGTCGAGGCCAAGAAGCAACTCATTGACGGCTGATACCGTATCTTCTGATGGGTTGAATCTCGAAGGAGAAGATGGATTACTGAAGGACTTGTATTTAGTCTTTTTGGGTTGAACTTTGTTCAAGTTTTCTCGAATTATTTCTTCCCATTTTGAAGCAGGTCGGTTGTCTTCGGCACCAAATACATTCCCGGCATTTAGTGGAACTATTTCCTGAAACCTGTAACGAACAGATAAAATAATTTTGAAGTTATGAGTTTAAAATATATACCTTTTCATATTATGATATGTTTATTTGATTATTTATATGTCTTATCACTTTAATTTCTGTAGTTTCTGGTCCTTCCATTTGGGAACAGTTCCAAGTTCTAAACTTCTAATTCAATCTCTGAAGAAATCAATTATCAGATGATAAAAATAATAAAGAATATTTTTTTTTACCCAACAACATATATATCAGCTGGTTCATTTGTGTCTAGCCAGCCAGAAAGGTCTAAGCTATCTGGTGGAGTCCTGCCTCCTACATTCCATGTGCCTATGCAAACTCTGCAGTACATGAAAATAGTGAAGAAATTAATATGTACTGTGAAAAAAAAAATAGGGGAAGAAATTAATATGTACTGTGAAGCTTTTTATTCAGTTTGGTACCTGAGTTCCTTGTTATTTATATATTGGGCCCTGAATGTTTCTGAGTTTCTTCTTCTCAACTTATATGGCATTCCCTCCAATGGGTCATCTGCACATCAGCACATGCATATATGCCAATATTTTTTTTAGTTAGAAAATACAAAAATGGCACAAAAGAAAACTAAATTATAGTACTGTTATGACCTGGTTAATTCCATGTATAAAATATTAATGGCGTATGAGTTACGGCTCTGAAATCTGAAAGCCATACATAACTTGTTAATTAATTTGTTTCCCGTCCCAATTTTTTTATTGGATATTAAGACTCATTCACAAACTTACCTTTGAATAATTAAGGTCGGTTGTGTTAATGCATCACCTAAGTTAATTAAGTTTTTTTTTTTATATTTTAACTGTATTTTGATCTGATTTGGACAATCCAAGAAATTGGACCGTTAGGTATATATATATTCCAAGTAAATGGTGAAAAAAGAAAAGAACAAAAAAACGATAATTAAGTTTGTTAACAATTTTTGGAGAGAGAAAAGAAAGAAAGATGATATATAAATTAACAACAAAATAAAACAAAAGCATCAGAGGAAGAACGTACCTGGAGCCTCTTTCTGTGGCCCCCCATTTCTTCTCTTTTCTTCCTCCTCAAACTCGCAATTTTCTACAAGAAAAATTGCCAAAATCAGTAACAATCTAAAAGATACTAAAAAATTTGAAGTAGCAAACAACTAATAATAAAATTAAGTAACCATCTTCGTCAAATTCTTCGCTGTCGTTGTCTCCTTCATCAGCGCTATAATCAGAATCATGTCCAGTTATGTTAAGCCATTTCTTGAGCACCACCTTCGGCCAGAAAACCTACAAGAAATTTATTATTTTTTTCTCACAAAAGTCACACAAACCATGGTGAAGAAGTAACTGAAGATTGACGTAGTAGCAAATTAACCTCTCCAGTTTTTCTTGAATCATGCTTCATTTCAATTCTCTGCTCTGCTACTAGATCGAGATAGAGAGAGAGAGAGAGGTGGAACAGGAAAAGTGCGTGCTAGCTAGCTAGCCTAGCTAGTGTTCTCTGCTAGGTACTTATGTTTGGTCAGTCTCCACTCCCAATGATATATTAATTTGCTCTCTTTTTCACGATCCTCTCTCTTGACATCACTGTATAGAGGCAGTTATAGTCATTAGAGGCATTGATAGCTTCGTGACTTTATATTTGTGGGCATTGAATTGATAGCTACAGTCTACAGAGATGAGAGAGCAGGAAGGAATAGTCTCCATTACATTAATCACCTAATGCTACTGCCGCGGTTATAATAACATTTCATTATTTTCCTGTGTTACAGTTATTCGAATTGTCTGTTATAAATTGTTAACGGTCCGGATCTTACTGCAGCCCTCCAGTGAGTTTCTTAACTGGAGAGACCAGCTACAGGAGTACCATCCCTCTGACGGTCTGACCGAAACCTTGGGAACGACAACAAGTTCGACACCTGGCGTCTCTACCGGTCTACCCGGAATGTTTTATTAATGGGACGGTGTCTTTTGTTTCTAATTAATGGCCGGAAAACTCACCTGTTTTGTTAAATAATTTGATGCAATTCCAAAATATACGACATAATATATATATCAAAGTTAGGTGTGATGCCCTTCTTTGGTCAACACAACTTTAAAAATTTATTAAGTTAAGTTTCAAACGAGAAGTTTAAATCATTGAAATCTATATACTTAATAAATAATGCATATAAAAATTCAAATACTTTAAATTCATTTAATACAAAATCAAGAGGTAACAAAAAAAATGAATCTTTTATAAGTTATTTTATGTATTAAATGACCGCTTAATCTTGTACTAAATGAATTCGAAATTTTCAAAAATTTGTGTATACATGCATCACTCATGATGTAGATGAATTTCAACGATTTATATTCGTAGTTTGAAGTCAATCCGATAGACTTTTAAAGTTGCGCTCATCAATCATTTTTAGTGAGCACATCACATCCTAGCTTTGCTGACTTGTTTAATAAATGATGCTGAGGTTGAGCACATTCACCCCAACTCGTTCATTAATAACTCGAGTTACACAAAATTCGTCTCAATAAATCCCATGCCCGTCTAAATGACTTCTAAACTGCTCTTTGGATTGATTATTTTGTTAGTTGTCTTGTTAATTATGTTTGAATTGTTTGTGTTTAGATAAATTCTTACTAAGCTATTTGAATGGTTTGTGTTTAGATAAATTTTTACTAGTATATATCTATAGCTGTGGAAATTGACTGGTCATATTAGTTATAAACGAGTTATGAGCCAACTCGAGTTGGTTTTACAACTCGTTATTGACATCCCAGTTCGAGTTGACTCGCTCATTAACTAAATGAGCCGAGCACGAGTTGGAGGTAACTCACTCAAACTCGGCTCATTTACAGCCCTAGAGCTAAATAAGTATATCTTACTCTTAGTACGATATATATTTTTTGCATATGAATTTTTTTTGGAAAAAGAGATAAAAAGGATTCTTGATAAGTTTTGTTCTGTTAGGGTTCTTCAGCAACAAGAGATTAAGAGTGGAGGATTAAGAATCTTGGATTTGAGCTCATGGATTTGAGTTGCAACGATTGTTAATCGTTACAACGGACCGCTAGAAGAGACGTAAGGAAGATTAATACACCTACAGCATGCTCAAGGTGTTTTATCTATTTAGTAAGATGTTTTATCTATTTTGTTTAATGTTCTTTCTAACATATTCAAAGTATTAGTTGTCCTTTCTATTTCTAAAAATTATTAAACAAATTAATAATTTTTCATAAAAATAAGCTGATTTTTTTGTTTTTGCGGGACCACAGGGGGTCGCCATTTGTCGTTACGATCCTGATAAACATCAAATTCTCATATTCAGTAGTCTTTTAGTTTATTTATTTATTTTGGATTGAGGGTATGTTTAAATATTTCGGCTGGAAAGTTGAAAAAAAAATGTGAACTTAATAATTGGAGTGAGAAAATTTTTGGGAATGGTAAACGATAAAACGAGAGTTGTAACCTTTTCTCTTTAATTTATATTATTCGCTCATTTTATTTTTATCTTCTTCCATCCATTCCATAAGTTTAATTGATTGCACCAATCAATTTAATCCAACTCTATTTTTCTTTATTTTTTGCGATATTTTAGTTTTACAGTAAATTTAAATTTAAAACAAATGAGTACTTCATTATGACAAAAATAATATTTTTCGTGTAAAAAAAAATACATAGTTCTCTCGTAACTATTAAAATAGTTGAACGAGCTGTCCCAACTTTATTATTATTATTATTTTAACATCTTTCACGCCCGTAGGCTTTACAAACCAACTCCCATCAGCAAGTAGACATCAAATAATTTTGTTTGTCACCTGCATCTTATACAAGAAAGAAACTAGGGAAAAGTAGGAAAAGTAAAACCTATTATTAATTAGATTCTATCCCTGTTAGGTGCACTTTCTTTTTTTTTGAGGAGAAGGTGCGCTTTGTTCGCTAGAACATCAGCTCGTTCGTTGTGGCTTCGATCAATGTGCACTCTTCAGTGAAATCACAAGTCCCGTGCTCCAACTTTATTACTAAAAAGTAAATAAGAAACCAACTAACAGATGGGGACCCCCTTCTGCTTCGGTCCATGTTTACAAATGTTCACCACTGAGGCACTGACCCAAATTCAATTGGTAAATCAGGAAATTTTTTATCAATAGAAATTATAAAATTCTGATCAACACAAATAGAAAGAGTACTTTGGTTACAATAAATATAGTAAGATCGGAGTCAGTGATATCAATCCATGAATTTTTTTTATTTTTTTTAATTTCACAGAGAATTTGCAAAAAAAAAAAATTCATGGATTAGAATCAATGACTCCGATCTATAAATTGGTTAATTTTCTGCGGCACAAAATATCTATAACTACTGTTTCTTTATGGATACAAGAGTTTTGTGCCACAGAAAATCAATTTTTTTATGAATCGGAGTCAGTGATCCCAATCCATAATATTTTTTTTAACTTCACAGAGAATTTGCAAAAAAAAAAAATTCATGAATTGGGATCAATGGCTCCGATTCATAAATGGGTTGATTTTCTGTAGCACAAAAATATCTGTAACTACTGTTTCTTTATGGATACAAGAGTTTTGTGCCACAGAAAATCAATTTTTTTATGGATCGGAGTCAGTGATTCCGATCTATAATTTTTTTTTTTTTTTTTTTTGCAAATTCTCTGTGCAGTTAAAAAAATAAATAAATTCATGGATCAGAATCACTGACTCCGATCTTACTATATTTATTGCAATTAAGATACTATTTCTATTTGTGTTGATCAGAATTTTATAATTTTTATGGATAAAAAATTTCCGGTAAATCAAATGTCACTATTGACATTGTGTGGGGACCCTGGGACAGGACGGGTCCGGATCCCCTAATGTAACCCAATTTTTGGGTTTTGTATCGGGACCATCTGATTCTAATCCGTCGCTCATGATCATCTCAGAATCCGAATTCGTATCTCGGGATATGTGCACTCATTACCGGATGGATGATCTCGGATTTGAATCAGACGGTCCCGATTTAAAACCCAAAAGTTGGGTTACCGCACTGGATCTGGATTCGGGACAGGACAGGCATTCCTATTTCAAGAAAAGAAACAAAATGATCTATCTCGATTCTCGACTCAAATTTGTCGCCTTGCCAGCTAACAGTAAAATGTCCCAAAGTCATTTTACGCTCGTTTCCATTTCCATTTCCATTGCTCTCGTCTGGAATTCTGAATCTGTCTTTATTTGTTTGGATTGTATTTGTATAGAATTGTAAATGAGAAGGAAGATGGTAGGTAAGGTGGGTCGGATTACATTACACTGTTTACAGTGAGTGGCTGAGCGCAACGCCACGGGCCCCGGAACAGTGAATTCAATTCCTATCCTCTGCATTAACTCAAAAAGTGAAAAAGAGAATCTTTTGAGTCAGTGCATATGGACTGTCCAATTTATTTTAAAATTCGTGCGGATTAAATCCGCATTAATATTAAAGGGCCGGTGTTAATATTAATATTAAAAAGCCGGATCTAATTTGGTTGTAAAAAAAATCTTGACTTTTAACGGATATATGTAAAAATCCAACGAACATATATACGTCAGGACTCAGAAGTTTGAGATTCAAAAATAATTTAATAATATTTAAAATTCGTATTTCGAATATAAATATGAGTATAATTCAAAAATAATTCGTTTTCTTATAATACATACAAATACATCAAAAACTTAAAAAGTATTAAAAAAAATTAAACTCAACGAATAATTAAAAACTCGTAAAATTCTTGAAAATTAAAAAATAATTTGAGAATAATTTTAAATATTCAATTAATTCATCTATTCAATTGAGAATTGTTGATATATATACAGTAAAAAATATGGAAAAAATGTAAAATTAGGTCTTCAAACACATTTTAATATGGATAGCACATTGAACACTTCAAATCGACTATTTGAACTTCGATATTGCAGAAAACTCACTTGATATAAACGAGTGTTCTTTGCCAACGTTGATATATTAGCCAACACACACACACACACACAATTCGTGAATTATTTTTTTACCTTGTTACTACCATGAGACAAGAAAAATGATATATTCATAACTATAATCTTCATTCTTATATTATGCGCGTAGTTGTCGTAATCCGTTAACGGCTAAGATTGAAAGATGAATTTTCGGATTTAATATCAGCCCTCTAATCACATAATTTGTCGTAATCCGTCAACGGCTGAGATTGAAAGATGAATGATATATTTCCTTATTTTGTTATTTCGAATTGGTATTGATTGTTAAAGCAAGACAGGGGGTGCACTTTCAAATTGCACAAAAGATTGCAAATTTAACAAATATCTGAATACCATAAATTAATTTGCAAAATATATTTTTATGCATGTAACAGTGCACAAGCCAATGTCAGATTTCAATATCATAATAACAATATGTAATGGTAAATGACACCACACAAGAGAAAACTAGAAGCAAAGAGCCACAAAAGAATGATTTCTGAAACCAAAGCCAAGAAGCAGAATTTTTTATTTATAGAAATTTAATAAAATACTATAGAAAAATAGTTAGATTGTCTTGAAATCAATTGATTGATTCGGTTCTTTTACACAGTTTTGAAGAAATCCAATCATATGTTTTTTAGAAATAAAATTAGAGTAAGAAATTTTTTTATAGCAGGAAATGTGAAGTGGAGCGTTATACCAAAGAATTAATTTATTGATTTGGTTTCTTTAAAAACTGTTTAAAAGAATCAAATTAATGATTTCATTCCTTCTATAACTTCAAAATATCACGTTATTGGTCAATTTTTTTATATTATTTGTAATTATTTTTTAAATAAACAAATTACGTATATATAAAGGGACTAAAAAGTAGTAGGACCTTTAACTTTTATTTTCTTTCACATCATAACTAGATCTTTGACGTCATTTTTATTTATATCCAATATTAAATAAAAATTGTCAAATATGTTCACGAAAGTTAGGTTTTATTAAATCTATCCAAGCTGGCTAATAATTAGCCGGTCCTTACCTTTTTTTTTTTTGGAAAAAATTATATTTTTTTATTAAAATATTAGGAATATTCTTTTTGTTTCTTTGAAATTAGATATAAAACTATATAATTTAATTTATTAGAAAGAATACAACAAATAATCCGGATCAATATTTTTCAGATCGGATTTTTCGCAGCTATAAGAAAAATTAAAATATTTCTTTGTGTGTTTTTCAGACCGGATTTTTCGTGGCTGTAAGAAAAATTAAATATTTCTCTGTGTGTTATTGAAAAAAAATAAAAATACTTTGAACCTGAGTTATTGATCCCGGATCAAAAGTCACTTATAGGTAAATATAAAAAATAATTGAATTTTTCTATTTTAGAAAACAAAGTAATTTTTTTTTAATTTTCAATTATTTTTTTGAATATACTTTATTTATTTATTTTTTAAATAAATTATAACTTTTAAAAAAAAAAAAGTCAAGGACATGCTAATAATTAGCCGGTTTGAGTATATTTAATAAAATCTAATTTTCGTGAAGCATATTTGACAATTTCTATTATTTAATATTAGATATAAATAAAAATGACGGAGATCTTTGATACCAACAAATCCAGGATAATGATATGATGCTCCAAAAGTTGGGATCAAAATCTGCTCCTTTTCTTGAGAAAAGGAGCACCCTCCTATTCTTCCATCTAGATCGTTGAAAATTCATCGTACGGCTTCGATTAGATCTGAATCATTTTAATAGATTAAATTGATTTAAAAATAAAAAGTAATTGAGACCGTACGATAGATTTTGAACGATTCGGATGGGAGAACAGGAGGACCCTCCTTTTCTCAAGAAAAGGAGCGGAGTCGGTTCCCAAAAGCTGCATCATGGTCTTGGTCGCCATCATCGTATCTTGTGTTGTACCAATCTAGATTTGAATATTTGTTGCCTTGTCTATCATTGCATGGCTATATTTATTTCTGATTTTTAATTTCATTTATCTAAAAAATAGTAAAAAAATTCTAAAAAATATAAAATTTGATTTGCAAGTACATATTCATATAGAGATCATGTTGAATGGTTCGGATCGACCGTCAGAATTTTGAAAACTCAAATATTGAGGCATTGCATGGAGGACCTCTATGCTACGCGTAGCACCTTAGCCAACTTCTATACATACATACATACATATATATATATATATATATATATATAATATCCTAAGCTATACTCGAAAATTTAGAAAAACAAGAGCAAAACAACTTAGGATATATGTTTCTTCTCGTTTGAATCAACATTTAGATATGACAAAATCTGACAAAACTAAATAACTTGGATTAAGTCAAATTTAGATGAAATATATAGGATGCCTGGAATACACATGGAAAACTAAAAATTCACAATACCGGAAGCTGAATTTGATAAAAATAATATCCGGAAAAATTATTTCAGACATATTTGTTACTTTAAAACTAATGCTTCATAATATAAGAGAGGAAAATTATATAATTTTAACAAAATTAGAAGAAATTATACATGAAATTTACATTTTCTTTAACCACAGGGGACTGATTCAGCCACTGATGTGCCCCCTTTATATTTGTCCCTATGGAATCTAATGCTCAGTAATGGAAATATTTGATTCAACATTTATATTGAAAATTAAAATATATAGATGCCTAAAAAATTAAATTTATGGCAGTAAATCAATAGAGTTCTCAATTTAACAATACAAATGAAGTTAAGTGCAATCCAACTGAGAGATGTTGAATGCTTATCCAACAAATATGCAGATCTAATTTACCACCTCAAAGTACTATAAAAGAATAAAAAATGCATTCAAAGTCAAATAGTGGTTCTTGGGCACCAAAAAAAATATATAAAATTTGGTATCCAAGTACATTATAACATGAAAATCATGTTAAGATTTCGGATTGACTGTTTAAACTTTGAAAATAAAAATATGAGCGGAAAGTAAAACATTCTCTTTACTTTCCAAAGTATGATAGCCCATCTATTTGAAATCATGAAAGTCCATTGTCGAGTAATTGAAATTGAATGAATCTCTAGTGATCTGTTTCTACTTCTAGGTAAATACATTTGATGTGAATTATAAAACGCACGGACAATGATATTATAAGAATATTTTTTATTTGTTGTTGTTTCTTTTGTTGTTATTTATTATTTAAATTTTGTTTTTTTTCATTTAAATATTTTTTTCTTAATTTTGTGTGAATGTCAAACAAAAAGATATATTCATATTCTATTCAATCTTATAATATGTTCCCGTTGCAACGCACATACACATACTAGTTATTTGATAAACATGACAATTGATAATAAATATTTTGTCAAAATAAAAGAAGCAAAATTATAGATAGATACAATTTAAAAATTGTTCGATCACCGATCAACTACTGACAATATTAGACTGCTAATATTTCAAACATTTCAATGGATGAACAATAATTTTTTTTCAAATTGCAGCGAATTTAGTATAATTTATAATCTATAATTGCAAAGTACCTATAATATAATTTTTATTTTTATTTTGAAGAATAAAAAGTTGTTTGTCAGTTGTCCGCGTTGTCAAAATAAAATTGGTGCCCATATAATTTTATCTTATGGTATAATACCTATCATTGCAAAATACTATACAGAATTAAAAAAAAAAAAAAAATTGATGGATGAACATTACATGACAATAGCAAATAGTTGCATGCTTAATTGCTTATGTCTTATGATCAGTTTTCTATTGAATTACAATAAATTAAATTTAGAAAATTTCTCAGTACTGTTATTTCGTTAAGTGGGGCCCACCCACGCTTTTCACGTGGCAGATTATGAACTCTATAGTCATAAAGCAGGATGCCACAATTAATTGTAAACAATAAAAAGACATTTTAATAAAACATAAAAACAACAGAAAAGACTAAAGGATGTCAACTCGAAACCCATAATCTAGTTAAAGCCTGAAAGGAACAAAGAATCTCCGTGCAATTATCTCTATATAGTATATATATACAGACAGGAAATACTTACCGGTTTCATCAATTTCATTTTTTCACCTGCAAAAAATTAAATTTATGTATGATATACACCAAACATAAAAAGATCATAGTTACAAATGTCATATCATGTACAAATTTACCGTACCAAGTGTGAAATTTGTTAAATTTATAGGGAGTTGAAATTTTAGTATAATAAAAATTATACATGATTCATGCTTAACAACACCAATCACACAACCTTAGATAGGGAAGGCGAGGTCGAGATCCGCACCGGCCTCTCTTGCCCGCAAACCAAACAAAAAAAAATGTCTCTTTTTCTTCAGTCGCTGGCTAGTCGATGTTGAAGATCATCAGTGTCTTATTTCCAATGGAAAATGTTTTTTTTTTTTTAATTTTATTTCAATTGTAGATGCTCTTAAACTGCATTTCATTTACGGTATGGGTTGGAATGGATCGGTATGAGTTGGAACAGGTGTGATTCCTGTAGCTGTTCAACAATGCATACGGAAAATGAAAATCGGTATTATAATTTTATACCGCAATTGAAGCTCAATATTAATTGTTTTTCTCAAAAATTAAGCAATTAAGTTATTTTTCTGGATGATAATTTATAAAAAAAATCCGTTAATTTGCACCAAACTCTGAGTTTTGTACAATAATTTTGAGCTTTCATTTAATTTGTATCAGTACGCATAAATAACACGATGACGATGTTGACTATATATATTTAGTGTTTCTTCTCGTGATGCTGAGTTGAAAAGATAGAAAAGACACAGAGATACCTTATTGGTGATAGAACAAAAATGAGACAATCAATGTGTAGGACAATTGTAAGACGACCACGACTGATAGGGCAATATACAAAGACTCTCTTCACACATTTGTTCTGAGTTATTATGAATAGCCGAAAGGTTCGGACTTTCGCTAAGAGGACAAACTCAAAAAGCAAATAAAACAACCCACAACTGCTAAGTCCAAAAGACAATGATCTCGTGCTCAATTGAAGATTCGGCTCCGAGACCATCTAACAAGGGCCAGGATCCAAGGGATCCGACTCCGGTGCTTTTCTGAGAGAAAAGCACGGAGCTGCTTTTCCGATCCCAACCATTCAAATTTTTTAATTTGCGTATCTCGATGTAGAAACTTTTCCATGCACAAATCTCCACGCATTTGAATGATTGGGATCGGAAAAGCAGCTCCGTGCTTTTCTCTCAGAAAAGCACCGGAGTCGGATCCGGATCCAAGAAGCAAAAATACTCGATAAAGTCCAATAAGGGCTCATCCCGATATAAGGCCAATTTGAACTCAGCTTGTGATCCTATCCTTTTGGCCATACATGTCAGACGCGATATGGTCACCACCATTTTATGCGAGCGTCACAGATTCTAAATCCGAGAAGGTACGTATCAACGACGATGATAACAACAACAAGCAACAATAAAATTATTATTATTATTATTATTATTGTGGGGCTATGATAATGGTACTATGCATAACACATTTTGATTTGTACTATGAATGCGTATATTTATTTTCAAAGGTTCAAACAGTCGATCTGAACAACACAACACGATCTTCATTTGAATATGTGCTCGGAGGCCAAATTTTACATTTTTGGATATTTTTTTACTATTTGTTTTAAAAAGTAAAACATAACTTGATATAAAAATTACTATTTAAAAATAGTAATTTACAAAAAATATATAAAATTTGGTCAGCAAGTATATTTTTAAATGAAGATCACGTTGAGCGGTTCTGATCGACTTTTTGAACTTTTAAAATAGAGATAAGCATCCATAGTATAGACTAAAGTGCGCTTCATAGTATCATGGTCTCACTCGTAATAATAATGATAATTATCATCATCATCATCATTATTATTATTGGGATAAATAAATTAGCCGGCCGGGTAGCCTCTTAATTAACTCCTATGAGAAGTTGAAAGATGAGTTAGTCCACCGTTGACAAGTGTTTTTGGTGTTGTGAAAATATTCTTCAGAAAAGAGAATAGTCCAGCTTAGCTATTTCCAAGTAGGTAGGTAACTAATAATTCGTGCTTTCGTCAAAACAAAACTAATTAATGCGCGCTTCTTTAACTAACTACCTCGTTGCAAATAATATCTAATTAATTAAGGTAGCTAGCTAGGTAGATGGCGGCATTACAATTTGATGTATAATGGAATAATATCTATATATAAATGCAATCCAGATAAGTAATCTATCAACTATTTTATATATGCATCTTAGTAAATTAATACTTTGTTATTATAAGATTCGCACTTAATTATTTTAATATAAGCTAGCAGTCTAGCACAACTGCTGACAAGTGTCCTTTCCTGTGTTTTGAGTTTTGACAACTATCCCATGTTGACTTCAACTTCTAAATTCATCATCCCAAGTTCCCAACCTTTCAAAAATATTGTGAGCCGTGACTAAATGAATCGATGGGGATTACATTTGTTAGCAAATATGAATAAAAATGTTAGGTCATCATGATTTCATGTTTGAAAGCAACTGGGACCGTCAGATCTATCTCCTAAATCGGAGTTTAATTATTCAAAGGATAATTTAAGTACAATGTTTTCAATATCTTGTTTCATTATTATTTGTATTAAGGACTAGAACTAGGGTGTTCTTAAGTTCACCAATTCTCTCTGTGAACTCAACTCGAAAATCTATCGAATTGATATTAAATGATGAATCTAAATCACCAATTCTCTTTGTGAACTCAACTCGAAAATCTATCGAATTGATTTTAAATGATGAATCTGAATCATTGAAACCCGTCTAGCTTACGAGTGATGCATCTACATGCAAAAAATTTAAAATTTAAAGTTAATTTTTTAAAGAGTCAAGTGGTCAAAAAAATGTTCAATAAATGAATGCACTAAAATTAATTTATAAACTTTCTAATTTTGACCGCTTGATTTTATACTAAATTAATTCGAAAGTTTAAATTTTTTGCATGTAGACGCATCACTCGTAAGATAGACGGGTTTCAACGGTTTGAATTTATTATTTGAAGTCAATCAAATAGATTTTAGAGTTGAGTTCACAAAAAAAAACTGATGAACCTAGGAACACCCTAGTCTACTATGTATTAAGAAAGGATGAATCTTGTAGAACTTACGAGACACAAAATATAATTATGATGATAATATTCTTTTATTGCTTGATCCAATCAGAGTCTAAAGCTAATTATAGTGATGTGCTATTGCTTTTTTTCTTTCAGATTTTAAAAACTATAGTGCTATTAGTTATTTTTGATGCTATATATAGCTAGTTACAATGTTTTTTTTAACCTTTCTGCATCGCTATTTAGAACCTTATATTCAATCATTCAATTCAAATCAAATAACTCATGTGAAATGTGTCAGTTTGAACTTTGAAATTTGACTACAACTAGAGTTTCTAAAAGAACTTCTTTACTTCTAATTAGTCAGTTTTCAATGACAAATAAGTAATTTCTCTACTTATGGCAATTATACAATAATATTTACATATATGTTTAAATATTAGAAGTAGAAATTACTCATTTCACCTTAAAAACTGCTCAATTAGGATATTGACACATTTTTGGAACCTACTACTTTTTTAATAGAAAAGACAATAAAATGAGTAACTTTGTGAGGTTGTTGAAATTTAGAAGAGTAAAGATGATATTATGAAACTTTTTTTTTTTGAGAAGAGGGATTAGAAATAAATTTGAACTTCGATTTTTCTTATTTTGATTTTATGTGGCGACCAAAGAGGATTAGAAAAGAACTAATAGAGAAGTTGGATACCGAAATTGAATTCCGGAATACAAAATAAATTTCAACTTCAATTTTTCTTATTTTGATTTTATGTGGCGGCCGAAGAGAATTAGAAAAGAATCAGTAAAGGTTGGATATCAAAATAATATTCCGGAATAAAAAATAAATACCAAAAACCGTTTTCAATATTGATTTTTTTTTTTTGTAAAAAAGTAAGCAATCAACCCTATTTCCGATTTTTTTTTATTTTTTATGATGTTTTATAAAAAAAAAAAAATCAAATTAACATATACATGACGAACCTTTGAACTAGAAATAGTATTTTAACTTATAAAATCTAAACCATGCTGTGCACCATCCAGAATTTTTTACTTATTGTTTAGATTTTTTTTTTTTGTTGGTACGCATCAAGTCATACTGACAACATATCAATAATTCATCTGGAATCCGGATAAAAAAAACTTTTTAAGAATCAGAAGATTTTTTTTATAATTAATTTTGCTGCATTCTGTCATGCAAGTCTCAAAATCTCAAAATGTAGATGTTAATTTACAGAAATCATGAATAAATGTAACTTTAAACAATAAATATACTTGACGGAACAATGCAACCTGTATATGATTGGTGTTTTTTTTTTAAACCTTGGCATTTTCATTAATTAAACATAAAATTACATCTATTGTTCTACATTCAGAACAGCCTCCACACCACAACACATCAAAATCTAAAAATCGAAGTCACATCTAAAAGATATTGACTTCTAATAACACTTTCTATCAGAAACAAACATCATATAAAAAAAAAAATAAAAAATAAAAAAACACTTTCTATCAGAAATAAGACACCGATGATCTTTAACATCGATTATCCAGCAACCAAGGAAAAAGAGAAATTTTTTTTTTTTGGTTTGGTTTGCAGGCAAGGGACACTGGTGCGGATCTCGACCTCCCCTGCCCTATCTAAGGTTGTGAGGTTGTGTGAATGGTGTTGTTAAGCATGAATCATGTATAATTTTTATTATACTAAAATTTCACACTTGGTACGATAAATTTGTACGTGATATGAATATGATATTGGTAACTATGATCTTTTTATGTTTAGTGTATATCATACATAAATTTAAATTTTTGTAGGTGAAAAAATGAAATTGATGTTGTATTTCCTGTCTGTATATATAGAGATAATTGCACGGAGATTCTTTTTTCCTTGCACTAGATTATGGGTTTCGAGTTGACATCCTTTAGTCTTTTCTGTTGTTTTTATATTTTATTAAAATGTATTTTTTATTGTTTAGAATTAATTGTGGCATCCTACTTATGACAATAGAGTTCATAATCTGCCACGTGAAAAGCGTGGGTGGACCCCTCTAACGAAATAACAGTACTGATAAATTTTCTAAATTTAATTAATGTAATTCAATAGAAAAATGATCATAAGCAATTAAATAGATTTTAGAGTTAAGTTCATAAAGAGAATTGATAAACTTAGGAACACTCTAGAGTTACTTTGTATTAAGAAAGAATGAATCTTGTAGAACTTACGAGACACAAAATATAATTATGATGATAATATTCTTTTAGGGTTCGTTTGGATGAATTAAGAATAGTAGCAAGGATAGAGCTATTCTCAATTTTAAAATAGTAGCTATTCTAACATTTTGTAGGAATAGTAGAATAGTGGGCTATCTCACAAAAGACAAACAAAGAATAGTAACTATTCGCTAATCCAAACACACTCAAACACCGGATAGTAGCTCGGAATAGTGCTAATCTGGAATAGTAGCTATTCTTCACTCATCCAAACGCACCCTTATTGTTTGATCCAATCAGAGTTCTAAAGCTAGTTATAGTGATGTGCTATTGCTTTTTTTTTTTTTTTTTTTTTTTTCAGATTTTAAAAACTATAGTGCTATCAGTCGTTTTTGATGCTATATATAGCTAGTTATAATTATTTTTGGTGCTATTATAAGAGTAATAATTTCAATAATGAGAGCTGAGGGAATATTTCTTATACTAATTAGACAGAGTCAAATAAGTGTGGCGTGCTTAAATAAATTTAGACTTCTACGCATACAAAAACATAAAAAAAGAGAAACTATTTAATTAGAGAGCTGATATTTAATCTTAAAATTCATACAAAATTATTAGCAGAACATCTACATGCTTAATATTAAGCATGTCGATGTTCTGCCAATAACTTTGTATGAATTACTGTAATTAATTTGTTCACCTCTAACTTAAATTAGACAGAGACTTGAACAGATTAATTACTGTAACGCCACATTAATTTGTTGCCCTTCTTTTTGTCAACAGTGCAGTCTAAAAATAATTATTTGACATCGTTTTCTCTAACGATTGCTCTATCTTTTCTGTACATCTCTTCTCATGCAAGTAAAACAATATTAATTAACATAATAATAATAACAAATTAAAAACCAACATAATTTTTCACGTGATAGAAAAGGACGTGGTCTAAATGCAATGGAATCGGAGATAGATGATCTCGAAACCTCTATAGAATGGAATTAATTAAGGGATAACGAAATGGTTATTCGTTGGGACTAATAATAAATTAATTAAGTAGAATTAATTAAAATCAGGGGCGGATTCAACCGAACAAACTAAAATTTAATTCGGTTTGTTAGAGTTAGTTTTAATTTAATAGAACTAAAATTTATTTCAATCAATTCAATTGTATTAAAAAAAATTATTTACTTATTTGATTTCTTTTTTAAGCAAATTATACCGATGAACACTCCCATTTGTATGATGGTTCTACAATAATGTGGCGAGAATATATTCTATATGCACTGATGTCCATAGGACATACCGCCATAGATAGCCTAAAAATGCTTCGTCGCATAAAAATTCTTTACTATTAAAAATTTCCAACAAATGTTATTGGGTTCTGCACTTGGTTAATAATTGTAGACGTTGCACTTAATAAACTAATATTATATTAATGCTTTATGATTGTTTTTCTTATACAAAACAGGTCTTCAATTTATACTGAGTATATATAATACACAATGACTGGAGACATCCATTTGTTTGTTAAATGGATATCACACTTCAGATTTTGAGGATAATAGAAGGCAGTAACTCGGTGTGTATAGTTGGAGATTTCAACGCGATTGCGGATGAAAGTGAAAAGGTGGGAGGGGACCCATTTTTGAACAAGAATAGCAGAGATTTTAAAAATTTCCTCTTTGAAGGTGGCCTAATTGATCTTGGTTTCAAAGGGCCAGCCTTTACTTGGACGAACAAGAGGAATTGCTCTGATGTGATTTTTGAGCGTTTGGACAGGGTGGTTGCAACAGTTGGATGGCTACAAACTCATACTCAAGCATATGTAACTCACCTTCCTAGGCGACACAGTGACCATGCAGCCATACTTTTGCGCTTGCAAAATAGAGAAACGAGACAGAGGAGTTTTAAAATGGAGGCCTGGTGGTTCACTGTGGAGGATTTTAGGGAGTCATGGGAAAAAGACTGGAAGGAATCCAGAAATGACTCATGGCAAGAGAGAACTCGAAAATTAAGTAGCAACATAAAACAGTGGGCCAAGGAACAGAGATCCCCACAAAACAGGATTAAAGAAGCCACAACCCTTTTATACAACAACCAAATGTTGCACCCATTAGCCCAAGATCCGAATCTGGAAGAAAAATGTTTGAGTGAAATTAACAAGGCAGAAATAGAACTGGAGCTCTATTGGAAGCAAAGGGCAAAGGTGCAGTGGACCTGTCAAGGGGACAGGAACACTGCATTTTTTCATACAACTGCTACAAATAGAAGGAGACGTAACATGATACTAAGAATCCAAAATGAACATGATGAATGGGTTTTTGAGGAAGCACAGATAAGGCAGGCCTTCGTAAGGTACTTCAAAAGTATCTACAGTCCAGCACAAAACCCGAGTGAGAACAACATTACTGATTTTTTCCAAAATCTGGGCCCAGTAAATGAAGGATGTATCCAGGCAACAGACCAAGAAACCCTTATGAGATTACCCTCACAAACAGAAGTGCGAGAAGTCTTGTTCCAAATGGGCCCGGATAAATCTCCAGGTCCAGATGGAATAACGACACGGTTCCTACAGCACCATTGGGAAATAGTTAAAGAAGAGATAGTTCACCAGTTGCAAAAGGTTTTCCTTACAAAGCGGCCACCCAAGGAATGGATGTCTAGCTACATTGCACTTATACCGAAAGTGGATGAGCCAGCAAAACCGAAGGATTTTAGACCAATTACTGTGGGCAATATCATGTACCGTTTGCTCATGAAGATCCTTGCGAAGAGATTACAGAAACACATGTGCAAAATCATCTCTAACCATCAAACAGCATTTTTGAAAGGCAGAAGTATTTCAGATAATGCTCTACTGGTACGAGAAGTTTTACATTCTTTTGATAACTCGGGATACAAGGAAGAATCATTCTTATTAAAAGCAGACGTGGCAAAAGCTTTTGACACGGTAAAATGGTCTTTTGTATGGGAGGCAATGAGGAGAATCAAAATCCCGTGTGATATGATTGAATTGATTAAAGAGTGTATAAGTAGTGGCCGAGTAACAATCCTAGTAAATGGGCAAGGAGACGGTTTCATTAAACCAAGTCGGGGATTGAGACAAGGTTGTCCGTTATCCCCGTATTTATTCATCCTAGTAATGGAATGCCTAACCCAAAGACTAGCAACGGCAATTGGTAATGAGCAGATCCAAGGGATCCGTTTAGCACCAACAGCACCTATTTTAACTCATTCTATCTATGCGGACGATTTAGTGGTAATGGGGGCAGCCACAGTAAGGGAAGCAAGAGCATTTGTAGACATTTTTGAAGAATTTGCAAGTGCATCAGGTCTGGCAGTTAACCCAGACAAGTCTACTGTCTGGTTCAGTAACAGGTGTAAGGAGGAAAGGAGGCAAGATGTCTTACAAGTGCTTCAAGCAAAAATGGCAACAGATCATGAACGGTACCTAGGTGTGGTACTCTCTAAAGGCAGATCGCAACAGAAACACACGGCTGACTTGCTATTGATGAAGTTTCAGGAAAAATTGGCAGGTTGGAAGGTCCACCTTTTGTCACATGCCGGCAGAATGGTATTAATCCAATCGGTTTTAACCTCTGTCCCTGTGTATTACATGTCTCTAGAAAAACTTACAAACAAAACCATAGACAGTTTAGAGGGTTTAATGAGACGTTTTATGTGGGGGAAGTTGGGAAAGGAACGGTATCTTGCTATGATAGCTTGGCACAAGGTGTGTGTACCACAGGAGGAGGGTGGATTAGGCATCAAAAACATCAAAGTTTTCAACAATGCGCTGATTCAGAAGTTGGTTTGGCAAGCGGTAACTGCAAAAGATAGAATATGGGTTCAGGTTTTACAAGCAAAGTATTATCCGAATGGTTCTTTCTGGGAAGGGAGGGGCATAGTGGGAGCAAGTGCACTTTGGAAGGCTTTGCAGCAATCTAAAACTGAAATGGCAAGTCAAATAGTTTGGGTGTTGGGGGATGGAACAAACATAAATGCAAGGGGAGAACCGTGGTTTCAAGGGTGGCAGGAGGAAATGGGAAGGAGAAGGGCAACTCAAAACAGAAGGGTATCGGAGCTTTTCGATACAGGTACAAATAAATGGAAAGAAGAGGAGATAATACAAGTGATGAGTACACAGGCCTTGCAACAAGTCACACGGTTGGGAAGAAAGCCGGTACAACAACCGGTACTGGAAGATAGGTTAATTTGGTGCCCCGGAAAAACAGGGAGATACACAGTGAAGGAAGGATACATCAGTCTGAGAAATCTCATTCAAATAAGGCCCCAATATGAGGAAACCAAACTAAAGGCACTGAAAGAAATTTGGAAATGGAAAAATGTCATACCAAGAGTAAAGACCTTTCTATGGAGAGTCCTACATGATGGTCTGACAACTGCCCAGGAGTTATCAAGAAGGATGAGGGCGGTACCACCAATTTGCCAGAGGTGTGGACATGAGAATGAGTACACTATGCATTTACTCTTCTACTGCCATGTCTCAAGGGCAACATGGTTTGCATCTGATCTTTCCATAAGGGTGGAAGAATTGCCCCTAAATTTCGCAGCAACTTTATTATTAATGGCAACAAAGCTCAAGCGGGAACAATTTGCGTTATTCTGCAATATATTGTGGGGCTTATGGAAAGCCAGAAATGAGGAACTGTTTGCGGCAACAAAGCAATCTCCAAGAACAATTCTGGTAAAGGCAGCAGCTTTACAATGGGAGGAAGTACAACCAACAACTGGAGGACAACAAAAAAATAAGGAACTTATGATGGTTCCAGAACAGGCAAGGGTGATCTTAGTTGATGGATCCTGGGATGCGGTACATGGTGCAGGTACAGGTATGGCGGTGTATAATAGAAGAGGGGATCTAGTTTTCACTCAATATGGCAAGGGAGTGGCAGTGGACCCTTTCTATGCTGAGACAGAAGCATTGCTACAGGCAGTCCAGTTTGTGATTCAAGGAGGAGATCAAGGGCAATTCTACATCCTCACTGATTGTAAAATTCTGGTGAAAGCGATTCAAGAAAGAGAGACTAATGACATCCCATCCTGGAGAGCAGCAGAGATGCTAATGAAGTGTATAAAAGGGTATCATGAAAACCGATCCAAAATTCAGATACAGCATATCAGAAGAGAAGGAGTGCTAACCTCTCATACCATGGCCAATTGGGCGAGACGGACGGGGAGATCAGCTAGTGGAACACCGCTGCAATGCGTGCTACCACAATCAGGGATAGAGCAGAGATTAAACTCGGCTGTCTTCTGGAGAGGGTGAGCGCGCGAAAAAACAGGGAATTTTTGGGCCTTAACGGGTGAGTAGCCATGCCAGTAAACCCGCTAAGAGATTGTCAGAGAAAAACAAAGGACTTTTGCAGTTTCAACCCCAGATTTCTGAAAATGTTTCCCGAGGTGAGAAGGAGAAGACTAGTTTTAGTAAAATTTATTTTTCCCGTGGACGGTAGTTTGGCAGAAGATAGGGCTTTTAATTTTCTTTTAAGCTTTCTGTTTTGTTTTTTTTACTTTCCTGCTTTACCGTGAGAGCACTGTGTAATTCCAAACTTTATTATTAATGCAATAGACCTACGGGTATTTCCACTCAAAAAAAAAAGATAAGTCCCATTTAGTTGTTGTTCTTTTGGAATGATTTTTGTTTCTGACAGGTCTAGTGTGCAGCCTAGCTCAGTCATGACTCATGACATCTGTTTCAGAGGGACATCATGTGACTAGTAAATAAAGAAACAAGTGCCTTTTGTCTCTTCAGCAACCAACATCTACCAGACTACCAGAGCTCTGACAAGGTCACTTTAGTTTAGAGGTGTCAACTGTACAGTAAGAGTCGGATACAAATATTTTCATATTAATATCCAATATTAGTATTCGTTACAAATTATTCTTATTTGTATTTTATTTTTATCCACTACAAATTATCTTATTCATATTCTATCCTATCTATTATAATTGTTAGATAACGAAACGGTAGCGGATAAATAATGAGTAATACTAATATAATAATTATTTTTATTATTTATTAAATAAAACAGTAAAACATATATATTCATATTTTATTGGAAAATTCTTTTGATCATGCTAAGTGCAAATAAATCAATTAAAGTACTATTTTCAATAATTATTAATATATATAATATATATAATTTTTTTTTATAATTATCCGATCGAATAACGGTTATGAAATAGGCTTAACCCACACCCTTATCCGTTTAGATAACAAAAAAAATTCTTTATCCGTACCCGTACCTAATACGTTTACGAAAAAGATCTTATCCGTACCTATTTTATCGGATACCGTACGGATCAGATTAACAGGTGAAAGAGTCTCATTGACACCCCTACTTTAGTTGTGATCAAGCTCTAACAAGACATTGCGTTGCATCCAGTGCTCCTTTAACCTGCACAAATAAATATGAGATTTTCAAAGCAGATTCAGACGCTGCTGATATGAACACTACGAGATGCATTGCTCTGTTGCTAGTTTATCTGGAAATATTAGAGGGTATATTTGTCAAAATAAATTTTAAAATAACTAAATAAAAGAAGAAGATAGAAGATTTTTTTTTTGTAGGAATTACGAATATTTTCACGGAAAAATGATTATTTTGAAAGTTTATATAGGTAAACTACAAATTATCCCTTTTTTTTATACTCTCAACATCCGCTAGATTATGTGCATATATAAATGCTGCAGTATTTACCGGCGTGGAGAGAAAGTAACGTACATTAATTTTTATGATATTATTTCTCTTACTTTAGTTTTTTTTTTTTATTATTTTAGTTGTAACTTTAACTTGGTTCTAAAAAAATTTGATTAAAGCACAATATTAAATAGAGACTCTGGAACCGTCGTATACAACAAATCTCTCTCGCTCTCTCTGTGTCATACTAATGAAGTACATTGAAAGCTGTATATCAATTGAAATGTGGGTTACCTAAACCTTAAGTATGCTTCAATTAGAGGAGTTGATTGGGGACCATTAACTAATACATCAGATTAACGAAATTAAAGGAGGTGATAAAATTTTATATACCTAAGTGTTGTCGGTATCAACTACTTGTATTGTTTGTATCCACAAATTCAACAATCACGAGTTAATACCATTTAAAACGACATCAAAGTTTGAAGCAACATTTGAAAACTGTATAATAATATATCATGGATAAGGCCAGTGTTTTGAAATTTGGTTCTCATTTAGTATTCGGAAGGTTACCGCATATCACATACACGGTATGTGGCTGCATATGTGAATTTTTATATGCAGATTTTAAAATGATAATTCATATTAATAATAAAGTATCTAATATTTTACATCAGAGGCCAAATATGCTACCGAATATGCAGATATGCAGAACTGAATACCGAATATGCGGAACCGAATACTGAATATTCGGCCGAATATGCAGCCGAATATTCAAAACCGACTATTAGACCACATACTTATTTTCTATGTGGATTTCAACCGAATACGAATATTCAGCCGAATAGACCGAATTTTAAAACACTGGGTAAGACAAGTGTTTTTTTTATTTTTTTAATCTAAATAAAATACTATTGTCACCATCAAATTAAGATTGAATCGTTTAGAAATTAATGGAGGTAAATGACAGGTCCATGTGGCGTGTGATTATATGAAAAATGTGCAAGCAATGCGTTGACCCCTCTTTAGGTTTGGTTTGGTTGTTTGCAATTGCAATTGAAATGATGAGATTGTAAAACACTTTAATAAAGTTAAACATGCCAAATAATTGCTTTTGCCTTTTGGTCTCTCTCAAATCTCAACGTTGCTGAAAAAAAAAACAGGGGAAATTTGATGCATACTCCTCAACAATTTCGAAATTACGTACTCTTCTAAAGTTCACAATATCATATTTACCTATTTATTGTTTTTCTATTAATACTCATTTTATGTTCATAAAATACTCCATTTATCCTTTATTTACAAAAGAAAAAAAAATATATAAAGCATGTTATAGAAAAAATGGCAGCCTTTTAATTAAAAAAATAGATAATTTATCTATGATGCTTTGATAGTGACATTTAGGTTTATGTTTGTGAAGCTTCAAAAATAGAGAAATTACTCATTTGTCCTAAAAAACTGACGAATTGTAAAAATGACATTTTTGTGTTATATATATGTAATTTTTTTAATAAATGGTAAAATGGATATATTATAAATTTAAAATGAGTTTTAATAGAAAAGACAATAAAATGGGTAAGTTTGTGAAAATTTTAAATTTAGAATGGTAAATATGATATTATGAACTTTAGAGGGGGAATACGTAATTTCAATGTTTTTTAGGGGTACATTACATGAAATGCCTAGAAAAAGGGCTAAATTAAATAGTTACAGGAAGATAAAAGCTCTTGACTTGTAGACCTAAACAAGGGCCCAAAAAGATAGGGATCACTAAATTAAAAAGTTAATACAGGTCTCATTATTCCAGACTGGTCCACCAATTAAATTTTGCTACATGATCAAACTATGTTTAAAAAGATTTATACTTTTCAACTTTAAACATAATCCTCACATGGGATAGTTCTTAATAGTAGACAAACCATTGACTATTTATCCGGATTTTTAAAAAGATTTCCTCTATTATTTTTGCTCTTTGAAATTACCAATAACCATTGGTGGCCAACTGGCCCCATGGTAAATAATGGCATCTCTACGAAAGGAACAACTTTATATATATCAATCATGGTAACTTGTGAAAGATACAAGCCATTATCCTCCCACTAAAACCTCCCAAAACTTTTGTTCCTTCTTATCTGTTCCACCATTGCATTTTTTCCTAACAACCATTGATACAACTAGGGGTGAAAACGAGTCAGATGTTATCCAAACGTATTCGGATCTGTATTCGAAAATTAAATACGAATATCCGATATCCGAATATCCGTGCGGATACGGATACAAATATGGTTTTAAATTTTAATTATCCGTATCCAAATTATAGATATATACTATATAATTTAATATATATTATGAAAAGTTTATGTTATTCACCATTATAATTACATAAATATTATAAATTTTGGCATTTTTAATAATATTTTTATATTTTTTTTAATAAATATCCGATCCGATCCGTATCCGTATCCGTCTAATATCTGATCCATATCCGTATCCGTATCTGTATCCGTCTAATATCCGATCCGTATCTAGAAAAAAAAAACGAATACGAATATAGTTTTATCACTATCTGAACGTATCCGATCCGTTTTCACCCCTAGATACAACTTTTAATAGCATTAAAACTGTCAAATTTTAAAGAGGGTAGTTTGTTTGGGGTCTTCAAATATTACACTTCATTTGTAACAAGCTTTTTATTTTTTCTTCAAGATCAATCAAAGATTCAAAATGCTAATCTACTACAAGTGATTCAATCAAACCTTCATATTCTATTAATTTTCCAATGGCTTCCTAAACTTTTTGCAGTGCGTCCGTTTAAATGTCAATATCTTACAAAAATAATCTTGATAACTTTAGATGTCTTTTGTTGCTTACAAAAGTTAATATTGATATTGCTAGTTCAATTATTACAAGATTGGAAGTATTAATGTATAAAATTCAGGCACCTAATTAAATCCAGAAAAAAAAGTACAGAAAATTAATTAATTAATTTCCGTGCAAATAAGATTAGGCTTGATTGGACCAAACAAAATATTCATGCACTCCATAAATCTTTAAATCAGACTTGTTTTATTCATTGAAGACTATGGGCCAGCTCAGAATTAGTCATAATGGGCCGGACTGGGCCTGGTCTTATGAGAAAACAAACATTAAAAGCTAAATTCATTTCAACTTGCATATTCTTTAGTTTTGAACTGATAACATCTATAGATTTTTAACATACAGTGATCTGATTCTGAGTTCTTCCTTGTCTCAGCAAACTTGTAGCAGTACAATTGGACTTGGACACAAGTAATTAGCCTTTGCTCTCCATTAGATCCAACTAAACTGGGTGGTGCTCGCCAACTGGAGATCTTCATTTCAAAACTGTACCTACAAAATTATAATGAAATATTTACAATTGTAAGCATAGCTGAAACAAGTGTTAATTTACAGCATCGACTGATATTGGTACAACCAGGTACCAGAAATTCAGCACAATTATGGGTCCCCTTCCACCCAACATTTGATTTGCATGTTTTCACAATCCTAACTATAGGCTCTGGTTATAATCGACTCACATCATGGTGTGGCAACAGCAAAAAAAAACAAAAAAAAAAACAAAGGATTGGAACTGATTGTTAGCCTGTACTCACCTGAGGTTTTATCTGAGTGAAAAATTCAATATAAGAGAATCCAAAATGGTAATCAAGTTTATAATTCAAGCAGAAGAAAAAACAACTGCGCACTTAACAAAGAACCAACCTTTTTTATTTTTTTAAATTGAAGCCAGTCAAACTCTCCAAATAAATATTCATATAAATTTCTCCACTTGGAGTACACGAAGGGCAAATTTGTCAGTAGAGAAAAACACATCACAAACCTCACTGCTCAACCGGATTGGGGTCTGGATCCACTGAGGTTTTGTGAAAGAACTGGTCGATCCGCTGGGTCCCACGCGGCAGAGGCTTCTCCTTCTCCGTCTCATTATCCTTCTCCTTTCTCTCTGATGCTGTTTCACACATGGCACCACCACTGCGCCGAGAGGATGGAGGTGGCGGCTGGGAGAGGCAATCAAGAAGAAAATCAGCTGTCGGTTGGTGGGCCCGTACGGCAGATCGGACATGCTCTGCTTTGACAATGTGACGGCCACGACGGGAAATTTCAGCATGGGCCCCAGCAGACAGAGACTGAATGAACAGCTCGGTGGCAAGAGAGATGGCCAGGGTTGCTTCTGCTGTGGCCTTTTTTATGTCTCGATCTAGTTTCATGATTCGCTTGATCTTACCTTGAGGGAAGGATGGGGCCAGAATCGGAGGCGGAGGCGGAGGTGGAGGCGCTTCTTCTCTGTTTATCGATTGATTTTCTGGCTCTGCTTCCATTGTAGAGGGATTTGAGTTTGTGTTTGATCCGATTCGTGGGGGTTCACTCTCTTCCTTGTTTGCTTATGAGAATTTGGAGGGAAATGTTCCCGCCAGATCTGGAGCAAATTGTTAGGTATACTGGTATACTGTATACAGCTTGATTCCTATGAAGTAACAGAATATTTCAGTTTAGATCCGAACCGTCAGATTCTTAGAATCCGGATGAATAAAACGGTTCAGATCTAAAACCGCAATTTCTGTTACCTCAGGCGTAATTTTTTTTTTTTTTTAGAGAAGCCCGTAGGTTGTAGCCCGTAGGTAACGTGATATGAATTCGTTTGAACCGGAGGCCTGGATCAATGGGTCTTTACACATGTTTATTTCCCATTTCTTTTGTCATGGGCTGAATCTTATTTGTTGCGACATGTGAAATATTGGTATGGGTTTCCACAGCCCATACGCAAGCCATTAATAATTTTATTGGGTCAAAATTGACCTTTTAGTCCTGCCGACTAAACCATTAACAAAATATTTGTATTGTGATTAGCTTGCTTATTTTGGTAACTTACAATTCATTCCGATTGTCATGACATATACTTTCAGTTAGAAATTAGTTGAAAATATAATTAAATTATAGAGAAACTAGGAAAATTGCTATGTCTACCTTTTATATATTTGTGAATTTCATATTAGTATTAGATATATTTCTCTTCTAAAATTATAAATATCATTATCGATATTTCAAAAAATCTGCTTATTATTTTAAATGTTCGTTTTTGATATTGCGAGACAACGAGCCCAATGTTTGGTATATTTTGCGACCACTTAGATCCCAGAATAATTTTTTTTTGTCACATGACGTGATGTGACGTGACTAAAATATTTGATATAGTTGCATTTTTATTATTTTTCCAATTAGATCCCAGAATAAAATTAAACTTTCAATGTTTATTTTCTTGTTCCGTACTTCAGATTATGTTATTTTTTTTTTATAATATCCATATTATCGTTACAAGTATAACGAGTCAAATACCGAATATGTTTCGCCGCCATGTTGACTGTCCTCCAATATTTGTAAAAAAAAAAATTTAACATTAACACATTTATTGCTTTCATTCTGATTTCAATAAATAATCCAGGAAAGCAAAATATAATGTAGCATATACTTTTAACTTTTATTTTTGTTTTTGTGGTCGATCTGATTGCAAAATAAAATTGTTATACCTTTTTCACTTGACATTAATTACATGATAGAAATATATACATTACTTTCTACTTTTTTATACCTGCGAAATTTGAAGTTTCTCAGTTCATATGAAGTAGTATAGTATAGTGTATACTGAGAAAGAATCTCGTTATTTTTCTTCTCTGTAGATTATAAAATCACAACAATCAACATTCCGGAATGTATCTCATTATATATTGTATCCAGTGTTGTTAAATGCGGCCGCATGGACCGCATATGCGTTTGCAGTCGAAAACCGCATGAAAATTTTCATGCGGTCTCAAATATGCGGTTTTGCATATGTGGCCGCATATTGGACTGCATATTTCCGCATATTTCCGCATATTGGTCTGCATATGTGCGATTGAGCCGCATATGTCTGCATATTGGTCCGCATATGTGCGAATTTATTGTTTGAATAATTTTTAATGGGAATATATTGCATGTTTTGAGTGGAAATAAATTAATATATAGTTTAAAATCCGCATATATAAGTCCGCATGAAATTCCGCATATGCGGCCGCATACCGCATATGCGGTATGCGGTGGCCATCCGCATGTATGAACAAAACCGCATTTTACAACATTGATTGTATCTACCTACTATTATTTTCGCCTATAATCACATGAGATTTTTTTTTTTATTGTTGAACACATCCTTTTTATTTTCATAAAATTCAAATTGATCAAGATGTTTTCCTTCATTACTATTTGGATAACTAAATTTTATAAGATTGAGTCATAAAAAATATTGTTTATTAATTAGATAAATTTGATAAGATTTATAAGATTGATAAGATTAATAAAATATATTGTTTATTAATTAGATAAATTTGATAAGATTGTGTCCTAAGATTGATAAGATTCATAAATTTGATAAGATTGTGTCATAAATTTGATCGAGTGTTTTCCTTCATTATTATTTGAATAACTAAATTTGATAACTAAATGAAAAACTTAATCGAAACTTCAACTCAAGTTTTGAGGCTCTTCTCTTTATTTATTGGCAATTCTAAATTTTGAAAAACAACACATCAGTCAACGATATATGCATCTTCTCACAAACTTTTCGAAAAGTAGTCATTTGTTGAAATAGGACACTCGAGCGCCGTTTTATGACTGTTCGAAGTTTCGTCGTTGTTTTTCACCTTCTCAGTGAAAATATCGTCTCTCTTGCCTTATCCCTTGTCCTAGATAAACATTTAATCTATTGATTGCTTTTCAACCTACAAATTTACAAACAAGAATTTTGATCCGATAAACGAACGATATTTTAAAAATAAACGACATATCCAATAAACAACATTTAAACAAAATAACAATTAAACATAATAAATAGAGTATATAAAAAAATAATTTATGTTTACAAAAAAAAAATGGCTGCAGCAGTACATTGCGGTCCCAAGAAAAGGGCCGCCCATTGGCCCTGTAGCCCTGGTATTTTTCGAGTTTTTGAGAAAAAGTAGTTTTTCTAATTTTTTTATAATATGATATTAATAAAAATTACGGCAAAAAATGTATTCTTTAAATCATCATAATTAGACATAAGGATAAATTACTTTTATCGTTGAATTTTCTTTAAAGCTTGCAATGTGACAAAATGAAATTTAATATACGGGGGTTCATGCATTCAATTAGAGAGGGAAATACGTGGTATGCCGTGATGTGACGTGATCAACTTTTTTTTTTTCACGCGACGTGACTAAAATAGTGGCGGAATGTCACATCACGTGTAGTCACGCCGTGACCATATGTGACATGATGTGACGTAAATTAGTCACGTCAATTTTTTTATATTTTAATTTAAATTGTTGAAAATTCAGAAAAAATATAAAAAAATGAAAAATTCTAAAAATTCTAAAATAAGTAAATAATGTTGCAAAGCTTTTTTATTTTAGAAAAGGCCGTTGGGCACCTGACATGACTTTAAAAATTCAAATTATAAACATTTGTTAGACTAAACTAGAGAAAATAAAAATCAGTACTACATGAGTACCAGTGTCACCGAACCGACACTAAAAGAGAAACCTGGATACTCTATACGTACCAAAAAAATTAGATACTCGATGTTTCATACTATGACATGACATGACTGGTTCGCACAACGTGTAATTTTTTTCGAATGCCGTCACATTACGCGAATAATCACATTACATATAATTGACATACGTGAGGTGCCGTGACTGACGTAACTAGTCATGGCGTGACTAATTTTCTTTACATTCAATGCATGGTTCAATTGTTGAAAATTAATTCAAACTGCATTGCCAATCCATACATAATTTTCTAGTGGTAGTGGTCCTTGTAAGTTGTAACGGAAAAAAAATGATCTCTAGTTCTTTTTAAGAGAGCTAGGGACTATGCATAATTAATTAAGCGTGGAAATGTAACTGATCAGCTGTTTTCGTAAGTATATGTAAATGACAAAAGTTTAATTATGTGGATAGCAGCTGGTGGATTATAAACAATTCAAAATTAAACGAGTAGAGGACTTTTTGTTTTTTTTATCTTTTTCGAATGACCAATCAATCCCTTCGTTTCAGTTTTTTGAATCGATCTAGAAAATAAAAAGAAACTCATTAAATAAAGAAATAAAATTGATTAAAAAGATCTAATAAAGAATTTGATTTGTGTACAATAGCTATAGATGTGAAATTGGTAGAAATGATCAAGTAATACTTCCTTATGATTCTGATCTAGAGTATGCTCTTATTCACTAATTGAAGAAATGACTATGCGAGCTGTTTTCCTCTCCACGATAGAGTATGCTCTTGTGAAATTGGTACAAATACGTCTCACTGGCTGACGTTCTTTATGGGTCATATCTAGTATTCATAGTTTGCCTCAATTTGGTTGTATTTTATATTCTTTTAGTTGTCTTTCATCTGGAACTTGTTATCTTTCATCGTCTTATAGTTGTATTTTTTCTTCCTCTAGTTGTATTTCATATTATGTTTATTGTTGTTCATCTTGTACTTATTGTCTTTCATGTTCTACTGGTTGTTTTTTATGTCGTACGGATTTTTATTATCTTTCATCTACTATTGGTTTTATTTCATATTCTTCTAGTTGTCTTTCATGTTCTACTGATTGTATTTCAAGTTCAATTGTTGTCTTTCATGTTCTATTGGTTGTCTTTCATCGCCTTCTAGTTGTATTTTTTATTTCTCTAGTTATATTTCATCTTTTAACAGTTCTCTTTCATGTCATCTTAGTTGTCTTCCATGTAGGGGCGGAAGGTAACTATGACCAAAGGTTGCTAAGTCACCCCCAATGTTTTCAATTTTTTTCACCAGGTACTTATAAATTTAATTGACAATTTTATTTTATAAGAGTTAGCCTCCTTTATGAAGAATACATAATTTTTAAAGGAGTTTATTCTAAAAAATGACATGCCCCTAAAAAAATAACACTTTGGTTTTTCAACCATGTGAGAAAACAACATTTTTAACAGTATAAAATAATATAAATAATTAGAATGTTGTTGAAATATGAAATGCTCAATAGTACAATAGGAAAAAAAATAACAATACTAATTTGGAAGACACGGTTATCAAGTATCCGAAAGAAAAAAGAAAAAAAAGGAGGAAATTATTAGTTTTTTTTTTTAAATGAACGGTTACCCTAAAAAAAAAGTTATCAGAAATATAAAGAAATATGATTGAAGAACAAGAAAATCTTGTCTAAAGAGAAAAAAAAAAAGTTGAAATTAAAATTGATGTGAAACCAACGACGTGCTATATTTTATTTTTTAAAATTGAACTTTGTTTCATTGATTATTTACAAATTGTTAAATTGTCATTCATTGTAACTTTTGATAAAGGTTAATTTTAGTATTTTACTTTCATATTAAATTGTTAATATGATATTTTTCTATTCGCGATGTCATTTAGATATTTAATTTTGACATAAAAATTAGATTATGTAAAAAATAATTTGATAGGCATGTCATTTTATTGTTGTTAAATATTTATTGTATTTTTATGAAATCAAACAGTGAAGAATCATATTATCTTGTGTTATATAGATTTTATTTTTATTAAAATATTTTTTAAATATATGATGTTTATTCGGCTAGCTCCCTCTATACTTAAAGTTGAGTTCTGCACCTGCTTCCATGTCCTACTGATTGTCTTTCATCTACTACTGGTTGTTTTCATATTCTTCTAGTTTTATTTCACATTCTTCTAGTTGTCTTTGTTAGTTGTATGCAATCTTCTAATACTTTGTTTGACTAAATTTGCAAAACATACATTACTTAAATTTAATCATATACATGATTGAGTGAGTTTGCAGGTTTAAAACTTTAATTACAAGACCTATAATAAAGAACCAATAATAGATTGAGAGCTTTAATTAAATGTTATTATAGTTTTCTCATAAAAAAAATACAAAATACTTATTTAGTTCTTTTAATTTTGATTTTCTTGTTCTGTCTCTGAGAACAAACAACAAATTTATTTTAAATTGCAAAGGATCATTATTTGTCCCTATAAATAGTAAAAAATAATTATGAAGATAAAATTGAGAGATTATGCAAGCTTGTGCTTCTGTTAATTAGCTCAATCAATTTCTTATAGTACACAGAAAATTGACTTTGATATATAATTTGAACATTCATGAAATAAAATGCTTTCCATATGAATGAATATAACTTTAATATGTCGACACATATTTTTTAACTAAAGATAAATTTCAACCACAAATTCAAAGAAATCTCTATCAATAGAATAGACTTGTAGCACCGGAGTATATGTGATTATGTGAATGCTATAAACACAATCACGAGTAGGAATTAGTTAATAATTAGCATCCGGTGCCACATTAAATCCAAAGAATAAGTTTATTAGCTAGCACACATGACCCTTTACTAGGGTAGATGCAAGGTCAAAAGATATGTTAATAAAGTTAAAAGGGGACCTTTCGCCTAATGGCTAATGCCCCAAAACAATAGCTATCCCCAATTAAGCATATCTTGCCATGACAATGGCATTGACAACTACAGAGATAATTAATAATTACCCCAAAAAAAAAGAGACCTAGTGGAGCACTAATTTTGTCTTCTTTTAGGAATATGTTTCAAATACAACCCTTTAATATATATTTTTTGAAATAATGCAACCCTATATGATTGACAAGTGTATTGGGAATGTTAGAGTGGTACGCACACTAGTTAACTTAATTGTGCCACCATCTTAGCAAGAATTTCAGATCTAAAAATCTAATATCACATATATAAAAAAATGCATATGTAATTGATTTTAATCAAATTTAACAAAAAATAAATTGAATAAGCAAAAAATATCTTGCTCTTACAATTGATTTTTTGAAGTACATTGAGACACCGTATTATTACATGAAAATTCGTTGTACGGAGGATTTTTTTCCCCCCTTTTTCAGAAGAAATTAAGGTGTTTATATTTTGATTTCAAAAAGAAGAAATTATGGTGTGGGTCCTAATGTTTTTTAGTTTCCAATGAAATTGGTGTTATATTGTCTATAATTTGAAGTTGAGAGGCTCAATTACTATCTTTATTTAAAAGAAAGAAAATGTTGGTATATCATATTAAATTCCCAATCATTTTATAATTGGATGACAAAAAATTATAACAAAAATGTAGAAGAAAATAAAAAATGATCAGAAAGCTTGAGCTTAATTAACTGAACATCAAAGTTAGTTAATAAAAAAAATGGCAGGCAAAACGAGCTAATTAAATTAAATGTACTACGACAAAATGACATACAACGAGCTAAATAGACATTTATGTTGGTTGAGGGAAAATTTCACCATATATATATCACTAGATCATAACTCTCTATCTATTAAATTTTCATTTGCCAAATCATGTCTAAATTTTTTGCATCCGTGCAGCTAGGACTGTTCACCGGGTTCGATTTAATTGGTTTTAATCTAAACCGAGATAATTTAGAATAAACAGTTCGATTTTTCCGATTAAATAGATTGGTTGGTTTAGAAAATTTTAAACCGGTTAGATCTAATTTTCGAAAAGAAGAGTAAAATTCTTTTGAGCTTATAAAATATTAATTATGAACATTTTTTTTTCTTGAGTATAAAAATTACTAAATTATAATTCAATTATGTGTATTAATTGAAATATATTTTTATAAAAAATTGAAAATATTAACAACTTGAGATTTATTTCAGTTTGTTTGGTTTGATTTTAATTTAGTTGATAAGTTTATTTCGATTGGTTCGGTTGTATTTTTGAAAACCAATTTTTTTTTTATTTGTCTATTTTATTTCAATTTTAACCGAGCCGAACCGATAAAAACCCCTACTTGCAACTAGATTTTAATCTTATTTAAAAAAAGAAGAAGCTAGATCTTAAAACCACACAAAGAAGAACGTATACATGATTTTCTTGCAGTTGAGCAAACTTGTGTAAATACACAATTTTAATTTACATGGTGATATCAAACTTTTACATGGCCACACAACATGCCTTTTAAATCATTTCAATAAGTTTATTCAGTCTAATTTTTGTAGTGTTGTGGAATGAAGAAACTTCAAAACATAAAGTAGATAATTTAGTAAGCATCCAAGATTTTATTATTTGACAAATTCAAGGTAAGATTTAGTAAGCATCCAATTTGGTCTGCATGCTTTCTTCCTATTTTTTTTTTTTTTTTTTCTCAACCTGACCTTATCAACTATCAATACATTTTTACAAGTGCAAAATTGAACTTCATGACTTAAGCTAATTTATACTTAAGGCTTAAGCTTAGGCATTGACTTGGCATCCATCAATTTATCCCAGCTGTTTCAAAATAGCAAATAAATTATTTGTTTTTTAAGAACTCAATTTTAATCTAAATAATTTAATTGTGTATAGTACAATAATGTTTCTAAAAATTAAAATTAAGTCTATTGACATATTATGATTATTTTAGGAAAAAAGATATGACTATTTTTAAATTTTAAAAATATGAGTTTTTTGTAATTAAGAACCAATTTGTAATCTAGTTAATTAGTCACTAAGAATAATAATGTTTTCTCCATTACAAACATTTAAAGTAAAAAAAAATCAACCCCGTCATTTATGTTGAAAAAAATATTCTGGCTAATTATAGCTTTCCCAGTAATTCCTGAAGTGTATGTATCATGTATGATTAGAGTGGAAAAAACGTGCCGTGACTAATACGTTGTGACTTTGGTCTCGTGCTGTGCCGTGACCAAGTGAACACGTGTCGTGCCGTGACTAAAATGTGGAGGGGTGGTTACAGCATGCGAGTCATGCTGTGACTCACGTGCTGTGACCATTCGTGTGCCGTGTCCAAATGTAACTAGTCAGGTTCTCACATTTAACTATTTTTTTTTCCAGAATTTAGATTAGTTTATTCAAGATTCACTATTTGATTAAGACTTAACGGTCCTAATTACACGTGACTTGCGTAACCACGTGCCGTGCTGTGATCGGATTTTTAGAACGACGTGCCGTGCCGTGCTGTGTCAAATTTTCAAAAAATAGTCACGGCACGCGACACGCGACACGCGAGTACACATACCGTGCTATTCCGTACCATAACCGTACCGTTCCGTGACAGAACCGACTCTGTCGTGCTATTTTTCCCACTATATGTATGATCTAGTTTTAAACAAAGTTTCAAGGATTGGATGCGGTGAGGCTACTGCCTACTAGATATTATCGTGTAGCTAGCCAGCTTTCCGTATAGACTATAGAGATGCATGCACGTGTATCCTAATTAACCGTGTGAGCAACTGAGCATTGCATGAACTTGGATGCGACACTATTAAATAATAAAATATAACTTCATTAGATCCGGATCCGGAGCCGTAGCTTTTATTAATTATTATTACCCTAAATTAATTTCCTCTATATATCACGTCCATTGCGAAAGAAGCACACCTACCTCTCAGTAGTCAATTACATGTTACACCTTTTTCTTTTCTTTCCACAAATTAATTACATTGCTTATGAAGATATATATAGCGTAGTTATTTAGTGCAGTAACAGACCCGTCTTGCAGGTGAATTGTTGCTTTCCGTAATTGCACAAGTTTTATCATTAATTGATTTAAAATCAATAGCTTGTAAACTGATTGATGCATAAATATAATGTTAATTAATAGTTTAAACTTTGAAGGGGACACCTTTCATATATTAATTTCTCTTTAGGAATCAAAAGTCACATTACACTCTTTAGACGAACCAATTGTACAATTCTCTTCCATGGAAATTAATTAATTAAGAAGATTTTTTTACAAATCTACAAAAATTCAACCTAGTTGAAAGTCAATGCAAGTAACTAGTACAGTGGATGTCCTTGTCAATGAATAATAGTTGGGATAATTATAAAGTACTACCAAGAAAAAAAGTTAATTACAATCCCCATTAATTAATTCTGCCCCTATTGATGAAATTCCCCAAATACATTTCCATGGAAAACAACATAATGTTAAAAAAAATGTTATATGATGATATCATCAACCCTCCCCTACCCCCAATAAAAATGTTTAAAAAAAAATCACAATTCTCCTTTCTATAAATATGCATAACACACCTCCATTCAGCCATTCTCCTCCGCTCATTCATACCTTGCAACAATTTCACAAACAAAACAAATATCTTACTCCAAACCCTGAGCTAAAACAATGATGCCAAAACTAGAGAACATCATATCATCAGTTTACCTTGTGCTTTTTAACCTAATACAAAACCACTACCCTGAGCTCCTCTTAGCCCTTCTTTCCTTCTTCCTCCTCCGTCTCTTGTACTGCCGGGCCCAGTTACCTCTCAACTTCCCTCTTGTCGGCGTACTACCACATGTCTTACTTCACTATGATGATATACATGATTGGAGCACCGACATGCTTCGCCAGAAAGGGTACACATACATCTGCAAGGGCCCGATAGGTACGCCTATTGATATCCTCATGACATGCGACCCTGCTAATGTGAGTCATGTGTTCACATCCCAGTTCGCAAACTATCCGAAAGGCAAGGAGTTTGCTGTTATATTTGAGGTGTTAGGAGACGGCATATTTAATGCCGACTCTGAATCATGGGCCTTTCAGAGAAGAAAGGCTCACGCACTGATGACCGATACCAAATTTCGGAACTTCGCGTACCGGTCTACCAAGGACAAGTTAGAAAATTGCATGTTACCGCTGCTAGGAGATCTAGCCAAGTCGGGTCAGGTTGTGGACATGCAAGACGTGTTCTTAAGGCTAAGTTTTGACATAACCTCAATTTTCACATTCGGGTTCGACCCTGGTTGCCTTGCACTGGATTTCCCGACCGTACCGTTTGCTAAAGCTATGGATGAGGTGGAGGAAATACTCTTTTACCGCCATGTGGTGCCTTACCAGTATTTGCTACTCCAGGAGAAATATAATTTCGGGACACACAAAAGGATGCAGATGGCCTGGAATGTCATAGATCAAGTCATAGCCCAATATGTAGTGAAAAGGAAAGAGATAATAAGTTCTCAATCAGGTGAAGAAAGTGATTGCACGGCTGATTTGCTGAGTTCGTATTTAGATTGCCAAAATGAAGTCGGTAAAGAAGGAGAAGATTTTAACAAGTTTCTCAGGGACACCACATTTAATCTCATGGTGGCTGGTCGCGACACGACTAGCTCAGCACTAACATGGTTCTTCTATCTCTTGCACAAAAACCCACATGTAGAGGAAAAGATTTTGCAAGAACTCAAGGCATGTGCACCAGAAAACCCAACTTTTCCAAGTGTAGTTGAGATCAAGCAGCTGGTATACATGCATGCAGCTCTGTGTGAGTCACTGAGGCTCTATCCACCGGTACCTTTCGAGCGCAAGACAGCTATCAAGCCTGACATACTGCCAAGCGGCTTCCCTGTTGACCATAAAATAAGAATCATGTTCTCTATATATGCCATGGGGAGAATGGAGGGTATATGGGGAAAAAATTGCCTGGAATTCAGGCCCGAAAGGTGGTTATCTGAATCTGGTAAGATACGGCACGAGCCGAGCTACAAGTTCATGGCATTTAATTCTGGACCAAGAACTTGTTTGGGCAAGGATTTGGCATTTACACAAATGAAGGCAGTGGCCGCGGCCATTCTGACCCGGTACCAGATCGAGGTGGTACCAGGGTTTGTGGCAAAACCTAAATTTTCTATAATACTTCACATGCAAGAGGGTCTCAAGGTGCAAGTGAGACCAAGAGTATCATTTTGAGTAGGCATAATGTAATAATTAAGTTGGATTATAATTTCTGTTGGCGTTTCTGTGAAGGTTGGTTGTAGTTCAGTAGTTCTTTAATTCTTATGAGATAAAGAAAGAATGGAGATTTTTAATTTGTTGTTGGTGAAACATACGAAAAAAGAAAAAAGAAGTGTAATTATTAGTTTATTACTCAAAACGAGTAAGGCTATGTGTCTTTTGTTTGAGATATGTATTGATATATCTAGATAAATATGGTGAACAGAATTAATAGGTGTGCTGTGAAATTTAATTTTTTATTTGGTAGGTAATAAAGATGAGCACAAATTAATATCCCTGATATGGTACAAGGGAGGTTAAAACTGGAATATGTACATGCATCATTTTCTGACATTTATCTTTCCCCGTCTTCTTGGCTATAAGTTCTGTTTTGATAAACCAAAAAAAAAAAAAAAAAAACCAGGGGATGCAATTGATAAATACTTGATATTACAGCCTTTCTTTTAGGATATCCCTGGTGAAAATTGAACAAAGGAGATAAGATCTATCATCATGTGTGCTAGACTATAGTTCCAAATAGGGCAGTAGCTATATAATTTTGGTAATTCATATATGCATAACTACTAAAATTATAAATGAAATTAAAAAGGCTATTTTTATTGAAGGAATCTAATTATCATATATACTTAAATTGCTATCATCTCTACCAGAAAAAGTTTGGTACAACTGTCATAATGTATTAATGTTCACTAACTTTTGATTTATAGTAACAATTGCAAAAATCGGACATTGTTCATGTCACATAGCCAAACTAGGTTCGAGCAGCAATGTTAACTGTTGCTGCTAGTTGTGGTTTCTGTTGTACTGTTTGGCTTGCTCAGCTTTTGACAAAAAATACATTTGGTTTCTTATTTGCAGCACCATATATCAGCTATCATTTGTTGCTATAGTTTTGTATGCTATTATTAAGGAGATGAACTGAACTTCACTGTGTAATTTCATCCATCTGCTCTTCTTGTTGCTGCAATAAATTGTAATAAGGAACTGTCACTGTAATTCTCTGTTTTGGTGCCTCCCCCTTTCGGATAGCCTTCAGTTTGAAGGATTGCTGACATGCTGGTACAGTATTTGGGTATATGTTGTTCTTCAAATAGACTGGATCTTATGGGTAATTTGTGCATTCCCTACCGAGGAAATTGAGCGCCTCTCGGGCTCTCGGCATGCCATATCTGTTGATATTGGGATGAACTCATTTCTTTTATGGTCTCAGTAGAGTTCCTCGGTGCAAGTTGGGTTGTAGTTGTCAGCTAGGAAAAAAATAGTTACCCCTATATACTGACAAACATTTCATAGCCAAAACATTTGTACATTCAGACAGTGTTCCATAATCAAAACATTTGTTCAATTTTGTGTCTATTGTTAAAAAAAAGAGGAGTTATACTACCTGGTAAATCAGCTAAATTACCAACTGTATACAAACTGATCAGCTAGTTTCATTTAAACTAATGAGCTTATACTGTTTTGCATCAGCTTCAATAATCAAGGATTGAGTATGATCTTGGATGTTAAACTACAATTAAAACTTTCATACAAATTTTTATGGGTAAATTCCAATTTTCATGGAGAAATACTCAAATAGAAAAGAATTGACGGATATATACACACACCCAATTTTGCTTATTATTTTTCCCTGCTAGATACATAAAACGAAGATTAAAAAGTATTTCCTTAATTTCAATTCCCATTAACATGATTATAATTAATGCTTGGACCACCTAATAATTAATTTGGAAAGTATTCGTGTAATCAATTTCAATTAATGAAATTTTAAGGAATGATCTCCTTTTATTAAATCAAACAAAAACATCAACATCAGAGATGAATTACATACATAGAGATCGATCAAGAACACTATCATCTAGTGTTATTTTATTAGCCCTTTTTTTCCAGCATAATTGAAAATTAACCACAAATACAATGTGACATAGCTAATTTAAGTCTGAAAGGACTTTACATTTCATTAATTCCTAACAAATCGTTTTCACAAGTAATAAATTTTCTCTTGGTGAAATAAACAGTAATAAATTAGCAAACATATCTTATTTGAACATCATTTTCAAAGATAATTCGAGAAAAATATGAGCTGTGCATTTGTATGAATGTCGACTACCCTACAACATGACTAATATACATGAAATTTTGAAATTAAAGATCAAAGCATTTTCAAGACTTGCGCAATCTATGAATCGTATAATAAAAACATATACTCAAAATTGAAATACTTAAGATTTTAACAGAGCAAATTTTGCTTCATGCAATGCACAAACCAATTAATTCTATAGTTTGTGTATTGCATGAAGCCAAAAATGCTCTATTAAAATCTTTACCCGTACAATTAATCTAGTGTGCGCGAGTGGGTATTTGAGTGTGGTGCGTGTAATGGACGGTGTTACAGAGAACAACAAAATCTTGCCTATTAACAGAATAGAGCCAAAGCATGCACCTAAGATGATAAGATCTAAGCCTCCATGTATTAATTATATAATAATCAAAGATAGGACACAATTAAAGCAGTTAATCCTACTTGCAACATACAATATCACCTATAATATAAGTACTTCAATTGCTAAAATCCAAATTCTGAAGTGAATGGTTGTGGTGGTCCAAAGTTTCATTCCGATTGAAATTTTATTTTGAGTCAGAAAGATCTCTTCACCTGTTGTATTAAATTTAAGCCGTTTAGAATATTTAATTAATCATTGGATATGTCCTTAACAAACTTCCAATTTCATTTCCAAATTAATTATTAGATTGTTTAACTATACTTTATTCATGACAATTAGAGAAGGAAATTTGTCACGGCGTGACTAGTCACGTCACGGAACATCACATCATGTCACGTGTGTCGATTACGTGACATGACTCGCGTGTCGCGTGACGTGACCGCATTCGAGCGAAAATTACACATCACATCACGTCACGGCATGAAACATAGAGAATCTAACTTTTTTGATACATATAGAGTATTCATATTTTTCTTTTAGTGTAGATTTAGTAATACTGGTACTCATGTAATACTAATTTTTATTTTCTCTAATTTAGTCTAACGAATGTTTGTAATTTAAAATTTTAAAGTAATGTCAGATATCCAATAGTCTTTTCTAAATAATATATATATATTTACAACATTATTTACTTATTTTAGATTTTTTTTTTCATTTTTTTTATATCTTTTTCTAAATTTTTAACAATTTAAATTAAAATATAAAAAAATTGACGTGACTAATATACATCACGTCACGTCACGTCACGTATAGTCAGATCGTGACTACACGTGGCGTAACCATCCGCCACTATTTTAGTCACGTTACGTGAAAAAAAAAATTTGATTACGTCACGTGACCAAATCACAACGTATTTGTCACGTCATATCACAGCGTGTCATGTATTTTTCTTCTCTAATGACAATCATCATGTCAATTATATTACATTTACAATGGATCTTACGCTTCCAGTTGCGTTCTTCTTTTGATAATCTAAAATTTCAAACCGTAAAAATATAATAAGGCAATAATTTCACACGAAAACTTAACCAAGACAAAAGCATAAAACAAAAAAAATTGTTGATGCGTGTGCAAGAAAGTATAGTAGCCGTTGAAGTGTGTGAGTGATACAAGCTAGCCTAATGACTAGACCAATACTTGCTGCCAAGCAAATAATTGGCCCACATAATCTATATTATAATCAAATATCAGATTATCAGATGATGTAGAATTTTTCTTATAAAATCAGTAATTCATTGCTTTACAATAAATCTGTACTAGAGTTCAGTCCCATGACAAGGAAATTACAATAAGCTTTAACTAGACTCTAATTTTGTTATCTAATTTTGCTGAACTCAATTTATTATCTGTATTTTTCTATGTTCAGTAGAGGATACAACTCCTACTAAAAAAAAAAAAAGTCATAAAACAGTCTTGAAAAATTAAAAATATAATTTTCAAAATGTTGGGTCATATATATATGCATTTCCAGCTGAATGTTTGGCAAGCTTTGTTTCTTTTCTGAACTTAGTAATATTCCATAATTACAATACTATCTTTCACAAACTTGAGAACATAGTAAAATCCTTTATTTCCAGGTGCACAGGCAAGAGCAAAACTAGAAAATTTAGTTAGAGGGAACTGAAACTTAAAATGCATAATTATTAATATGTGGTTAGTGAAATTTGAACGATTTTTTTTAAATGGAAATTATAACAAACTTCTTAACCAAACCAGCCAATCCAATGAAAAAGTTACAAAAATAGCCCACACCGGATCCCTAATCCGGTGTAGCTTGAGAGGGCCGGACTACACCGGATTGGGAAACCAGTGGAGCAAAAAAGAGCTTTTTTTGCTCTGCCACAACTACTACACGGGTGAGAAAATGGCTACACCGGATTGGAAAACCGGTGTAGTCCGGCCCTCTCAAGCTACACCAGATTGGGGATCCGGTGTAGGCTATTTTTGTAACTTTTTCGTTGGATTGGCTGGTTTGGTTAAGAAGTTTGTTATAATTTCCATTTTAAAAAAAAAGTTGGGGATCTAAAATCTCCCAAAGTACAAAATATAACCATAATTACTAGACTACAATCACACATCTAGTATTTTATAAGGAGACTCAACTATATAAAAACTTTAAGAAAATAAAAATTCAATTAAATTTCAACCTACGTGATCAAAAATTTCAACATGGAGTGGCTTAGCACTCCTCGGATTATGTATAGACAAAGTATTGACAAAGAATCACACATAAATAAAATGGAAATAAAATAGTCCTCCATGTAATTCCTTGATTTGGTCACCTTGATGCATGTGTGCTACCTTTTAGTACTATTTTATTCATTCCTTCATAGAACCTTTCATAACCTACTCCAGTGATATCTAATATTTAATTTCAAGTGTCTTTTTCCCATCCAAGAAGATGCTTACACTTTCAAATCACATAGGCACTTTTCAACTTATGTTTCTTTGCGCACAAAACTACAAATGCAAGTTTGTCATACATAATTGGGATAGTACTTCAATGAAAGGACAAGTTGATATTTTGATCACATAAGAAATTGAATCATAAAACATACACCTACAACATCAGAATTCTTTCTCTATCAAGTTCCATGTTTTTTATGTGCTCTCTTTTTGTTTCTTGTGAGAAGTTAAATTGTAGAAGGAAGTTACCACTTTGGTTTAATTACCCAGCATTTGAGATTAAAGATATTGTTTGTGATTGATTTTAGACAATCGGTTTGTACAGAAACAATCCAAGTTTTACTGAGTACAATTCCAGTAATTGAATTATCATCTATGGGCAGTACCTTTGCATCAGGATCGCCAGCATGTCACCAAAGTAAAAATCACCAAAGATCTATGAAAGAAGACCAAAATAAGCATACAGTAAGTCAACAAAAATTAATCTTAAGACAATTCTAAGCTCCAAATTCAAACAAAACACATAAACGTACAGCCGCAGTTGTAACTAGTCTTTGATTAAGCCTAGTGGTATAATAGATGGAGGTTACTTTTAGAACTGCTATTTGACACTTTCAAACAATCACTTGATGTAAGCATATTTTAAGCAATAAGTTATCAAGTTGGTTGATCTGTTCCTTTACTTGAAACTGAGAGCTGCAATGTTTTCAGGATATACACGTAAAATAAGTGCCATTTACCATTTTGCATAAGATTTGAAGAAATCCTAATTCTACTTTGGAACTTTTCTGGTTCAGATATCTCCAAGACACCAACATTTTTGCTACTTGGAAAAACATCATCATATGCAGTAATGATGCACCATGAGATAGCACGTCCGTAGATCTATAAATTTCCAAAGCTAGCCCAATCAGGCCAAAATAAACAGTAATTAAGCTTCATCTTTTACATCAACTAAGAATCAAATAATATAATGCCTTGGATACCATTCAATAGACCTCAAATTGGAACTCAATAATGCAATGAACAAATTAGGAAAAGCCCAAACAAGAAAAGCATGCCATCCCAGTAACACCTACCAATTTATCACATCTTCAGCCCACCTTGGCCCAAATTAATTTGCACTTTTTTAGACAACCGGCCCCTAAATAAAAGCAGCACGAATGCACGAACCAGACCCAGAGGACAGTAAAATATATTAAAAATGCACAAAAGAAACATGGCTAGTGCCAAAATCTCAGACTATAGACGACATGCCTGTGTTAAGGAAGTAGCAAAGAAAACACTTGAAAACTCAAATTCTGAAAAAAGAAGAATAAACAGCAGAATGTGCTACAGAATTTATACTAGTGGCGACCATCTATTAAAAAAATTCAAAAAACAACTATATTTAGAAACAATAACACAATTGACCCTCAGAAACACCAGCAAAAATTAATATTTAGAAACAAATGCAGAAAGAAAAAAATTACAGTAGAAGTAAAAAGTTTGTACAAAAAGAGAACTAGCTGGAAACAACACACTCACTATTAAAGAATAGACTATAATAAAGTTTAATCTTCATGGACATAAACAGTAACACTAAAGTTCTGATTTAGGATTATAACAAGCTTTATCTCAATTTCTGTAGAAATAAAAAATTGAAGCATAGTGTGCTGTTCTTTTGAGAAAAGAGACATCCAAACTTATCTAACAAATAAGCTCCAAGTTTTAATTTTATTCAATGAACCCCCAAAAGTCTCAAAATTAGACCAAGTAAACATACCATAAAGTACCCTGCAAAAAGCTTCACTCGTCTAGTTGGTTTAGCTCGGCCTTGAGTTGTTCTATTTTAAGCCCCATTGACCTCATAACTGCACCTTTCTCTTCATCTGTCAACTTTTCCAGAAGCTTCTGTAACAGATCTAAAACCTCCTTTACCGCAATTTTTGCACACTCAGCCTCCTCATTGAAGTAGACTGTTTCTTTAGAATCCATTGCTGCCTCTATCTCCTCTCTGGCCTCCGCAAACTTTATGTTTATCTCGTCAATCTTCAAACATGAATAAAAAGAAATGTCGACGTCTTTAATAATTTTTCATTTCTTAAAAGTTATGTTCATACAGTAATGTTTAGTTAATTTATGAAAAAACTAACTGTGGCTTTCTTACAAGTATAAGCTAAAACTTAAATTGATAAGACCAACTATGGGTTGATAACATCTCTGTATAAGCCCAGCCCTGAACTGAGACTGGTACAATAATTCATAAAATCAGGTGCTTTGTTAGTTAAACAAGATTATGTTTTAAGTAGCTTTCGTGCATGAGGATTCAAGTATCAGGGCACAGAGTTGTACCCGGAAGATCTGTATTAAACACTAATTATACCACTCTCTATCTATACTGAAGTATACCACACACACAATTAACTAAAGTAATTATGGACAAGTTTAACTGAAACCTTTGGAAACCCAGAGGTAACTTTTACTATTACCAGTACCGGCCAGCAACATTCAAATCAGAGACAACACCTGTTTGCCCAAGTAAAATACATTGTCTGTCAATACAGTATCCTTGAGATTAACCACATTAGGCCTGATAAACTAAGTTTAGCCCCAACAGCTACTTACCAGACAAATCAATTCATACTATAAATTAACAGAACCTAAAGAAAACGGAGGAGAAGAGCAACATTGAACTCACCTCCTTGCTGTAATCAAAGGGGGGCCCACCATTGGAGCTGAAAAGCCGTCCCTGAATCTGGTCCACTGGGGAGCGGGAACGACTTTGCATGTGCGGAATTTCGTCGAACAGGTGGTGAGCATAGCCGGAAAGGGCGTTAAATGGACGTGGCAGAGCGGCTTGATTCGAAGCCGATCTGGAAATGGAGAATCGGAGCAGCGCGCGAGCGTTTCGATACATGCTAACCTTACCTTCTCTTTTACTAGAAGTCGCCAAGTCGGAATAAAATTTCTTCTTCTTTTTTTTCCGAGAAAGTGGGAAGTGAACTCGCTGGCGCTGAATGAGAAGGGGAACACGGGTGAATCGAACGGGGACTGTCTTGATAGATTTCGGGCTTTGGATTTTAGTCATTGGGCTAAAGACTTTAGGATTTGGTCTTTGGGCTTTTTCTTCGGGCCATTAGAAAATTGAACTTGTGTTTTTTTTTTATATATTTCTTAAAGAGTAGAACTAGGCGTTCGTTCACCAAGTCTTTTGTGAAATGAACTCTCAAATCTATTGAATTCACTTCAAACGATGAATTCAAACCGTTGAAATCCTTCTACCTTATGAGTGATGCGTCTATATGTAAAAAATTTAAAATTTCGAATTAATTTACTATATAAGTCAAGTGATCAAAATTAGAAGGTTAATAAATTAATTTTGGGACGACTTTTGACTACTTAACTCTATACAAAATTAATTTTAAATTTTAAAATTTTCACATGCAGACGCATTCAAGCATCACTCATAAAGTAGAAGGGTTCATTATTTGAAGTCAATCCGATAGATTTTAAAGTTGAGTTCTACTTGGGGAACTTAGGAACACCCTAGTTCTACTCCATCTCCACAAATTTAATAACCAGAAAAGCTCATCCGGCATTGGAGATGTCTAACAGTAATTACAGTACGTGCAAAGACTTGAGAGTAGGTCCGATGGGCATCAGACCTACTTTGGTTCGTCAGGTTCAATCACCATTCAATCTGCTTTAAGATTCATGCACATCTTCTTTGATTTTTGTATGCACAAATCTTAAGATGAATTGGACAGTCATGGAGCTCGTTGAACCTAAAATTAGGTCCGATGGGTATCGAACCCACTCCGTTCTCACGTGCAAAACATAATTCATAAGTATACACTTATGTGTATCATGACACAGTGATTGCCAGGACAATAAAAAGGTTTCATGAATAGATTTCATCTTGACGCAAGAAAGAAAGAACTATATAATAGCCAAAATAACTAGTTTCTCACCTATCACTTAATATGCCCGCATTCAAGTTCTAAATGAAGAATCAGAGAAAAAATCTTTGTGAAGCCGGTCATGAGAATCAGTTTTTGCTGTACGTATGCAATCATCAAGGAAACCTTTTTGCGGGAACTCATCAGGTATGAGACTTTTATATATCTGAAGCTGCTCATCTGCTTCTTTCTTTTTATCCAAAAGGCTATATATTATCCCCTGTTGACAGAAAAGTATAATAAAATGACATTAACAACTAATTTATCCAGTTAACATTTATGGCTACTATCTGTTTTAGTATGCAAGAGCTCTGCTTTAGTGCTCTTATGTACCAAAAGCACAGTGCATGTCATTTCAGATAAAAGAAAATTTCACATTCATGCTTAATTAACAACATCGAACTTGAGAACAATTTAAATTAGTTGGAAATTATTTATTAATAAATCATAGAATTTTGTAACTGAGTTAGTGAAATTCACAGTTTTTCCTTTTCTTTTACATGTAATATTTTGTAATAAAAGAACAGTAGAGAGGAAGGAGGGGCTACCTTACAAAGGTAAGGTCTAAAATCTTTTAGATCCTCGTTGGTCATATCTTCAAGTTTTTTCAAGGCAACATCCAAATCACCCTTGCGAAACATACAATAAAAGGAAAATGAAAATAAAAACAAAATTCAAAAACTAGTAACGGCAGTAATAATAGTAATGAGGACTGATATAACATTATTAATTATACAACAACAATCAAACTAACTTGATATAACCTATACCTTGAGAATGTGCATCATTGCAATTAAAATTTTGATATTGTGTTCTTCAGTGACTCTATTCTCACGACACGCTAATTCTAAGGCTTCATTTAGCATTTGAATAGAAGCTGGGCCTTCGTGATTTTTGTGCATTAACATCGCTAACCCCTGAAATGAAAGCTTTCAATTTACCATATAGCATTTGAGGATCTTTCAAACTGTTATAGAGAATTTTTACTGAATAGTAAATAAGCCAGGAGAGATTACGACCTGACTGTCCTGGTACAAAGTGAGATTATCCTGACAAAATGCTTATCTTTATTCATTACTTAGTTTTTGGACTTCTTAATGCACAACTAGCCTTGTATCAATACGGCAATTATGGTCACAAAAATGCAAGAGGAGAGAAATTTTGACTAAACCAGTACCAGTCTCATATGAGTACTAACTTGTAATGAACCTGACCATACAAGTATAGTACCAGTAACACAAAACAAATGCAATTGCCATTCAATTAACGCCACACAAAAGTTAACATTTTTTTCACAACTATTTCAAAAATTAAAACTAACATGGAGAGCTTTAGAGAAAAGCGGTGTCTCATCCAAGATTTCCCTGTAAACCTTCTTAGCCTTACTCAGCTTCCCCATTCTTTCATATGCTACCGCCTCTAGTAGTCGCCACTCCACATCTCCCCGCTCGAGAATTTCCTAACATAACCCAAACTATTAGTCCCAAGATACACGTGACTACAAAATGAATAGGTCTGGATGATGTTGACATGCTCATCTTTCTAGTACTAATCAGGTGTAGAGTGTAGTCATGCATATAGATTGTACCAAATCCAGATTGGTACTGTACAAAAGTCGATGCACAATAAGAAAAGAGTTTACCAAAAGAGTTAGATTTCTCTTAGGTATCAGTCATCATATACCAGTACTTGACCCGGACTGTAACTTACCAAGATAGTCTCTCACATAATATAACAGTAACAGTGCCTACTTTAGGGGCCTGGGCTAGAAAATAGTTATAAAGTTACAGTACAATTTCATTTCTTTCTCTGACTGGTACACTACTGGTATCTGGTACAGAAAGTGTGAATCAATACCAATCTTTTGATGTACTCCAGTGCCTCCTCCATCTTCCCCTTTCTCAATTTCCCATACAAAACAATTTTTAGAGCCCCCACATCCATGTTCTTCTCCAAAAGCCTCTCATACATCTCCAATACCTCATCGTACTTCTTATTCTTCTTTATATTTTTCTTTTCTTTTTCCTCTTTCTCTTTTCGGGTGTTTGATTTTTCCTCTAGTGGTGAAGAAATGTTGCTACTCTGAGGGGTAACTATCGCCAATACGGGTTTGAAATAGAATTGACCCAAAAAGAGGTATGATCCGACAAGAAACAAGGCTGAGCCCTTAGCTATGGATTGGAGGAAAAACTCTGGGGTTTTGGTGCATGCGATTTTGTGAAGATTGGAGGTGAACTGAGGTCGAATTGAGACTCTCAGAAGAGCGGGTTGGTTGGTTCTGGGAGGGAGGATCCTGGAGAGATTAGTGGAATTAGATTGAGGGAAATGGGGGACAGAGGAGGAGAGGGAAGGAGAGAAGAGGCTCGCCATGGTTGCAGAGCTCAGTGCGCTCTTAGTTCGCTGAATTCATATCACCGCACGAATTAAAGAGTTGAAACTGACGACATCACAGGTTTAGGGGTGAAATTATTCACTCACCCCATTTTTTTTTTACACCGAATTACTCTATATTTTCAAAACATATTTAAATATAAATTTACCCGGCATTTTTATTCATAACCAAAAAAAAATATAAAATATTATTAATAACCCGATTCACGAAAAATTTCCACCCATGCCCAACCCGCCCCCCAGTGGGGCGGTTTACTATTTTTTTTTTAATTTTATTTTATTTAATACGATGGATTTATTTATGTATTTGTTTATATTTTTAATACGATGGATTTTATGATTTGTGAATAGTTTAAAACATAAGTGAACAAAATAATCAAATAACATCTGATCAACATAAAATATAGAAACGAAAACAAAGTGAATAAAATCAGCAAATAACATCTGATCAACATAAAATATAGAAACGAAAACAAAGTGAATAAAATCAGCAAATAACGTCTAATCAACATAAAATATAGAAACGGAAATATAAAAATACTACTGTCAGGTCTACAATATGAAATATAAAAAACTATCAACGAGGAGGACGACGACCGGACAATGACAGTCTGGGAGCCGCCCCGCACGCCCTCGACAGCTGCGTGCGGGTCTTTTGTCGCTGCACACGCCTCCTCCGTGGCTGTGGAGGATCCTCGTTATGAGTCAGATCCACATGCATGTCCTCCTCGTCATCAGAATAATCCACATGCATGTCCTCCTGCATTGTGCCCGTGGATCGTCGGTATGAATCGGGCAATGGATCATACTGAGTACCCTGTGATGGATCCGTCTCCCATGGATCGAACTCCCAGTCCCCAGTATATGTGCTCGGGGGCTGTGTCCCGAACGCAGCAGTCTCCCAAGCATCAGTGGGCTGCTGTGCCCCACTGCCACTAGCCTCGTGGTCGTGCTGCCTGGGGGGTGGCATCGATGGTGTGGCTCCGGTGACATCCTCTACACCGGTGGCGGTGAGGCCAAAGTCTGCCGCAGTGAAAGTGGGTTCAGCACACCACATAGGATTTCCATCCTGCAGTTATATAATGTTAGTTTTTCTTTATGAAAATAACGAAAATTTAATTTATACAGAGACGAACCAGCTTACCTCGCCAAGCTGCACCGGCACATTAAATTTATTGTAGTAGGCGTGCCATTTTTTGTTGTCGAGCACCCAATCGTGGAACGCCCAATCCGGGTTGTCTTCTGCAACATTTGAGTTGAAGTTGTTAAGAACACACTTTGTAAAACAAAATTGACGTGTATGGTAAAATAATTTAACTTATAATACCTTCGGGGGGTGGTGGTAGGTCATCGTCGTATACTAATTCCCGTTCTTGATTTGGCTGGTTCGGCGCTGGTGAGTCTTTCTTGATCTCACGCCAGTTGATGTTCTCACCAGCGTCGTGCAACATGCCAATGAGGCGTCCATCGAACTGGGAATCCTCGACGATCGGAGCAGTGTGATGCAGCATAGTACACCCAAACGCCCGAAAACTTTTTTTCGCCATGCACACCAAGCTGTGTGCAACTCCTCGGATCCCCATTAGTACCTGTTCATAACGATTAATTAGAAAATAAGTTGTATGGAAAAAACTAATACTACAAGTAATCTTTATTACTTACCGCTCGAGTACTGGTCGGGCCCCATGGCAAATGGGTCTTACTCTCGTCACCCATCATTCTCCGCCGAAGAGAATCACCGTAGTCGCCCTGTAAGTACACCGAATTCATGCACCACCGCTGGTACCAGACCATATATCGCAATGCCCATGGTCCCGCTCCCAAACTGACGTCTGCCGGGTCAGGCGGGACCCACAAGTGGTTCTCAGGCGTGCGGGCAATCCTATAGTGGGCTAAATGGCGGCCGCTCCAATCCACCTCTGGCTTCTTATGGAAGGTACTGCATTATAAGTTAGTTAGATACAATTTGTAAAATAATATCAATATTTGGGTGTGTATTACTTACTTGTGCAACTTCTCCGTCTCATCCTCACCAAGTATCGGGTCATCTAGGATGAAGGCATCGAAGCCGAACTGACGAGGAACTCGATCAGGATAGTGATACTCAACTATCCAGTAACAAACGACCGGACCCCGATATAAACCGAGATCCCTCTGTTCCATCGTCAAGCGACATAATATCCTAGCCCGGTACCACGGCCGATACGGGAACCACTCGATGTTTGCCTGGTGCAACAGTTGGAGCTGATTTCGGACGTACGAGATACCCGCCGTCCCTCCTCTCGGTGTGTTAAAATAGCGGAGGCGGCTACCCCATATGGCGCCGTATGGAGGGCTTTTCTCGATGTCAGAGCCCCTTTGCCACTTCACATTTGATGGAATTTCGGGTCGGCAGACCGGTAGGTGCGACCAGGACCATTGCTGTAGTAGAAGGAGTGGCCCATTGAACTGCTGGCTGCCTCTCTGAAATTGTAGATGTGTATTTGTTATTATCAAATAAAAAAAAACGTAAATAACATTAATTGAAGAAGACTTACCAGACAAGCGTGGCACAGTCCTCTGTACAAACATACAAGCACGGCTCCACCCTAGTTCCACCGCGATTGCTTATCGAGTAGCTCCAGCTGCTGGAGGAACATAATCGGAACCGAGTCGCCACTAGAATCGACAAACATCGTTGTACCACATAAGTCAAGCACGAATGCCCTAACATACCTACAGTTTCAAGAGAAAGTAAATAACTGTTTATTTTTTTCAAAAATATTTTTAATGTAATGTAATGGACTTAGAAATTAACTCTTGACATGCTCCACGTCAGACGTGAATGGGGTAATGGCAATTTCGACGGCATATTGGCGGAGAGCCTTAAGACTGATGCAGTACTGGGAGAACTTCTCATTATCGTCCTCATTCTTCCGTTTTAGCTTCTTTGCCACCCCCTCCACATGCACACCCAACAGCTCTGGGATCAACGTCTGGAGTGTCTGATGATCCGAGACACCCCCTACCGGATCACCATCGATCCGCAGACCCCATAAGGCACTCACGTCCTGTAGGGTCACTGTCATCTCCCCCACCGGGAGATGGAATGAATGGGTCTCAGGTCGCCATCTCTCCACGAGACCGCACATGAGTGCCTAGTCAATCCGCCGTGGTTGTTTCATTGTGGCTAGCTGGTATCACCCGAGGTTAATGAGGTACCGATCCATCAGTGGATTTGCGACATACGGTACCTCCGGCGAGCGGTGCCACACCGTCAACATGGACTCATCCTGCATTTATCAATGTTTTAGACCAGTGGAACTGAATAACTATTTGTTGTTTGAAACGTACCTCTATCGATGCAAGTGAGACATGGTGAATCCTGTGAGGGACCCACAGGAGAGGACTGAACGTATCTGCACGATGTGGTGCGCCATCCCATGGATCGACACCCTCCGCAGTGGGATCGGCGTGAGCTGGTGATGGCTCCGACGTATCTCGTGGTCGCTCACGTCGATGTCTAGTCATGCTGCATTTGAAAATATCAAGTTTAAAAATTATAACACCAATTTCTAACAATTCTATTTAAAAATTCATATGAGATTGTACAACTTAATTCCACTCAATTAAATTTCAACTCTGTTATTTTCTCAAATTCCCATCCAATTTTTAAACCTAATTTCAATCAAATTCACAATCAAACAATTTATAACAATTCCAATGTAACAATTTCTAACAATTCCAATCAAATAATTTCTAACAATTCCCATGTAACAATTTCTAACAATTCCAATCAAATAATTTCTAACAATTCCAATCAACTAATTTGTAACAATTCCAATCAACTAATTTCTAACAATTTCAATCAACTAATTTGTAACAATTCCAATCAAATAATTTCTAACAATTCCAATCAAATAATTTCTAACAATTCCAATCAACTAATTTCTAACAATTCCAATCAAATAATTTCTAACAATTCCAATCAACTAATTTCTAACAATTCTAATCAAATAATGGCGTAACAATTCCAATCAAATAATTTCTAACAATTCCAATCAACTAATTTCTAACAATTCCAATCAAATAATTTCTAACAATTCCAATCAAATAATTTCTTACAATTCCAATCAAATAATGGCGTAACAATTCCAATCAAATAATTTCTAACAATTCCAATCAACTAATTTCTAACAATTCCAATCAACTAATTTCTAACAATTTCAATCAAATAATTTCTAACAATTTCAATCAAATAATTTCTAACAATTCCAATCAAATAATTTCTAACAATTCCAATCAACTAATTTCTAACAATTCCAATCAAATAATTTCTAACAATTCCAATTTCTAACATTTCTAATTTAATAATTTCTAACAATTTCTAACAATTTGTAAAAATTTCTACCATTTTTCAAACATTTCTAACTATTTCTAACAACCCTAAACAATTCCAATCAATTTCTACTAAATTCAATAACAACAATTTCAAGCAAATCCCGCAATTTCTAACAATTTCATATAAATCCCGTAATTTCGAATAATTTATACAAAATTCCAAATAATTTATAAAAATGTAAATAATTTATAAACAAGTTAAAGAAATAACTTCATACCCGAAAATGAATTCGGAGCGACGGCGCGGCGGTGACGGGACGAAAAAATGAAAATGAAATGGAGAGAGAGAGGGAGAGAGGGAGAGAGGGAGAGGGTGGTAGAGAGAGAGAGAGGGGTCGGGAACGGTTGAGAGATGCAAAATGTCGCGTTCGGGACGAAAAAACAACGTTTTTGGGCCAAAACCGGCGGGTTGGGGGTGGTTTCGGGTGGGGGGGCTGTGGGGGGGCGGGTAGGGTTTGGTTTGGGGAGGGAGGGTAGTTAAAAAAAAAAAAAAAAAAAAATAGTAAACCGCCCCACTGGGGGGCGGGTTGGGGGGGGGGGGGGTAAACCGCCCCATGGGGGGGCGGGTTGGGCATGGGTGGAAATCTTTCGGGAGTCGGGTTATTAATAATATTTTATATATTTTTTTTTGTTATGAATAAAAATGCCGGTAAATTTACACCCTACATTTTCAAAATATATTTAAATATATTTACAGATCAAATTTTATATTTTTATATTTTTTTTATTATTATCTAAAAATAATAATTTTATAAAATACTTATAATAAATAGCAAAAAAATTTAAAAAAATGTAAAATTTGATCTCCAGGCACATTTAATATGAAGATTATGTTGAATAGTTTGGATAGACTATTTGGACTTTCAAAACTTTAAAAATATAGAGGATAATTTAGTGTCATTAAAAAAATAGTATAAGTGCTTGTAAATAATAATTTTTTGTAACACATTAACAAATTTAAAAAGTACTTGTTACTTTCAAACTTTCATGTATGAAATACCATTCAAATTTTAATTTATGAAACATGTTGCATATGTTAATATATTTTCTTAAATCTTAAAATTAATCGTAAATGGTGACATGCCATTAGCAAAACTAATCAACTAACAATTACTTTTAATTTCTGTAACTAAAATTACATTAGTATTTAAAATTCCTTTATAAATAGAACGAAGATACTTACAAACTATACTTTTTTTTGTTCATAGATATTAGCACAATGTTCAGCATAATAGGATTACGCACTCTATGCTGGGTTCACATTCTAAACTTTGATTTTCTTTTGAGTAAAATCAACAGGATATATAAAACCAAATAAAGGCCTTCACCATATTAGGAAGCCATTGCACAATTTGAATACATGACCCAACTTTTACACCCAAAAATACAAATGGATAAACAGATTAAAAAGGCAATAAAGTCTCATAAGTTAACAACAAAACAATTAAAAGCTTATCTAACTTCTCTTAGTTATTACTCTGTTGGCACCACAAGCTTGTCCATTGCAGTAAAGTAGGAGTTGTAACTTTACATAGAAAAACGGATTCACTTTGCTAGCCTGATTGTGTAATACATAAAAAAATAATGACCAAAAAAGTAATACATAAAAAATGATTAGTAGCCTGATTGTGTGCGCTTTCCAGAGCTACTACGACCCCTGAAACCAACTACACTGAGTTTGGCACCGCTTCTCTTACCACCACCATCAGCTTTTCTACTCTCGAAGGTTGTTCTAAACTTGGAATCCTTTGGAGGCCTAAGACTTGCATACTTGTCATCTTTTGGAGGCCTACCATTAGTAGACTTGGAATCTTTTGGAGGCCTAGAACTTGCATACTTGGAATCTTTCGGAGGCCTCGAACTTGAATACTTGGAATCATTCGGAGGCCTCGAACTTGCATACTTGGAATCTTTCAGAGGTCTGGAACTTGCATAATTGGAATCTTTTGGAGGCCTAGGGTTTGCATACTTGGAATCTTTTGGAGTTCTAGGACTTGCATGCTTGGAATCACCCTTGGTAGATTTAGGAGATGCCTTATTAAACTTTTTAATCACAACCTTGTTCGGATTTTTGGCCATGGTCCTAGTCCCAGTAGCAGATTTGCCCTTTTGGATAGTGGTATTGACTTTCATGAGCTTTGAATTCCTTCCTCGGGTGGTGATTTTTCTTGTGGAAGGGGATGCTGGTGCTGCTTTTCTGACAGTATTGACATTCAATGCTTCCAAACTCTCATTCTTCTTTATGGCGTCCTCAATTCGAGTGGCTAGAGGTACATCTTTCTTTGCCACAAGGCTTGTTATTTTTCCTGAGCTCCAAAATTGGAAACATGAAGCACATAAGCACCAAAGAGCCGCATCAAGTCATACCAACAAAAGAAAAAACTAGTAACATAAATTGCAAGGAAACAGCGTAAAAAAGGTTGTTCGGATATATGCAAATGTTACCTTTGGCACCCATACGGGCTGTTCTTCCAGTTCTATGTAGGTAATCAATCTACAGAGGAAATTTATAAGGAAAAAAAAAATGCTTAGGTGTGTATCAAACTACATGAAATTGAAAATAAATCAAACATATAGACTTACTAACACTGTACTGCAGCACCAGAACAGTAACACTATACTAGACACAAATGGCAAATTCCAACAGGTAACTGGGATCAGACTTCTCTATTACTAGCCAACTCTTTTTTTTTTCAGTTCTATGTTATTCTTTTTACGTGCTTGATACAAATTCATCGGAGTACTAAAAAAATATTTTATAATAGTTAATTCATGATACTGGAAAGATACTAGAAAATGATAACAGTGAAGAAAACAGAAGAATACAACAGGAGATGCAAAGAAATGTACATACAGAGTTCAAAGGGAAGTCGAACATGATAACATGGTCAACATCTAGGTCAAGACCTCTAGCTGCTAGATCTGTGCAAACCAATGTAGGACAGTCTCCATCTTCGCTTTTGAATTTCTTCAAATTCTCAACTCTGCCACAATATCCCAATTTAAGTGGTCTTATTGTATTTTTGTTAACAGTTATGAGAATAAAAATGAAAAAAACAAGGCACCCCCCACCCCTACCACAAAGTACCGTACCAAGTATCCTCTACAAAATGAAAGTTATGCTATGTATCCCTCCCGTACCCAGTTGCTTCAAAAGATGCCAAAGAAAACCATCCTATGCAGACTGGCATACTTTAAAAACAATGCTGGCGATACATAATATTTGATGTTTTCTAAGTGAAAACATGAAATTGTTCCTTCTCCTCCCCGGGCAAACTTTAACAGTTTCAGGTTGAACAGCAACTTGTGCTATAGCAATGTCATATTGAAACTTGTTTTTCTTTTCTCTGGGTTCTGCTACCTGATGGTAGCAATTAAATCTATGGAACATATTGTGGGTATGGAAGTATTCAAAAGTTGTCATTTTAAGGGATCCTTAGCATAATAAAATATATGTTATATTAAACTTATGAAAAAGTATACAAATGATTTTCACAGTTTATAGGTTCAGAAGACCAAGAACATAACAGACATGCTTTCTGCACAAAAAAAAAAAAAAAAAAAATACAGAAATTCAAATCAAAGTAGTCGAGCATTCAAAACCTTTCCTCGGCCGGCACCTCGCCATGGTAATTTACAGTTGAAATTTGATTTTCACTGAGATAGTGGTCTACAGCACGGCTTGAATTTAATGTATTACAGAACACCATGACACGGTTTCCCTTGGACAAGCTCGGTTCAAGAACCTGCACACAATCATGGAAGTTACAATTACATATCTGAAAAATCACTATGCCTCATAAAACTATAAAGATAAAAAAGAGAAGTTTGAAAACAAGCCCCTAGATTATCAATATTTTTAGATAAAAAAAACAATTTTTAACTCAGAAAGGGCCTTGTTATTTGGAAATTTCTCAAACAATGTTAGTAGTTTAGTACCCCACTAACAATTTGGCTCAATTTTTGATAAAAAAAGAGAGGGTACTTTATCCAATATAACAAAAGAGGCCTTTGGAGATAAAATATCAAAGAGAAATTACCTGAAGAAGTGCTTCAAGCTTGTTTTCGGACCCAGCAACCTTGATGAAATCATGCCTTGCGGAAGCCACCTTTTTCTGAAATGTGGAGGTTCGCAGATGCACAATTCCTTGAAATTCCTCATCCATCAGTTTTTGTACGGCCTATAATAATTTGAAAAGGCAATAACTTCTAATATAAAAATACTGTAAAAGTGAGAAACAGAAAATATGCCCCTCTAAACATGGTATTCATCATCAATATCTCCACCACCTAACATCTTCATAGAAATGGGATAACATTCTCCTTCACCCTTATATATGTGTTGAGATTAGCAGTGAAACACCTATATGTTGCGCACATCTTTATTTTTGTGGAGATAGAAATGTAATTGGCCCCAAGGAATGATAAGAGTAATTACCATAGGATTGGATTTACAAACAAAATTACCAGATAGTAAAACCTCACCACTGATAAAACAAAATATTACTGTTTGAAAATTACAGATTTGATAGAAGCAGTATCTAGGAGACGATAATCACCTCTGTCATGGTGGCGGTGACGAGAACAGTCTGAAACCCTGTATCACCAAATTTTGAAGCTCTAGTTCTTAACGGGGCCAGAAATTTTCGAATATCAGGACCAAAACCTTGATCAAACATTGTATCTGCCTCATCCAAAACCTACAGATGATAAGAAATTAAAGAAACTGAAAAAAAACAATTAAATAATATAAAACAGAGGGCAATTATGCACCTTAGTAGTGTACAAGTGAGAATTGTCACTGGCTGACTAGCACAGTTAAGGATTGAAATGTGGTAAGATGAGTTAAGTTGAATTTAGTTATTTGTGGGTTTGTTCTCGTTTGGGGCACTCAGAAGTTCAGCACTACAAATGCAACAGAAATTACACATACAATTACATATCTGGTATGAAAGAAGCACATACCACATATTTAATATCCCCATAAACGATGTTTCCATCCTTAATATGTTGGAGAATACGACCAGGGGTCCCCACAACCATGTCAACTGGAGCATTCAACGAGTCCTCCTGAGGCTTCAGACGTACCCCACCACTCACCATTGTAGACCTAAACCTTGCATGATGACTTATAGACTTTGACACCCGATACACCTAAAAAAAGTATCCATTTACAATGAAACAGCTCAAGCTACAAGCTTTTTAATATATTTTATTTCTGAGTGAATTACATATGGTTATTTAAAATTTCTTTTCAAAAGTTGCCATGGACCAAATATATTACATAAAGGGATAACATAGTCTAAATAAACCTTGGCATGCAAAATTTTACCATTTTGTTTACATGTCAGCTAGAGGGACCAAAATAATAAACCTATGTTGAAAGGATACGGGGTACAGGTATTGTATCTGATACAATACAGAAATCGTGATTTGGAAAATTTCAAAAATCTAAAATACCATAAGGTTATATACTTAACATCTTCCTATCTTTAATTTACAAAGCTGGATTCGCTGCATGGCATGTCTGATACACAATGTACGTGTATCATGCATGGATCCATGTTGGATACATGTCCAACACGGACATTGGACAGGGTGGCCACTTTAACATATCATGGTAGCAAAGTAATAAACCAAAATCAAAGAAACAAGAAGCGTAAATTTAAGGAGCATTGATATATTCCATTCATTATACAAAAGCTAATCATGGGAACACCTGCTCAGAGAGTTCCCGGGTGGGGCAGAGCACCACAGCCCGGGGTCGCCTCGGCTTCATCAATACACCAGATAAGTGTTCGTCTCTCCGCATTAGCTGCCATTCAACAACACCCAATTTATTAATTAGTAAATAGCATTTAGAATATGCGCGTATACCAAGAGATTAAGCAAACTTCATCCGTGCTGCACAAAATACAGAAATAATATATACCTCGTACCTTACCTGACTAGAACCCTAATGATTCAATTTCACCCTTAAAAACACAACTACAAATAAAAAAAAAGATATAAAAGATAACTTATCAAAATCTAATTTCAGGTGGGCAGTAGCTGATTTCATAATAATTTCAACCACATCTATTAATTCTTATACAGGCTTAACTTCCAATCTTTAAAATTATTCCTTGCAACATTGCAGCTTTTAGAACTTGACCCTTTTCAAATTCTAACTTGAGGTAAAAAGATCACACACTGATTTAATCATGCCATAGTAAACACCGGTAAGGAAAGCAATGATAATCATACACCAATCAACAGAATCAAACCTGAACAAGAGGTAACATATACGCAAGGGTTTTGCCTGACCCAGTATGAGATCCCATGACAATACTCTGTCCTTGAAGCACAGCCGGTATACCCATGCACTGAATCTCAGTGGGTGTTTCAATTCGCATTTCTTTCAAAGACTCCATTAGCTCCTTTTCCAACCCCAACTCCTCAAATGTCGATGCCATTTTCATATTCTTCTCCCCCTCCTTCCCTTTCTTCTTCCTCTTTGCCTCAGCGTCCACATTCTGAATGTTAGTTGTACCAACAGAATCCTTTAAATGGCGTAGCCTGAGGCGATCTAGGAGAAGAGCATGACGCGACGGCGGTGGGGGAACCGCTTTCTCAATGGAGGGAGGAGAGGCAATGGCCGCGAGACAGAGAGTGCGGCGGTAGATAAACCCTAGAGAAACCCTCGGGGTGGTGCGAGGATTGAGGGAGGAAAATAAAGAGCGAGAAAGGAAAGTAGAAGAAGAGAGTGACAGTAGGGTTCTACCAGTCCCGCCTGCCATGGATGTGGGTTTTGAGCTTGTGCGATGAGTCTATTCTATATTTTGTTCAGCGCGAGAAAGAAAGTGGAAATGGATAAGAGTAAAAAAGGGTAACAAAGGAGGAAGAAGGAATTCACATCCTCTCCATTACCTGACACTGGACCTTCCCTTTCTCTTCTGAAAATGAGCCCGTGGGCCGTGGAGTGTGGACCGCTGTCCGCTGGGATCGGATATTTCATATTCATTTTAAAAATTTTAATTGTCCATTTGAACCGTTCAACATAATTTTCATATGAATATTTACTTGTAGACTGAGTTTTATATTTTTTTAGAATTTTTTAACTATTTTTAAAGATAAATATAAAATTACTGTTTTTGAATGATCTAGAATTTGTTAAGATCAAGTGATTTTCTAATTGTTAATGAAGTTAAGGGATGAATAAGTTGATAAATAATTTAAATATCACAATTAATTTGGGAATGTGAGTCACAATTCCGTACAGTGGCGTAACAAAAACTTGTCATCACAGAACTCAAGAACGAAACTATGTATGGAGTAATCATATATAGACGAGTAGGTTCTAACAGGGCAGAATTAGGATTTAAGTATGGGGGACTATACATTATTTTTAATTTTGTAATAATTTTTTTATATAATACAATATAATACAAAATAATAAGATCTTTTACAATTTAATTCATAAACAAATACAATAGGTTATAAATAATTATCGAGTAGAACTAGGGTGCTCTTAGAAGTACCAAGCCCCTTTGTACTCTTAAGTCTAAGACTTATCGGATTAACTTCGAATAACGAATCTAAACTGCTGAAATTCTTCTACCTTACGAGTGATGCGTCTACATGTGAAAATGTTAAAGTTTTGAATTAATTTAGTATAAAGTCAAGTGGTCAAAAGTCTTCCAAAAAAATGAATGCATTAAAATTAATTTAGAAACTTTCTAATTTTGACCACTTGACTTTATACTAAATTAATTCGAAATTTTAAAATTTTCGCATGTAGACGCATCACTCGTAAAGTAGATGGATTTCAACTGTTTGGATTCGTCGTTCGAAGTTAATCCGATAAGTTTTAGAGTTAAGAGTACAAAGAGCTTGGTACTCCTAGGAGCACCCTAGTTCTACTCATAATTATCACCAATAAAATGTCATGTCTATAAAACTCAAACAAAAACATAATATTCATATTATTTTTAATTTGGACCTACGATTTCTTAAAAATATAAAATTCAGTAATAATCTCATTTGAGTTATAATGAATAATAATTTAACAATTTACAAATAAACACAAATTTCAATTTTATAAAACAAACTTATATTAAAAAAAAGGGGGAATTTCATGTATACCCCTTAAAAACATCAAAATTTTGTATTTCTCCCTCTAAAGTTTGAAATTACATATTTCCCCCTCTATACTTTAAAAAATTACAAATTTACCCATTTTATTGTTTTTTATATTAAAACTCATTTTAAAATTTTAAAATATCCAGTTTACCCATTTTACCCTTTAGGAGGGGAAATATGTAATTTTGAAGTTTTTGAGGGGTACACGTGAAATTCCCCATAAAAAATAAAGATATGTCTCACCGGAGATGTGAATTTTGCTAAAAATGAATTTTCTTTCTTTGGGCACTTTTTTTTTTTTTCTGTTTTACTAATTCGTTGCTATTTTTTATTTATGAAAATCACTTACGCATATCTTTTTTCTTTGCTTGAGGAAAAGACTCGCATGTATTATATATTAAACTTAAAGAATTTACAATGCCATAATAAAAACCTAGATAAAAGATACAACATAAAAAAGAAAAACATGTAGCTACTTTATTGAAAACTAAAACCAATCTCTACTTTAAAGATACAAGTAGCCCCTCTATTTTCTTGAAATTTCAAGAGACAAAGGAGTCTGCTTGTAACTCTCCACTTTTCTTTCTGACATGCCATTTCATTTAATAGTAAAATAGGAAAACCATATGATGTACAATTTTTATTTTTTCACATTGACTCGGAAATAGAAGTGTGCAAGGCTGCAAGCAGTGTCCATGATTTTAATTTTGAAATTTTCCTCTTAACCCCTTCAAGTTTACTTATATATTATATATAGGGGGCTATAGTAGAAAAATCACTTAAAATTCAATACGAGGTAACATTTTTTTCAAATGTACTTGGGGTGCTTAGTAACCTCCAGCATGACTTATGTGTCGTCCTTGACTTCTAATGTAGGTGGACAAAAATCGAATCGTTATGTGTCATAGAATTTGAAATCGAAACTGTGCACGTAAATGAAAAATGAGACAAGAATTATATATAAGTCGAATTTTTATACATATAATAATCCTAAATCACCTGAGTGGTCGTCAGAACGGACCACCAAGCTCTATGATGAGGTGGGACTAGACCACTCGGTTCTTCTACTCATCACTCACTGATGATATGCGTGCGATTAATTAGTATAAATTGTCTTCTACGAAAGATCATATAATAATAATAAAAATAATAATAATATATAATTCAATTACACTACTCCTACAATAAAATAAAGGGAATTTTTTTTATGCCTCTCTAAAACATGAAAATTAGGAAATTGCCACTCCAAAACATGAAATTAGTTATTTGCCACCCTAAAATCACTAAATTTATGAAATTACCATAATTATACATCTTATATACATATTTGATTAAAATTATTCTGAATTCAGTTGTATAAAAATGTATTTTAAAAATTCCAAAATTACCCCTCCAATTCAAGAAACTTCTCTCCAGTATCCATCCCTTCCCTTCTTCAAACCTCCAAAGAAAAAAAAACAGGAAAATTAATAGCAAACCAATTCACTGTGCATTACCATAGAGGTGTGAACTAACTTTTGGGTGTTAATTGTTTCCCATTCTCGTTCTAAACATTTCCCTGTAAGTACAAAAAATTTCCAAGTTGATCTTCAAAAGTTGCCAAGTCTGGAGAGGAGTATAATGCGATTCCACTGTAATCATTATCCGATCCAAAACTTCCGAACTATAGAAAAACTTCAGGGATGTCATGCCTAGGTTCCTTAGCCTAGTAAACATGCATGCATGTCAAAATTAAGAAGTAAAAAACCACACAGTTGGCTGATTTATATAAAAACAAAGAAAAGTCATGGTGTATAGTTGTAGCATTGCTAAGGAAAATGAACAAGATAGAGAAAATCTAAGTTAGACGGTACATTAAGGAATACATACAGGGGACTAAGCATTCTGATTAGCATACACCTCAGAAACAGGTACTGACTGCTGAGGTTGTAGTGCTATTGCCAATGAAAGGCAAAAGGTGGAAAAGTTTCAAGTCGTGCAGTTTTTGAAGATGTTTGCATGTGTTTTTATAGTATTTGCCTATGTTTAGTTTAAATCTCACATGTAACACTACGCAAAATATGTACATGTAATTGATAATTGAAAATAAAAATACGATTTGATTGAAGGTGTTCTTTAGTGAGTATCATTTAAAGAACAAATACTATCTTACTGAATTAATTAGTCAAGGTGATCAAGTTACATTGAAACTGTCAAAACGATTATTTAAAATTCTATCTGTTGAGATTAATTCGAAATTTCTAAAATACTGAGAAGTGAATGGCCGGACGTTTGACATAGGAATCAAATTAATAACTAATAATATATATGAACTTCTTTAAACAACTAGGGACTTAATTGTAAAATTTAAAAGCTTGAGGGTTTAATTTCTTAATATGCGAAAATTAAGAAAAACTTTGATGAAAACCAACGTGGCTGATTTGCCACGTGGTCACCATGCACTGATCACCTTGATGCCTTTTCATTTCTCTCATCTTCTTACCGACTCGGGTAGAAATAAAAATGAAAACCGAGAAAATTGAAAAGAAAGAAAGAAAAAAAAAAAAAGAGAAAGAGAGAAGAAAAATAGAAAAATAGAGATATATTTTGATTGGATGTCGAATTGGAATTCTGACTATGTCGCGCTGATTCTAAATAGTTGTTGCAAATTAAATTGGATTTCTGAACTGATCGCTATCAGGTAATCAGACTTCTCTAAAATCCGTATTTTCGATTTATTGATTTGCCTGAGGTCCCTTTTCTACCTATACAAGTTCAATCGAATCTGAATCTAATGATTATTGTAGTAATTTAATTATTGAATTATTGATTTATAGCTCAACCTGAAAGGTGCTTTCCGAATACTGAGGTCCACTTTTCTTGTTAGGGTTATTTTTGTTATTCTTTTCTAATGTGTTGCTAAGTAGTTTGTGGGGTATTGAAGCCATATGAAAACATGTACCGATCTGTATCAAATTAAAGGGTTATCGGTACACCTATCTAAACTTTGAAGGACTTGATTATAAGAGAAATAGAATGGTAAGGTATAAATTGTAAAATTGACTAAAAGCAATAAATAAAATATGTCAAAGGGGCCTTGATGCAAAGTTACATGAATAATGTAGGAATCAGTTGGAAATTTCATAATGAAATTGGATTGGATACAGAGCCTTCGGCATGATTATGAAAATTAAAAGATGTTATAATTAAAATGATTATCTCTATTACTTAACACTCATTGGAGATATGATTATAAAGGTACTTAAATATTGGAAGATAGCATTAAACAAGGCATAATAAAGATAAGAGATGGATGAGATAAAGTGTTCCGGAGGAACAGATTGCTAGTGACCTCATCTATTGCCCTACGATATCAGGTGCGAGGTTATTGGATTAGTCTGAGATTCATGACTAGGAATTAAATCGTAACTCGCTATGCATTCTGAATATTTGATTGACTGCATTGATTAAACTGTTGCATTATATGCATAGCCCAATACAATTGAAACTGAATTACAGGTGAATCTATTGACTGTCATGTTGATATTGTTTATCGATTGATTGATTCTTATTTTAAATGATTGATTGAGACCACAGTAACTGAATTGATTAAATATTAAATATTGTAATCCTTGAACCTCCATATAGTGAAGAAAAATGATTAATATATCGTAAAATCTAGCTAGCTACTAGACTTTACTCCAGGACCCTTATGCGCATATGGTGAATGGCCCCAACTGAACCCAGTACCGGTTGGGTAGGGGATATTGAATAAATATGAATTATGACTGTAAGACTAATGAACTGTGGTAACTGTTTTATCAATGATTTTCTTTCTGATAATGACAGTACTGTGATATTGATTTCGTATTATTTCTGCTAACCGATTGTCAGGATAGTTAGAATTGTCTTATCATCGATTTCCTTTCTGATAGTGAAGTCATTAAGATATTGATTCTATATTGTTTCCATTAACAAATTATCAGGATGGATAGAACAGTATAAGCCCTAACACGATAGATACTTGTTATGGTATCTGTCAGTGTTACCAGACTAGAAATTGTAAAGGTAAGAAACCAAATATTACCAGACTTTATGGTTTAAAAGATTTAGACCCAAACCATTTATTCCGATAAGATTCATTGAGTTCTGATTTATCTATGTAATTGTTGTTATTCGATTGGATACTGATATTGAGCATTTGCATTCGTCATTTTAAAATGAACTGTTAATTTCTCGTGCGGTGATTTCATTCTGAATATGGATTTTCTTCGAATCCAATAATCTGAGTGGCAATCAGCACTGAGAAATAATTTATTATTTCTCACTCGTTTCCCCTTGTGGGTTACAGGTTTATTAGACGAAGATTGAGAAACGCTTTTGGGATTTTAATTGACAGCAGAGCCACCTAAAAGATTGAGATTTGAGATTATTTTATCTGACATGGTGCAGAAAATTCATCTAGCATCATCCACTATAAATGGTCAGATAATTATTGTAAATTAATTGGGATGGGGTAAAAATAATGGATGTTATTGGCAATGCATAAAAAGATCCGTGCGTCGCGTTACGTCAATTGAATGGTAAATTGTATGTCGTAGATCCGTCGCACCTCCGGATCGGGGGTGTGACATCACATTTCCGGAGGGTTGGAGGGTGATGATGTTAATTGTATGAGTTAAAGAAAAATATAAAGAATAATTACTTGGTAGTTTTTGAGAGTTCTTGGGGGGAATAATAGAATACAGCCTTCTTTATCATACCAGAAACAACATGTCCATTCTTTTTTTCTATAAAATTAATTTCATTAGGAAAAAAAAAATTCTCCCTCATTTAAAAATTTTAAACAAAAAGAATTAAAATTTATTACAAAGAAAAAAGAAAAGAGACTAAACTACTTACCCAAAAAAAGTGCAAACTTGTCGGAGCATTGAGTAGCAATTTTTGTACCAATAGTTTGAATCGATTTTGCCTTGAACTCTTGACACCTGTGTTCTATGGGAAGTTTCTTCAACCAGATAACCATTCAAATCTGTTCGGGACCGTTCCCATTTCCAAATTATATGGTCATCACCAGACAATAAATTAGGATCTAATGTCCTTTTGTAGACAAATCGTATGATCCCCAACATGCTCATGAAATTCGTCATATGAAATGTCATGGGCAGGCTGCAAACCTCACAGATTGTATTCTGAATTTAAAAAAAAAATATAGATCAACAAACTCTTGAGAAAGTTCCTATGGGACAAAACAGACAAGGCTAGATATATCTAGCTAATAGTGGCACAAAATATGCAGAACAACTGAATAGGGAGGACTCGAGTAAGAGATGTAAGCACCTTCAATCAAGCACTAATACTCAAAATCGTGTGGCAGATTGCATCGAATAAGAAGAATGTATGATTGGAAAACCAAGATAAAGTTGTTTCTACCGTTTCATTTGAAAACCAAGAAAAACATTAAATTTAGCACAAGATCAAGTATCTAACAACTATAAATTTTGAACTTAATTACAATCAAAAGTAAAATCATTAAATTTAGCAATCCAATACCAAATTGGTTTAAGGAATTGTGAGGTTGAAATATTTACATATTTACTGATCGTAAAATTGTTGAAATTTGTTTCAATATTAATAATGAATTGATTTGTGGTGGACAGAGAATATTATAATTCAATCGTTTCTATTTTGGTTTTCTCCAATATTTTGTATTTATATATTTATCAATTTTGGAGTTTGAACTAGCAGTTATTTCATATGATTAAGTCGAAAGTCATGAAAAATATAATACTTTCAATATTTTAGTTCATATGTATTATATAGGATATGTCATGATTATGATATTTATGTTTCATTACAAAAGTGTGTTGTTACTTTACAGTTTTCATGAACCGAAACCAATAATCAATGTCATGCACTACTTTTATGTGTTAGTGTTGATCAAATGCGATGTGTGTGTGGAGAGGGTACTTGAATCTGCTGTAATCCGAGATCAATAAATATTAAATAGTGATTTTAAAATCTCTGTAATTCGAATTCAGTTGTTGAATTATTTTGAGATGCGTGTATAGAAAAACTAGCAGTTTTTTAAAGATGCATTCTTGAAAAAAAATTAACAGCTAGATTCGACATTGCAGAGATTTTAGAATACTGTTCACTGAATTCAGAATTGTAGCAAATTTATTTTCGAGGAGAGGGGGTAGAGATCAGGAATATAGGGGTTTGAGCGGCAAGTGTCAAATTAATTTAGTCAATCAAACCATAATATAATCTAGCCAATGAATGAACTTGCAAAGGAAACCATAATATTAATTAAGATGGGATGATGCATTATTTGAAATTTAAGAGCATTAATTTGCCCTTATATAGTTTGTATATATATTAAACTAAATGAATATATAAATTAATTGATCGATCGATCGTTTTATCAAATGATTTACGTCTGTTAATTTTTAGTCGAGAATCACATTATTTAAAAAAGTGTGTCAACTCATGTGTAATATTATGCGGATAAGAGTTAGGGGGTGCATGCCAATGAAACTCTTTTAAACATTTATTCAATTTGTAGGTCTTCAGAAGAAAATTACCGTACTTTTTTTCACAAAATATGGACTAAACTCGGTAACTAATGGTATTGTGGATACGAAAACAATTTAGTCTTAACACAAAAATCTGCAACGAGATATTTACAAGAGAATCTCTGATAGAGAATTGATGAAACATGAAGCGCAAGTAAATTAATGTCATGCACAAAACTCATTAAATTCAGTAAGGAGTTACATTTTGACAGTTTAAACTCTGAGGTTTAAAATAGGTTTACAATACCATAATAATTAAAAAAAATTAGAATTAAATAAATAGAGCCGACTTCTCATATTACTTTTATCCTATATTGCATGGATATAGATTTTTCGACTTTACTAAACATGCAAAAAATAACATCAATTTTTTGCTTTACTATACATGCAAAAATTTATGTAAAATTAATTTTCTCATGTCTCCTCGAACCCAAATAACATAATCAAATTTGTGACTTGAAAAGGAAATTGAAATGTATTTGAGATTCTTATAGTCTACTCGAGCAACAACAATAGTTTTTAGTATACTTTTTTTCTGTTCTTATTATAGGTTAATATGTTACTTTAGAGGCCTAATGACTAACTTGAAGAAAGTAGTAGAATTTTTAATGTAGATTATATATGAAATTATTGCTAAGAATGAAGTGTTAAGTCTGAGAGAAGCCTCTAAGGCAGTTTTTGCTTCTTGAGATAAGAAAGTTGCTCGAAATATCATGTGTGTTAGATAATTGCCATCTTGTAGAACTGATTCATTTTTGTTTGGCACGTATCGAGAGGAGTGACAGGCTTTGAGATCATATGTAATTCGGTTATTACAACTGAACATGAGATTTTGCATCACTATTATGTTTACATTGATTGTCTTGCTTCCTGTTTTTCTTTTTCCCTAAAAAAAAATGCAATTTAACATTTAACATTAATGGTAATTAGGCAAGACACGAAGGCGTGCCGAATGTGTAATTAGTCTCTTAAGAGAGCGATTAGGTAAGTAGGCAATTTGACATTTAACCAAATAAGTTTATACAATTCTTAGTGAAGAGTGAAGGACTACATAAACGTATCAAAAGATATGGACTGCTAGGGTACCTCCCTCAGTGAGAATTTTGGGATATATGTTGCTCAGGGTAAACAGTAAACGACAGTAGGTAGCCTACTTTAGGGCTGAGAGAAGGCATGCAAATGCCAGAGAAATAATTTTATTTTTATTTTTTGTTGTGTAATGATTGAGAACTAACATATTTGTTATCTTTAGAGGATCAATTGGTTTAACAAGAACTCAGGTGGCCTAATGTGCACTCAAACAAAGAAACCAATATTGATATACAGCAAAAAAAAATGGAGAGAAGTCAAATCAAATCACCTTGAGAAAAAAAAAACAATTATCCATATATGAACTCTCTTTTGCTTTCAAAGGAGCACAAGATCAAGTTGTTTCTCCTGTTTCATTGGAAAATCAAGAAAATCATTACATTTAGAACAAGATCAAGTATGTAACAACTATAAATTTTGAACTTAATTACAATATTTATTGATCATAAAATTGTTGAAATTTGTTTCAATACTAATAATGATTTGATTTGTGGTGGAGTGAGAATATTACTATTCAATTGTTTCTATGTTGGTTTTCTCCAATATTTTGTATGTATATATCTTATCAATTTTGAAGTTTGAACCAATGGTTATTTCATATGATTAAGTCGAAAGTCATGAAAAATATAATACTTTCAACATTTTTGCTCATATGAATTATATAGGATATGTCATGATTATGATATTTATGTTTCATTACAAAAGTGTGTTGTTACTTTTCAGTTTTCATGAACCGAAACCAATAATCAATGTCATGCACTACTTTTATATGTTAGTGTTGATCAAATGCGAAGTGTATGTGTGGAGAGGGTATCCGATTCTGCTGTAATTAGAGATCAATAAACGGTAATTCTGAAATATCTGCAATTCGAATCCAACCGTCGAACTATTTTGAGATGCGTGTCCAAAAAAACTAGCTGTTGTTTCAAGATGCGTTCTCGAAAAAAATTCAACAGCTAGATTCGAGATTGTAGGAATTTCAAAATACTATTTACTGAATTCCGAATTGCAGCAAATTTATTTTCGTGGAGGGGGGTGGAGGTCTGGAATAGAGGGGTTTGAGCGGCAACTGTCAAATTAATTTAGTCCATAATATAATCTAGCCAATGAATGAATATGCAAAGAAAACCATAATATTAATTAAGATGGGATGATGCATGATTTGAAATTTAAGAGCATTACTATGCCCTTATATAGCTCGTATATGAAATTAAAGGAATATATAAATTAATTGATCGATCGTTTTATCAAATAATTTACCTCTGTTAATTTTTAGTCGAGAATCACATTATTTAAAAAAGTGCGTCAACTCATGTGTAATATCATGCGGATAAGAGTTAGGGGGTGCCAATAAAACTCTTTTAAACGTTTATTCAATTTGTATAAAAGGTTTAAATAGCGTTTATCGCGTCATAGGGGAATGGCTAAAAAAAACAATTCTATGTCCAAATAGCGCCGCTATAGCGTGAAATAACGCGATATAGCGCCGATAGCGTCATAGTTTTTATGGTTCAAAAACGCTATAGCGCGCTATTTAGAACCTCAATTTGTATCATATTTGTTATATGATGGATCGATATGAGCAAGAATATTTTTTCGTTAACTTCACATGTATGAATATATATGGGTAAAAAAACAAATTCGTTAGCTTATTATAGACGAGCTATTTCGTAACCATTACTATATTGGATTATGTGTCATAAATTTTTATTTATATATGTATAACTATATATTTTATTTGAGGAGGGATTAAATCGACCATCTTTTATGTGATTCAATATGCTCCACATCTTTTATCTCTATTTTTAAAGTCCGAACAGTCAATCTGAACCGCTCAACATGATTTTCATAATAAAATATGTTTGGAGACCAAATTTTATATTTTTTATAATTTTTTTAACTATTTTTTAGATAAGTACAAAATCACTGTTTTAAGGAGATTTTGGGCAATTTGATAAAGTGATATTGTACCTATCTAAAAAAATATTAAAAATTTCTAAAAAATATAAATTTTGGCCTCCAAGTATATTTTATTATGAAGATCATGTTGAGCGGTACGTTTGGATCTACTGTTCGGACTTTGAGACCCTCCTCATTTCTAAAGAAAGATGGTGCATCTGAACCCTACTCATTTTACTATTAGATATTATTATTATTATTATTATTATTACTACTATTATTTGATTGATTTATACAATATTTATATAATTTTTTATTTAGTAATTTATAACAAATTAAAAAAAATAGCAAATTGGGTTCAAACTCATTAGCTAATTAGATATTATATAAAAAACAATGCTCTAACTTGTATTTTCCAATGATCTAACATCTAATTCTATTATCAATATGAATTCAAAGAATTTATTCTATTTTTAATCCTAAATTTAATCCAAATTACATATTAGAATTTCAAAGGGGGGACAAAAAAGTTTTTAGAGAGGAGCAAAGTTAGTCCAGACCTATAGATCCCCATAAAATTTTAAAATTCAGAGAGATGGAGGGCAGTTGCCACTCCTGACTCCATTTGAGTCCACCCCTGACTAAGAATTTCATGCTGGATAATTGAAAAATTAAGATTGAAAAAGTATCAGGAGTAAAAAAAAATAAAAAATTATTATGTGACAATAATCAAATTAAGACCAATATAAGACCAATATATATGTCCTTACTGGATTAAATTGTATAATATATTGATGACGTTAATTAATTTTTTGTTTTTTTATCTATCCCATTTTTCTTTTTAATTAACAAGGGGAAGTATTAGAAAGAAATACAAATAGGATATTGTAGCATTATAGAATTACAAAATAGGAGTCTAGGACTTTGAAAGAAAAGGCAAACATCCTAATGAAAAAGTTATAATTAATTTAGTAGGAATCCTGGCTTATACACCCTGTAAAAGATTTGGTGAAGAAAGGATAAAAAAGAAGATAAGTAATGACATATAATCATTTTAGCAGAAATCGTGACTTGAATTTATAGAATTCCAATTTGATTAAATTATAATTAATAAAAAGTTGGATATTATTTTATATTTATTGATATTTAAAATTGGTCTGATGATTCTTTGAGATTATATTCCCAATATAATTTTTAAGTTTAAGAGGGAAATTATAATGTTTAATATTTAAAATAGAGCGAGTCTATGCGGTAATGTGCATATCAAGGGTTGATCCATAATACGGGTCAATATTTCTGTTTTCAAAATCTTAATGGTCCATCCAAACCGTTCAACAATTAAGATTCTCATATTCAGTATTTGCAGACCAAATTTTATATTTTTATAATTTTTAATATTTTTTAAGATAGATAGAAAATTACTAGATCTGAAAATTCTGGACCATCCAAAAACAATGATCTTCTTCCTATCTTAAAAACTAGTAAAAAATTTATAAAAAATATAAAATTTGATCTACAAGTACATATTCATATAAAATTTGAATGGTTTAGAACGACTGTTAGAATTTAAAAAATGGAAATATTAATCCGTATTAATTACGGACTAAATCGTGATATGCATAGTAGCATAGACTCAATCTTTAAAATATACTATTTAAGTTTAAGTGGGAAAATTATAATTTTTTTTTGTGAAGCCCGTGGGCGGGAAAACTATAATTGTTGATATCAGAAGGGGTGCAAAGAAAAGTTTCCAACATTATAAAAACAGGCCTGTTGATCGGCTATTATCCGACATTTGAACTACGCCTACTACTTTTCTTCTCTTCTTCTTCTTTTTCGCAATGGCGTTTTGCGACCTCGACCGTTACCTTTCGACCGGACTATATAAGCTTAAAAGCTCCGCTCCGATGTCCGCCGTAATTTCCAAAAACCCTAACCCTAACCCTAGCCGTCGTCCGATTTCCCCAATCCCCATCCCTTCGAAATCATGGTACGCCACGACTCCGAGATTGTCTACGACGGCGTGGAGGAGGAGGTGCAAGGCCAGCGACAGATTACCCACGACGTGAAGGAAAAGGAGGCGGAGGAATATATTAGACGAAGGAAACGACAAAGAGCCGGGAAAAGGGCTGTCGAGGTCGGAGACAGTTCTGAAGACGGTGATAAGGGTCGTCAGAGAAAGCCTTCGGTGATGAAATTCATCGATTTTGAGGCGGAGGTAGATGACGATGAGGAGGAAGAAGACGAGGGAGAAGAAGATGGTAATACCTTTTGAGTTTAACTTTTAAGTCTTGATCATAACAATTAACAAAGAAAGATCAACAATTCTCAGAAAGATTAACAATTCCATAGAACTGTTTGCTACTTTGTGCCTTATTTTAATCTGTGTCGAATCCAGAAAATGCGATACAGTTATAAAGGTTAGATAACATGACCTTCTTCCTTTGTGTATCGATCGAATATCCATATCAAATTCTCAGGCTAAAAAAGGGTTTAAACAGAATCCCAAAGAAATGTTTAGAATTCTGTACCTTATTTGAGTGTTTTTTTTTTCGCATTCAGCAATTGCGATACTTTAAAATAGTTAGTGCAGAATGTAATTTATTATTTACCATGTACCTTGTTGCTATTGAAAATACAGAAACATAATAGAAATAAATACTTGGTTTGTAAGAGCAACTTCTAATAAAAAAAATTAAATGCAGCAGATTTCATTGATGAGGGTGCTGAGTTGGTGAACGATCCTGAGCAAAGGTTGGGTCGGGTTATTGCTGAGGAGTGCGAAGATGACATAAATGAGATGGAGCGTAGGGTGATGGAGCGCTACACCAGACCTAGTCGCCTTGATTATGGTGGTGATGCCAATGAGGTGGAGCAGCAGGCCCTCCTACCCACTCTTAGTGACCCCAAACTCTGGCTGGTTAAATGCGCTGTATGATGCCTACCCTTTCCTTTCTCTTTCTTTCAATTTAATTTCCTGCCAAGTAATATAGCTGATTACCACTATTGAATATGCTGATGAACTCTAGTAATTTCCTTGTACCCAACGATTTCATTAAAGAAATCAAAGTATTCTAGTACCAAACAGCTGGTACGTACTCTATTGCAAACCTGATACAAAAGAAAAACTAGACCTTTAACCCTAAAACAAACTACCTAAACCTAACCAGTATTAAAAAAAATAGCACCAAAAGAATTTGCAACAAAGATAGTAGTATGAAGATTTGCAAAAGAAACATTAAACTTCTGCTTAGCTTAGCTATTCAAATCTGGTCCACACCTATGGAACTGGTAACACTGCCATCTCCTCCGAATTTGCATGTACCTGAATTGGTAATTCTTTCACATCAAGAGGTAAAATAAGGGAAAGTTTGAAAAAAGAATCATCCCCTCTGCTTTTGCACCAAAACGATGCCAAGGAAATAGTCTGCGACCCTAATGACCTCAAAGTTTTTGGTGGTGTATTTCTAAAGCAAACACTATATCTTTCCAAGCATATCCATATATAGTACAGCACCTCTGATTAATTCTAAAAGAAACTTATCTTTAAGAAGCACTTTTGCATCTAAACACTGCAGATCATGTACTGAAGTACAATTAAAATTAAACCCATTATGTAATGCAATCCAATTCATAAAATCCAAGCATTAGAACAAGTAATAAAAATGTAATCCAATGATTCAAATTGGAAGCATAAAGGACAACTAGAATCTCCTACTCATCCTCTCTCTAGAAGATTATCTTAAGTCAATATTCTATTCCTTCTTACTAACATTCAACCACGTATAGAGGTATTTAATCATTTAACTGTAAAAATACCAGATGCTATTCATCTCCAAGAAATCAAATCATCATTAATTGATGAAATAGTATAAGACTGAAATTGAAAAACTGAACTATTTCATTTTTTTAAATTGATACCTACTAATTGCCTGAAACATTCTATATTCATTTTATTATTGTAGAATGTATACCTCAGCAACTGAAATACCAGGATAAGAGGTAATCAGAAACAAGTCAGGATAAACACATTTTAAAAATACAATGTAAGTCCAAAACAAAGTTTGTTTTCCACTATGAACAATTTTATTTAATCCTAAGCCAATAAGTAATATTCTTGTTGTCCTTCATTATACCCTTAAAAAAGGAGAGAGTTTCCTAGTAAGTCCAGTAGCACCATATTTAGAAATAAGGATATGTTTCCATGTACCTTGAATCTTTGCATTAGTAAATCTACACCACTTACCTAGTAGATTCATTAATTCCAAATCTAATACACCTAATCCACCCTGATTCTTGCTCCTACAAACTATTTTCCAAGATATGAGTGGGTACTTTTTCCTCACTGTATCACCACCATCCAAAGAAACTTCTTCCTAAGTTTGTCAATTCTAATCCTAACATTCTTTGCCATTCTATGAAGTTACAGCCAGTACATTAAAATAGCTGATACTACTGAATTTAGCTATGCAATTAAGCAATTTTTGTGAGCTATCTGGTCACTGACTTTCACAAAGAAAAACAGCTTACTCTTCCCGCCTTGCAATCACTTTTCTATTTTTTTCCTATTAAGGCATTCAAATCTGTTGATGGCAATTTTTTCCAATGTAAAGGGACACCCAAGTAAGTAATGGGCAAATTAGCAATTTTTTACCCCAATTTATTTGCCAAATTAATCACTTCCTGTTTAGAAATATTAAGAGGAATAATTTTACTCTTATTAAAATTAATTTTTTTAGACATGATAGGTCTTCAAATCCTATTAAAATCCATTTCAAGACTTCTACTATCCTATCATTTGCAAAATGCAGGTTTAAAATATTACCAAAGTTTTGAAAATCACCTAGCCCCTGTATATACCCAGCTACCTGTGCCCTTTTTTTTTTAATTCTGTCGAGCACATATGCTACTATGTCAAATAGAAAAGGACAGAGAGGATCTCCGTCTTGGCCTCCTTTTACATTTAAAATAACTACCTAATTATCGATCACATTAAAAAGTTTTAATTAATGATGAATGCAGATTGGACACGAGCGTGAGATTGCGATCCGCTTAATGCAAAGGTCCGTTCGTGGGGAAGGATGCTGTATTTCGTCAGTTATTGCATTGGACCATCTCAAAAAGTATATCTATGTTGAAGCTGAGACACTAGCTGATGTTAAGGAGGTTTGATTATGCTATCTGTTTCTATCATTATTTTATTTTTGCTGTTGTATATGAACTTTCTTCTATTATAAAGGAGAGTACAAGGATTTGATTTATATTTGTTCTCTCACTCTCAACTACTATATCCCTTGGGTCCAATTTATACCCATCATAAGATTCTAGAAAATGCATGCATCTCCTATACAAGCTAGCATATTCTAGAATATACATAACCAAGTATATTCAAGATATATCTAGAATATTTATACACCTATACATACTACTATACTCTAAAACATTATAGCGTACTTTATACATACTATACCTATACATACTACTATACTCTAGTAAGCTCTCCATAATATTGGTGCTGCAACTTTCAACATTTGCGTTTCTAAACAAGTTTTTAATTTGTAATGAGATTGTTTTGTTTTCTTCAGGCTTTAGACGGTCTACGAAATGTATACTCTTCGTTCATTCCTCAAGTTGTTCCAATAGAGGAGATGACTTCTGTTCTCTTGGTAGAGAACAAGACTATGGATATTACTAAAGGTGCTTGGGTTCGAATGAGACGGGGAGATTATGCAGGAGACCTTGCTCAGGTTCAGTTTTTGGCCTTACCTTTCTATCTTTTATTTTTTATTTTTTATTATTTGGAGTTGTCTTGCTTATCCTTTTTGACCTGGTATGTTTCTGGTGTATGGTGAAGGTTGTCGATGTTGATGATGTTAAACGGGAAGTCACAGTTAAGCTCATTCCTAGGATTGATTTACAACATCTTGCAGAAAAGAGCGCAGTTAAAGCAGTTAGCTCTCTCTCTCTCTCTATTTCTCGCCCCTCAAAACTTTTATATGGGAAATCATGATGGTGTTAAAATTCTGTGGCCCTTGGTTAACATTCATGATCCTCATTAGTTATTGCAAGTATAGTGCCCCTTCAGTGCATATTTAATTTTTAATTCCATAGGAACATTCTGTACTTTAATCTTCTGTCAATAATTTCAGAGAAATGAGCAGCTGAAAAAGAAGGCTGTTGTACCTCCACCAAGATTCTTCAACAAAGAGGAAGTCAGGTATTCTCATAATTTCCTTGGTAGTTAAAAATTTGCAGCATTAGGAAAAGACCCAGGTACTATTGTCTTTGTTCTATTCTACTTTACCAAGTTATACTTGTTTGTCAACATGATTGATATTAGGAAGTATAAGAACCTCAGAGTGTGCAAGAAGTGGAACAGAAATCTAGGCCAGGGTTTTGTCCAACTCGAAGGGCCATCACTGCCGCAATTGATGTTCAAGGATGGTTTTTTATACAAGACGGTGTCAATGAAATCAATTAGCACCAACTACGTCCAGCCATCTTTTGCAGAACTGGAGATATTCAATGGGCGTCGTCGTGATGCGTGTGTGGACATTGCCAATTTGTCTACTACATGTAGAAAGAAGGGTCATTTCATGAAAGGCGACGCTGTAATTGTTGTCAGTGGTGACCTAAAAAACCTCGAGGGCTGGGTTCATAATGTGGAAGGATCCACTGTCCACATCAGACCGAAAACAAGACTTCCGGTAACAATCTTCATCTTTTTTCTTTCTGTTTTAGCACTTGAAATCATTTTTCTTTTACTTCATGCTTCTGAGATGTTAGCTTTTGGTGTGGTGTCACCTATTTGACAAACAATATCTTATCATACATAGCTATCACTAGGCATACGTCCAACTATTTCAATGATCGTAATGTTCAGAAAAATAATTTAAAATTTTCATGCCATTGTAAAGAACTATTTGTGTATGAAGGGGCTGTTTGAAGAGTTGCTATCGGACTAAAACTTCCATTTATACAGGAAATACTTTCTTTCAATGAGAAGGAGCTGTGCAAGTTTTTTAAGCCAGGGGAAAAAATAAAGGTGGTCTTTGGTGTTTTGGAGGGTGCAAGCGGTACAGTGGTCAAGGTGAATGGGCATGTATTGACTGTCTTGTCCGATACTACTAGAGAACACGTACTTACACATCTTGCCTTGTTATTTCAAAATTTCAAAGACTAATAATGAAGAAATTTTAATATTTATCTTTAATTCCTCTTTGCTTTTCCAGATCCATGTCTTTGCGGACTTTGCGGTGAACAGCGTAGAGTTTACCAAACCCCTCGCTCAAATGGGAGGTTATGAGTTGTATGATCTCATACAGCTTCTGTAAGAATCCATCTTTAATTTATTTTTGGGGAAAAAGGAAGCACTTTTAGTATGTGTATTAATTCTTATTATTTTATCCTTTTGCAGTGACAAGTCGTTTGGGGTCATTATTCGAATGGAGATTGAAGGACTGGAGGCAAGAGAAGACTTCAAATTTCTTTCTTTGGCCAGTATTTATTTGACTTATGATTCATTAAAATTGATTTGGTTCTTTTGACATGTATGATAGGTTTTTCAAGGGGTGCCTGATCGACCTAAGGTCAGAGTTGTAAACCTTAGGGAGATAAAAAATAAAATTGGCTGGTGTAAAAATGCCAATGACAGGTCAAAGAATATAATTTCAGCCAAGGATGTAGTCAGGGTTGTGGAAGGCCCACTCAAGGTATGCTACTTAATTTTTTTTATAAACAAGCTAATGACATTTAAAGCCTGCCTAAATATGTTTGTTTATATGTAAAACTTTCTTCCTTGAAAATAGGGGAAGCAAGGGCTGGTGAAGCACATATTCAACGGGATGTTGTTCATCCATGATCCTTGCCGCACTGAGCATGCCGGTTTCATGTGCACCAAAGCACAGTCCTGCCTGCTTGTTGGTGGATCTAACAATGGAAATGTACGTCCTTTTAATTTCTATATAGTCCCAGATAAAAACAAATTAAGAACACACTCAGAAATACTAAATATAACCCTGCCCTATGACCTATAAAAATAATGTCCTCATATATAATAATCGATCTGATTGTCTTATTACAGGTTGGAGATGTATCGGGCTCACGGCTTGGTGCTCCTAGTCGATCTTCCAGCTCACAGTTCAGAGGGCCTTCCCGTGGAGTAGCTTCCTCTCAATGTAATCCCCACATGACAAATATAATGTTTTAATTTGATTTATGTTGTAGCATGCATAATCACTTATTATGTTTTGCAGTTTCAGGTTGGAGTTTTGGAGGTCGTGGCCAAGGGCACGGGAAAATATTGGTGGGGAAGCATGTGAAGGTAAAATCTGGTCCCTACAAGGGTTACCACGGCCGAGTTGTTGGTTTCAAGGGAGTCATTGTACGTGTCGAGCTTGAGTCATTGATGAAGACCATCAACTGTATTGCTCTTCTCTCTCTTACTGTCCTTTTTCAGTCCATGTTTTGTTTAGGATGTTGCACTTATATTTATGGAATTGATACTGCAACAGTTTCTAGAGATCAGATTATTGGCGAAAGTGGTACTCCAGCTCCAGCTCTTTCGTAAGTATAATTAGTACTCTGCTTCTTTGTTGTTGTCTAAACCTATTCTAAACATTGAGCTTACCACTGACATGAATTGGAATTTTACTTGTTCATCAGGGAAGCAAGATCCTTGCCTGGTGCAAGGACCCCTAGGACGCCACTGCATCCAGTGCTGACCCCTATGCGGGATGTTGGAGGTTTGATTCTCTCTGTTTTGGCCTCTAGTTCTTGTTTTAATCTTTGGTGTCCATTATTTTGTTGCAAAGTAAAAAGTAAAAACTCCTAAAGCCTAGCTGACAAAAAAAACTATCATAAATCTATTTTTCCTTACTAGAGTTTGATTCTCCATGTACCATGCAGAAACCCTGTGTGCTTACCAGTATGACTTGTTAAATACGACTAGCACAAATTTAGTCCTACTGAACAAAAACAACCAGCACCTCGAATGCTTTTGTCTAACAGTTCCAATTATTACAATGTGAACTTAGTCTGACAACTGGCTGGAAATATGCAAAAGCAACCTTCAAATATAAGAAGCTACACATAATCATGAAGGCTGCTGTACGTGGGAATTGTCACCAATCTAGAAACAGAACGCAAATTGTATTTTTTTTTTTTTTGGATAGAAGTAGGGTATCCCACTGATTTCATTAAAGAAATCAGCAGAGTTTTATGGTAGTAAACATCTAGTACCAATAAACATACCTAAAGTTTAGTCTATATTGTTCATTTGGTTACTTGCAGCAACATCGACACCTGGTGGTATGAGAACCACTAGTGGCTCAGACGGCACTAGGTACCGGAGGTGATCATTGCTGCTAGATTGTTTAATGAACTCGGAAATTCACAATAGAAGACAGATAAATTGACAAAAGGCCAGGATCTTTTATAAAGAAATCCATGGGCAATCGAAATGTGGTACATAATGAGGCCCAAATCACCACACAGTGTCGTCCCCATTGGTACTGCTAGAACCACCGGTACCGGTCCTGATGAATTGGTACAAGATCCACTGAGCTACATTATCACAGGACAAGTCATGCTAATCGGCCTCAGATGTTCTTCTATGTTGCTTCCCTTTTTCATTATCTATAGTTGTGCCACCACCATATAAAAAACATTGATTAGTATAGGAATCTAGTTGGCCTTAGTAGCCTTGTTTAGTTTTATTTTTATCTTTCATTTATGTAATTATGGTGTTGTAGAGTCATTTGGACATCTGATGACTAAAATGATGGTGGAAGAAAGTACTGAATTGTATTATTTGATTGTACATCGCATGAATGAGAGGGGAAGTAACAAACTATCCCAAGTTCCCAACTCTATCAAATTTGGAGTGCATGTAGTCGACGTTTTGGATTCTGGGGATCTTTCTGATCATTACAACCAAATTACAAATTAATTTGCTAGGCTCTTTGGTGCGTTCAATAGTGGCTTTTGCATGTGTATACAACCATAGGCGGAGGCGCGGAGCTTCATACATTCACGGGTAGGCTGGTCGTATATAGTTGGCTTGGATGATCTGGATTTTGTCTAATACTCCTGAATCTGACTTTTGTCTACTCCTGACTGAGTCTCAATTTCTTAATAAATTCAAATTTGATAGAGTTTTCATCAATTTGTAATTATTAAGAGTCGAATAAAGAAATTACAGTAAAGCTGTTATATATATATTTTTTAAAGGAATGGACTAAATTATTTTACAAAGGAATAAGTCCAACTTTAATATAATGCATTAAATTATTTTCTGCAGTTTAACTATTTAAAATTTGGCTGAATTTTAAAGGAAGAATCTTATAGATACGCTTCAAAGTAAACTTTTATACTTCAATATTTTAGATTAATTTTTTTATCTTAACATAATTTTTCGAAAAAAAAAACAGAGAGAGGGAGAGAGGAGAAGATAGATTACTTGACGCGGCTGGAAAGTGAGAGCTGAAGAATCAACGAGGAAATGCACTATAAAGTCATTGTTGTAGATCAAATAAATCTGTTGTTATTCCTATGGAATAACGAGAACCAGTTATTCCAATCTCAACCGTTGATCTTTGTTCAGATTCGTGCATGAATATTTATTTCATTGAGATTCACACATGAAAAAATTTTAACAGTTGAAATTGAAATAACAAGTTCCTGTTATTCCCAAGGAATAACAACAAATTTATTTCCCAGTAAGTAATATTCAGAATCTTCAAGTCGATGGGGTGACTCCTCTCCGCTCTCCGCTCTCTTCATTTCAAATATTGCACAACCTAAGGACTAATTAATGACTTGTATACTAACCCCATTTACTCTTTCCGTCTGTTGTGGAACTAATTAACCCATCATTCGGATACCAGCTTTTTTGTTTGTTTTTGTTTTCCGATATTTGAATATGAATTGGGCGGACCTGGACCAGCTTCCCAAATTTAAATATTCTTTTGGTTGCTTATTGGACCAATGGACCAGCTTCGATCACCATTCCAATTTTAATACTTTTTAATACAAATATATTTATGCATCTTTCTTTTTTTTTTTAATTTGCCAAATTACAGTAAATAAGTTCCAAGCCATACAAACACAATCGTTATTTTTATTTTTATTAAGTGGAGTATTCGACCGATTTTATTTCAAGAAACGTAACCTACAACTGGTACCAAATCATTGGTACCGGTTCTGACAAAAACATGCTAAAATCCAATAACATACACAAATTCCAACACACTCTTTGATTTTATTCCATGCATAACCTATGATTTTATTCCATGCATAATTAACCTACTAGTCTACTACATCGACTACCCAAATTCCATGCCACTCTATGATTTTATTCCAACAACCTATTACGCTATAATTTTATTCCATGCATAATTAACCTACTACATCAACTACCCAAATTCCAACATAGAAAGCATAAAACACTACTACTAGTACTACAATGGTCAACCAACAAATCCATAACCAGAGTCAGCTGCTGTTGCTACTCATCTCCTGCCAATGCCACCTGCTCTGATGGAGGCGACAATTTCCTTTGACGAAGTTCCCCAAGCAACTTATCCAAAGCTTCACCAGCTGAGGCCCCATCACACCCCAGAAACACCTCAGCGACCTCAGCTGGTGTCACCTCTACCTCTCCAAGCATCCTCTCAATTTCAACCACGGTGTCTATCTTTCCCATTTCCACCTCACTAAGACCAAGGTAGTTCTTAACTAGCATCTGAAATGCAGCTGCACCACAATATCCAAGCTTAATCTTCTTATCCATGCGACCGGGCCTTAGCAAAGCCTGGTCAAGCTTATCGGGATGGTTTGTAGTGAAAATCATCAACCTCTCGCCGACACATGATGACCATAGACCATCCATGAAATTCAATACACCAGAGAGGTTTAAGGCCTCTTGAGTATTCCCTTTGTCTCCTTCCATCTGCTTTTTATTTCTATCTGAGAGATCAATTGTGCAATCAATGTCTTCTATAATGATGACAGATTTGGGGGTTGTTGACACAAGGAGACGACGCAATTGAGAGTTGGTTTGGACTGCTGTTAGTTCCAGGTCGTACAAATCATACTCAAGCAGGTTTGCTATTGCCGCAACAAGGCTGGTCTTGCCCGTGCCTGGTGGCCCGTATAAGAGATACCTTTAAGCAACCAAGATATATGTGTTAACAAAAAATATTATCTGGCTTAAAATTTACACAAGAGGTACCTTTAAGTTACCCAAGTATATATTATATGACTTAAAATTTATACAAGAAGTTTGAAAAACAAAGTTATAATAGGAGTTATGTGACAGATATATATAGTCCATTTGCCATGAAGATTAGTTTAAGTCAACATCTTCAAGTAACATTAATTTAATCAATTGACCAAATAGTAACTCAGAATTCTTATGACATAAATCAAAGGTCCTAATACTATGCTACTATATATCTTTAAATTTTAAATTACCCTCGCTTCCACGCTCGACCAACCCGCATGTAATGATCCTTTCGGCTGACAAAGCGAAGCAGATCGGCGCGAATCTCCTCCCGCAAGCTTGGATCGAGTGCAAGTGTGTCAAAATTTGATGGGTGAGAGAAGGTACGGCTTGTCCAGATTGGGAAAACATCATCTCCACATCTGCTAGAGCGGTTTGTGTACAGCTTTCTCTCCCTTAACCTGCTCTGCTCCCTGGCTGCCTCCTCAATTACATAAGGTATATAGAAATCTCGTACCAAGTTACGGTGCTTTTGATGAAACTCAAGTATCAATGAGCGACGGGCTGGGCCATCATCAATGCCTTGATTTCTGAAGCGGCCTGACCAGGATTCCGACTGGACATGTATCCGAGATCTCCACTTCAGGGAAACTCCTCTGAAGGTATCGTGTACGGTGTGTGAGTCTGGAAGGGAAGCCAATGGAGTGGTGGCATTGCTGGGTTTGAAGAGACACACATCGCGGGATTCAGAGAGGCAGTGGGTACCAAGGTAAAGTTGTGCGCAGACATATAGGTCATTTACGCCAGCTAAGGCGGCGTTATTTTCTATGAGGATAGTGGCTGTGGGTTTGAGGTGGGTGAAGATGCGGGCTAAGTAATACCTAGCAAATGTGCGAATCTCGATAGGGATGTAGTTGGATAAATTGCTGAGGAGAACTAACGTGGTAAAGAGAAAGCTCACTGACCGATAGTCTACGAGCAGCTCCATTGCTGTCTTCATGGATGGATTCAACATGAACATCATCCAGTTTAAATTGGTGCTTACGGTTTTTGACTGAGGGTTTAGGATGGGAATGGAGAGGGGTCCTTATATAGTTATATAGTGGGGAAAATGTATTTAAATTAAATCAAAATTTAAATTACCCGCGCTTGCACGCTTGACCATTAAAATTTCAATTTAAATTACCCGCGCTTAAGCTTCCACCCTAACAAGGAACTTAGGAGGGGTCGTTATCTAATGACCTGTTATTTGATGCTAATTGTTAGGAAATTTTTGTCGCTTTATAAGGAAAGTGTTATTTTGAGCAGTCATTTACGCCGTCAGTCAACAATTTCGACACTGAAACGGGCTGATACAAACTAAAACGAGCCGATACGGCCGAAACACCATGGTGCACCACGCATGGAACCCAAAATCTGATAGGTAAGTAACATATCACTTTCCCACTTCACTAGCGTTTTTGTTGTCTGTAACTACCAACTTTTATATTTAACATATACTTTAGTTGATTTTTAATATTTAATTATATAATACAAATGTTAAATTAATAAAATGATTAAAATAAAATATATATAGCAACCATATCGCATTCATGATTTTTGAAGCCTACATGTATATATGTTATAAACCAGTCATTTTTAATCATTTGTATTATATTGTATTAGTGAATTATTTAATTATATATGTTACTAGAAATGATACCTAATGCTTGTATTATATTGTATTAGTGGATTATTTAATTGTAATTATTTGTCTAAATAGAAATTGTTGACCAATTATTATTTTTTTATCAAATTTTCTAGTAGAAAATGAGCTTCTAGCAAAAAAGTCTGAGTTTCCGATCCGATTCGGCCAATTCTGACCGATTCACCCAATTCGGATCCCCCGGTCAAAAGACCGATTCCGATTCCGATTCCGATTTTTCCTTCTATGGTTTTGAGAACAACAATTTAATTATTGAAGAATTCTCTCTTATATAGATTTTGTTCTTATATGAAGAATTCTTATAATTATGCTAAAAACTTAATCATATATATATATATATATATATATATATATATACACACACTTTTATTGATATCCTCAGTGTACTTTTATATCATATATACTTCTACAATATATACTTTCATGAACATTTTAAAGTTGTTTGACCATGCATGAAACACAAATGCACATTAAATGGAGGCACTATATATACATTTTTGTTCTCAATATTCAGAATTCTATTTTTTTTTTTGTAAAAGTAGGCGAAAATTATAATGATGCATGTAATATGAAATCCTACCTAAATTGTATTAAGATAATGTAATATGAAATCCAATGTAAACAACTACAGCACTGATTTTTAATTTGTATCTTTTATTAAAGTTCTTTAATACTTATTCCGTCATTTTTATTCATAACCAAAAAAATAAATAAAATAATATTAATAACCAGATCTCCAAAAAAATTTCATCCATGCCCAAACCGCCCCCCCCCCCCCCACCCCCGGTGGCGGTTTACTTCAAATTTTTTTTTTAATGCGATGATGGATTACTTATAATTATATTTATAATTTATGTATTTTGTAATATTATGTATTTGTTTATATTTTTAATACGATGGATTTTATGATTTGTGAATAGTTTAAAACATAAGTGAACAAAATAATCAAATAACGTCTGAATGCAGGGTTAAACTTCATAATATCATATTTATGATTTATGATTTAAGAAAAATGTCATTAGTCTAATTAGTCGGTTTTCAAGAGCAAATAGTTAATTTGTCTACTTATGTACGTATACACACAATTAAATGGATAATATAATTGAACAATGACGAACTATTAATTGTAAACCTTAAAAAACATTTGATGGTTGTTAATAGTAACAAATTTCAAAGTGATAATGTTGATGAATTCTTTATTTGTGTGAACACATAACTAATGAAGTAATGATTGTTAATATATAGATAATTGTTTCTAATGAACAAATTAAAATTTGTTTATTATAATTAAGTATATAACATTGAATGCAAGATAATAAGTTATAAATTTCAAAGCGTTTGGCATTGATCGAACACATCAATAAACATTTAGAAAGTGGATATAAATGTGTAAGGAGATTACATAAGCAATTAAAATTCTTATATGCGATACAATATTTTTTGTTTAGCAATTAAAATCTATATAATGTTCCTATCTAGACTACTAATTTGCAAAGAGACGCATACACTTCTTAGAATCAACAGAACTAGTAAACTATATTATAATTATAGGATTGCTAGAGCATATATCTTTCAGTCCTTGAAATCGAACCAGAAGACAAAATGCTTGTATGAGACTTCTCCTGTGGCAATTGCACTTGCTACTGGTGCATTTCTCAGTGCTGAAAAGTATTTTTTAACATAAAAAAATTCAATTAAGACACTAAAAATCTTAAACTTAATTTTTGAGACACTAAACGACATTTTTTGGCGATTCTGATTTTTCCGGATATTCGGGGTTAACCCCGGGGTGACCGTCTCCTCCTCCCCTTTCCGAATTGGGGTCATACGCATAAATCCGACTTTCCTAGCAAAAGTTATGGCCGTTTAAAGTAAAAAAAAACGATGTTTCCGACCCTTGATCCATTTCATTTTTTTTAAAGTTATGGCCGTTTTATTTTTTCTAATAACACAAAATGAAATATTTTACTTTTTCTTACAGCCACGAAAAACCTGATCTGAAAAATATTGATGGGAATAGATAATGAGATCACACTAATATTTTTTTTAATGAGCATCAGTGCATTGCTTAGATAAAAAAAAACAATTATTGTTATCTATCCATATCATATGCTATGTATTCAAATTTTTATTTTTAAAATTCAAGTAATAAATTCAATCTGCTCAAACAAACATAATATTACAAAACAATTATTGTTATCTATCAATATCATGTGTTATTGTTAAACTATTCACAAATCATAAAATTCATCGTATTAAAAATATAAACAAATACATAATATTACAAAATACATAAATTATAAACATAATTATAAATAATCCATCATCGCATTAAAAAAAAAAAATTTAAGTAAACCGCCCCCTGGGGGGGCGAGTTGAGGGGGGGGGGGGGGGGGGGGGGGGGGTAAACCGCCTCCTGGGGGGGGCGGGTTGGTGGGGGGGGGGGGGGGTAAACCGCCTCCGGGGGGGCGGGTTAGGCATGGATGAAATTTTTTTGGGGATCTGGTTATTAATATTATTTTATTTATTTTTTTGGTTATGAATAAAAATGACGGATACTTATTCTTTCCGCGTGTAAATTATAAATTAGTACATTAGTTGGCTATTGTGCTACAATAGAGAAGCAATTCAAATATTCAATTGTTAATTCGAACTACTACCAATCAAACCAAACTAGTTTGAACCATACCGAATTAAACTCGAACTCTTCTTTTCAGTTTGAAACCCTACTTCAGTTTCGAACTAGTTTGATTATTCGAAATTACACTAATTCAAACTCGTACTAGAGTATATAAGTTTGATTTGGTTTGATTCGGTTTGATTCGTTTGCACCCATAACATAAAATGATAGTTTATTACATCTGCTGGACATTATAAACTATCACGTCCAGCTAATTTAAATGATAACCCCGCACTTGCTAATTAACTAAAAAAAAAAACCTTCCTAAACGTGATATACTATCACGTCCAGCCACGAAAGCTTTTTTTTTTTCTCCTTAATTAATTAATTGATACATGCGTTGATGTGTTGGGACTAGCTATGAAACCATTTTATAAACAAACACTTGGCCATGTCTAAGCAAAAAAAAAAATTGTGATTATACACACAAAGGGAAAAAAATATGCTTAGCTGGACGTGATATATTATCACGTCCAGAATTTTTTTTTTATTAATTAGTAAATCCGAGGGTTTACGATTTAGATTAGCTGGACGTGGTGGTGATAGCGTCCAGCAGACGTACATAATTTTTTTTCTACATTTCGAAATTATGAAATCTTACCTCTATTTTGATATTTATTTATTTTTCTGTTAATAAAAAAAATCAGCCTCAATGCCGTCAATTTTATTTGTTATTTTAATATTTCTACATCTAACATCTTAACTTTGTAGTTGCTTGGCTTGAGCTATTGTTCCGATTTTTTATTTTAATATCCAGCATTAAATAAAAAATATCAAATATATCTACCTCTGCTAGAAAATTTATAGAAAATTTTAAAAGAATAATTATATTAGACTCTCCGTTTCCATCCCCGCATCATCCTCACGGAGAGATTACCTCTCATAAATCAATCTTAGTTCCCACTAACTATCTGATCTAACTATCTTAACTAACTTTTATTTAATTAATCACGTCTCCGTGATTTAAACGAATCGTTGTTTCCCTTTAAAATTCAAATTACCTTTTCTCCCTGTGATTTCGTTTTCTGTCCTCTTCCTAGGAGATTGTCAGGCCATTCGAGTGCTTTTCCAGCGATTCAGGCGATTCCAGTCGATTTCAAACCATTCATACGCGATTTCATGCGATATCAGTAGGCCCGATAATCTTTCATTGTGTGGGCGATCAGATATTCATTCATTCTAGGTTAATGCTTCCTTGTCTGATTTTTGATATGTTTTTGTTATTTTGATTTGATTTGATTTGAGAAGATGTAATTTGTTCTTTTTCTGTGAATTCATCTATCCATCAGAATGTATTGAAATGACGATCTGATTTTGTTTTTTTTAAGTGAATATCACCAATTGAGAATGTATATATATTTCATTGATCTACAGTGAATACTTGATTCAACTAGTATTAATACTATTTTTTTTATTCTGAAGGTCGTATGTCACTATTAAGTCGATTTCAGACCATTTCAGTAAATTCACATCTGAAACTTTCCTTGTTATCTTTATTATTAAAAACCTGAGGCAGAGACGTGTTATATATTTTTGGTTCCTTTAATTCTATCGGTTCCTTTTTAATATGGAGGTGAAAAAGGAAAATATTTAGATATTGACTATTGAGGTATGGAATGACGATATCCTGTCATATTAATATTTAATAACAACAAGCTGCAAATCCAAACAATCATATTTTCCGAATAGCACCAAATCTTCCAATCAACAGCTTAAAATTGAAACACGCAATTAAAGAACTTCGCCCACTAATTAAAATTCTCTCATTGTGATAAGCACGATCATGATATAAGAGCAGTACTGCTGTAATTATTAACGTAGGTTCTACTGAAAGTTAATTAATTTCCCAACAGCAGCAACGGAATCAAAAACATTCTTCTCTTTCTGTATTTGATTATAAATTGGGCGGACTTGATAGATACCCCTCCCAATTTTAAATATTCTTTTTGTTGCTTATTAAGACCAGCTTCTCCAAATTTTAATACTTATCTTTTAAACAAATATATTCATATTTTTTTTTTTGAAAATTACAGCAAATTAATTTTTGGATTTCGGTTAGTCCAATTAACTTTATGTGTATAAAACATTGTATTATCTTATTTCTGCCAAATTACAGCAAATTATTTTATATACACCAGATTTGTGTCCGTCATTAATTATAGGCAACGGGATACGTGTTAACCTCGCAGATACTTTCTTCGCAATAGAAAATTAATGCACCTTTCTATCAGTATAATCTCACGAATAGTCACTATTTACCTTCGCGGACACTCTCTCATTCTTGTAGTGATAAGCAATGACGTACATGTTATTTTTGGTTCTTTTTTTAATAGACTGGCGAAAAACCGACCTACATTGTATTCAGGTAATGTAATATGAAATCGAATGGAAAGAACTTAGGGGTGTCAATGGATAATATACAGATAACGTAGAAGTATTTTCATATCCATACCCATTAAGAATTGATTTTATCCATATTTTACTCATACCCATTAAAAATTGATCCTACCCTACCCCCAATCTCTTCCGACAAAATTCAATTATTTAACTAAAAAACAAAACATTCAAATAAAAAGTAATATGTTTAACATTTTTCTTTTAGCAAAAAATATACACTCAACAACAAATATCACTAATTATTGGTCAAATATCACACAAACAATTTTTTAATCATTCATTATTGCTAAAACATTATCATATAATTTTATTTTATATAACCTTATAGGATAACGGATACAGAATAGTCTTTATCCTGTATCCATATCCGTTTATATAACGAAAAAAGATCCTTACCCGTTCCCATACCGATAAGCTAATGAAAGAAAAAAAAAATGTTTACCCATACCTGTTTTATCGAATACGGTATGAACAAGATAAACGGCTCAAAAAGAACTGCAGCACGGGTATTCAGGTTGAATTATTATAATGATGTTTCTACTTGTCATATAATTAGTATTTAATAACAACAAGTTGCAAATCCAAACAATGAGATTTCTGAATAGTAGCAATTAAAGCGTCCTAGTACAGCTTAAAATTGAAACACGCAAAGACCTTCTCCCACTACTTATATACTTTGAAATATAAAATTCTCTCATTGTGAACAAGTCGATCTTGATAACATTTTAATCGTTGTCATCAACACTTTGTCGTTTTCATTGGCACCTTACTGGAAACTTAATCGTTGTTGTCAACACTTTAATCGACTACTTAAAAGGCCAATTACTTGGTACCTTCCTGGAACTTACTCTATTACGTACATACGTGTTGAATCAAGCATTACATTGCTTACAAACATTTATCGCAGCACCGTGGAAATGTTAAAAAGCTATCGCAAATAATATAGTTATAATGAAAACTATCAAACTCGAACTACTTCAGTTTCTATCCAGTTTGATTCAAAATTACACGAATTCAAATTCAAACTAGAGTAAATTTGATTTGATTTGAATCGTTTACACCCCTGGTCCAATCAACAACTTAAAATTGAAACACCCATGGTCTAATTTAATTCCTCTTACAACAGATAAAAAAGAGCTCTCCTAATGGAACGGAAATGTGCAATATTGATGATGCAATACTAGGCAAGGGTCCGAGTTTATGTCAATGGTGGCCCGGGCATTTATGTCAATCTAGGCAAGGCCTGGTCCGAGTTTTGGGAAAAAAATCATTCTCACAAAAACCGACTTAGCTAGGTTTAATTACTGTTAATTGTTATGAAATTATAATGGCTAGAGGATGGCCTAGGATTTGACCTCGGCCGGTACCAGCTGCTGATGATGAGCCGATCATCACTGGCCACTCATACACGAAGTATTTTAGCCCTCTTCTATGGAGGCCCCATCACAATCATCGAGTTCTCACTGATCGATATATAGTACGTATAGGAGCAGCTCCAATGCTGTCTTCATGGATGGATTGAACATGAACATCATGTTTTAATTGGTGCTTACAGTTACTGACTTAGGGTTTAGGATTGGAATGAGGGGAGATAAGGATATCATGATAAGGCTCTGATAACTCTATTTATAAAATCTACGCTTCCATGTACGCTCGACTATTTTAAAATTTAATTTACATTACCTGCATTGCACCCCATGGGAATGACGAGGGGTCGTTATCAAATGAAGTGTTATTTAATGCTAATTGTTAGGTAATTTTTGTCACTTCACAAGGAGAGTGTTGTTTTGAGAACAATAATTTAATTATTGAAGAAAATTCTCTCTTATACCGAATTTGTTCTTATATGAAGAATTAATTCTTACAAGTGAAAGGAAACTATACGAAATACTATTGAAGAAGCTAGAATGCAAAAATAGCTTAGCTTATTGTCAAATTTTTTTTTATGGTAACATTTTTAATTTTTAGAGTTGAATTAAATAAGTTATTAATTCAACACTTACATGGGGCTAATTTAATAAGAATTTCATAGATGCAAGTCATTAATTGAACACTTGAATAAGTCATTTTTATATATTCAAATATTTTCTATGTGAAAAATGTGAATTTATCTATGAAATTTAGATGTCAAAATCTAGCACCACATAATAAATTTTGTTGATATCTTCAATTATGTCATATATACTTTTATTGATATCCTCAGTGTACTTTTATATCATATATACTTTTACATATACGCAGTTTCCATCATCCTTCATGAACGTTTTAAAGTTGTGTTTTGATCATGAAACACAAATGCTCCTCCAGTTATGAAATTGTTCTCGAAACTCTCCTATGCTCCTCCAGTTATGAAATAGACGTTTTCACAAAAAAAAAAACTCTCCTATACTCACTGGAGACGTCTATTCCAACTAAAACCCTTGACCCCTGTCACTCTCTATGATCTTCCCCTTAATCTCTCTCTGCGTTTTGGCGAATTTTTTCGCTGATCTGGAATTTTATCGTGCACGACTTTTAAAGTACATCGAAGGGTTCAAAATCTGGAATTTTACTTTGCGAAGTACCGTAGCCCATCTCTCTCTATATATACATGCATTTTTGTTCTCAACATTCAGAGTTCTATTTTTTTGTAAAGGCAGGCGTAATATTTCATGCTAGTATCTAGCAGAAGTATCATTGTCCATCTCTCTCTCTATATATATAAATACACATCATATAAATTGAATTAGCATATTAAATATGAAATCCTACCTAAATGGATGCACTACACAAATCCTACCTAAATTGTATTCAAAGCGAAGCGTCCAAACACACAAAGACTTTATTTCCAGACTAACATAAAATATAAAATTTTGATCATTATTGTCAACACTTACTATTGTCGTTTTCATTAATTTATTGGGTCACGGTCGTGCCTATGGGCCAATTTGCCAAAAAATAAAACAAAAAATACGGTAAAGGCCAATTACTTGGTACCTTCCTGGAAACTTACCCTATCATATGCACATATGGTGTCGAATTTGCTCTTACAACTACAGAATTGCATTCTTCTAGGACGTACGTTTGGATACACTCTAGAATGGCTAATTTTGAATATATGGTAGATAAGAATAACACTAACTTTGAATAGTGCTAACTCAAAACTATTAGAAATAGTAAAAAAATTGTTTGGAATGCATATTTAAAATAGAGTTCGGAGGGAATGAAAAAAAGTGCTAACTCAAAACTATTCATACTTTTTGTTGAAATAACAGAATAACACTGTTCAACCTATTCCGAATAGCAATGAAAATTGTTTAGATGACCCTGATTTAAACTCAGCCCGTAAGATGTGCAAATTGTTACCATGCAATGTAGAATTTGACAGCTCAGGTTACATTAGAGACTGATATCATTCCTCTCCTTCTAAAAGTTGTTGCTTATTCTTTTCTAAAATTTGCATTCTAATTACTTGATAACATGAATTTTTGTCTACTTAAGAAGTGTATTTCTTTCCAACATTTACAAATTGCAGATATTTGTTTCACTATATTTAGGTTTACAACAAAGTTATCCTAGTACCTCGAAGGGCTGCATCTGCCATAATTTCATGCTTGAAGGTAAACATAAAAAAGGAAAGGGCAAAAAATAATTTCGTTTTGATATTATCTCTAACAACTGTGTTTATTTTAATTCTCTAAATGCTGATCTTGCATTGCTTTGACCAGTACCTTTCATATATAAGCACGGATAAAGCAAATAAAAAAGAGCATGGGTCGAAGCAGGACAAATCTAAACAAAATATTAGCAAATTAGGACCTGATTAATTGGTACCTCATCACTAGTATGGGGTGGTACATTCAGGATCGATATTGGTATTAGAGGAGTAAGGCTATGGTATTATTCATAGCACATATTGGTCCGTACTAGATCCATATCTTAATTTTCAATGTCCAAACAATCAATCTGAACTGTTCAATATTTTGGCAATTTCTTCCATGTGTGAAATTATGCTTATTTTTGTGTTTTGGTATACAGGATGAACAATAACAGCCCCTCTCCAAGCCTTCTGATACAATATTGAACAATACAATATTGGTATAATAGTGAACAGTAACACCCCCTCTCCCAGCCTTCCGATACAATATTGAGGGATAAGATTATAATCTGCTCCCATCATCTTACGTATTCAGAAAAATCCTTCTTCTCCGCTTCGCCAAGTCTGCCTTCTAATTAGGGAAGAATTTTGAAACACCAGACGTGTGATTTATGTAATTTTTTTTTTTTTACCTTTCTGCGAAAATTACAAACACCTGGCACTAATTGTTTTTTTTCCAACCATTGCTGTCATCCAAGCTAATTTTACTACAATTTCCTTGGGATAAAATTGGGGCTGTTTTAATTTGTACTAATTTGTGGGCATAAAAATCATTTTTGGCCTCCGTTTGTACTTTCAGCTGTTTACCCTTTTCATACTACCAAAAAAATAATTATTGAGAGATTCCAGTTGATAAATAGACTGGGACTCTTTAGGTCACAAAAGATAATTATGGCCCCAATTGGCGTTTCAGTATAGACCATTGCTGACACTCGTATAAGACTCAATTTTGTTGAGCATTTCTTTGTAAGAATCAAATTGTAGCACTATGTGGTACTGATTTGAAGCTCTGTTACTTGTCAGAAACCATTTAAGGAAATTACCTCACAACCTACCAGGTACCAAGCTCCATCTTCTATCATTGTGCAGCGGCTAGATCAAGCCGGTAGGACTATAACATAGCCTCCTACAATCTGCTTATATTACTTACTATTTAATTACATGAACATCTAACTGAGAATTATTTGTATGATATTTATATGGCTCATAAATGAAAAACCAAATTCCTATATGTGCAGCTTTGACCAAGAATCAAAGACTGCAACAACTGCTAATAAGAGGCCTGAAAGACAACTCTCACAGAAGAACCTTCCAAGAAACTACGAAAAAGATAAAAAATTCCTCCCTAAGATAACTAATCGGTTTGGATCCACTGGATTCTTCGGATCTGTTAGGTTTATTATTGTAGTGATGACAATCAAATAGCTCAACAAAAATTGAAATCGGTTTGGATTTGGATTAGTTTAACTTCAAATTAATCCATGATAAATTTGTGCCTATCTTGGACTAGATTTTAGGCAGGTCACTTTTAAGTGTCATTTGGTCTGCATCACATTGACTGATCCTTGTAATGCTTAAGCTCATCTCGATTTGTGTCAGGTCCAGAAGTCCAATCAAATTTCCAATAATTCAGTACTCAACCGTTTTTATGTTTTGATCATTTTGAGTCAGGCCATATTTTTCCCAAATCATTTATACCTTTTAAAATAACCATATCAAGCAATATTCAAATCTGAATTAAGTCGTTAGACAGTTCCCTGGAGCAAACCAACTACTGTAAGCGCACTCCCACAAGCTATAAATTAATAAATTATACTAAAGGCAACAGTGACATCAACAACATTCCACTGTTGTGCCTCCAGATTTAGAATTCGGCCTTATTAATATAGATTTATATCTCTTAACCTCTACCTGCATGTGTAATACTAAAATAATATGTACACAATGCATTTATACCAGTATTTTATTTTATTTTATTTTGAGGTATACCTTTTATTTTTATTGTAAAAGGGTGCTGGTTTGGATTTTGTGTGTACCAGTGATGCACTATTTGGCCTATGCTAACCTAATAATTGCAGTGAAAGCTATAGCCGCCTCCTGCTCAACAATTAATGGTACAGATGTTACATATACAACACCTTAGTAGCACTCTTTCTTGGTCAGAAGGAAAAAATCCCATTTTCGCGTAACTATATCCAACATTTAGTATCTGTTTTATCTTACATATGCTAGATATGGAAGGCTTCTCTCTTCCTTTTGCGTTGACTCTGTTGAAAGTTGATCCAAAATTAACTTTCCTTATTTAAAATTCTGTTGTAATAGTTTTTAGAAGGGGAGTGCTATACTGAGGGCTTCGTTTCTGATTTTGAGAGCTAACTGATTTTTTTTTCCTAAATACCAATTTTATCCTTTCAATTTCTCTCACTCATTTAATGAAAAAAAAACTAATAAGGAAATTACTTTAAAGGAAATTTTCTTTTCTCCCCGTGAGAAACAAAATTGCATTTCCCTAGTATCTGTAGGGAGAGGGGGGGCGCAAATCTATATAGTTTAGATCTCAATATGATAAAAGTTAGATATTAAAAGAAAAATATTTGAAATATTATCTCACTACGCTAAAAAAAAAAATAACCATGACAATTTGAATTATTTACAAATTATTTAGAACCATTGAATCTATCATCAACTCAAAAATTACAATCAAAGCAGCATGATCATATAAATACTGAAACTAAACACACACTCACAAAAATAAAAATAAAAACAATCAGAATTGAAAAAAAATAGCTTGTATGTGTGGAAAAACATAACGAAACCTATAGTACCCTTTTTCAGGAGATTAGCTTAATTTGTATTAGTCATTTGATTGTTGTAGGGTAATTTTCTTTTTTGTTTTCTGATTTAAGTTTAGACAGTTTAAAATAGTTTAGGGTAATCATTTTCAACTTTATAATGTCATGGTTTGATTCGTTGTTACCACTTTGAACTTTTACTGGTACAGCTTTGATTGGTTGATGGTACCACTTTTGAACTTGCTGTTATCACTTAAGGATCAGTGGGGTTGGGGTAGCGGTTTCAATTTTATTTCGTAATATCTAATATGTTTACTGATTCAATGAAATATACCTATGGATTTGGAATTAAGAAAAAACAGTGATAGTTTCTTCTTCAGGAATATTTTATGAGAAAAATAAGGAAGGTGTATGAGATACTTTGATGCAATAATTTTTTTCCTTTATTAATTTTGATATTAATTATGACATAATTAATTATGATAGATAAGAAAGAGTAGAAGGATAAAATAGGTATTTAGAGAAAAAAAATTCTCTCAGCTCTCAAAATCACAATCTCTGCACTCAGTATAGCACTCCCCTTTTTAGAAGCAAAAACGTGGGTAGTGGGATTTGTGGTTTTCCAAATATAGTTGTATGTAGTGGGATTAGTGGGTCCATATTTAGAGTTTTGTTGAGTTAGTGGGTTCCATAATTAGATGCTTGCAGTAGAAGGATAGGTAGTGGGAATTTAAATATAGATTTTGTATTAGCTATATAAATCTTGTATGCACTAGATGAAGTTTAGTAACAGCAGAAAATATAGAAGATGAATAAGATAGTTTCTGTTTTTGAGCAGTGCAGAAAAACAACTATTTTCTTTGTATGAAACAGAGAGCTTTGTGAGAAATTGAGAGAAGTAAGGCTGCTGCAGTCAGCTACGTTTTTCCAACATCCAAGTAACATGCAAGCAAAACTAAATTAGAAACTACATTTTAATCCTAGAAATTAAAAGTTTAGCCAATCATGTTCACACAATAACAGAAAACACAAGAGATAAATGAGTTCATGACAAAACAATGAAAAATCGGAAGAATCGGCGTCGAAATCGAGTTTTTCCTCCTCTTCTTCTTCTCCAAGTTGTGTCTTTCTCTCCAAGTAACCAAGAATGAGCAAGAGTCCTTTCTCAGATCTGGAATATCCTCTTTAATGCCCGAAATCGCGAAATAAAAGCTTTCCTTTTCGGCCTCCCCAGCTGTCTCTATTTTCAATTCCAGCCTGGGTTTTCGAAATAGCTTGTACGGTCCGTATAGAATCCTATACGGACCGTATACCCGTGTCTTGAGTTGGAGAATCGTTGCCTCTGGTGTGAAACCTTTTGTGTGGTTGGGCAGATCTTGTACGGGCCGTACGGAATCTATACGGACCGTACATAATCTATACGGGCCGTACAGAAACTATACGGGCTGTACGGAAACTATACGGGCTGTACGGAAACTATACGGGCCGTACGGAATCTATACGGGTCGTACGGATTCTATACGGGCTGTACGGAATCTATACGGGCCGTATAGAAAGGTGTCAACTCCAGAATTTCGTCCGTTTCCTGCAAAATAAGAACAAAACATAGCAGTACCACATTCTATAGATATTTAAGTAAAATGTTCACACTTTTAGACTTTTAGGCATGGGCTTTGGTGTAAATCAGTGTCGAGATATAGGCAAAATAGAGAGATATCACATTTTCTATTGCGAAAGAAGTATCTGCGAGGTAACACGTATCCCCTTGCCTATCTCTATTCTATATTATGCACCTTGGAGTTCCTATCCTACAACGACTGTGATTGATTGATTTAAATTCAAATTAAATCTGAACCCTCTAATTAACTAATCTGACTTTTTTTGATTAAATGTAGCTATTTTATGTGTAGAAGTCGAAATTTAGTTAAAATTATACTCACAACACAAAAGACCACACGAAACTATTAGCTGTTGTCGCGAAACTTAATCTCTCTTTTTTCTCCTTCCCCACGCCACTTTAATCTTCCCATTTTTTCCTCTGTCACGACTATCTATCGGAGATCAATCTCCTTCCTTCTCTCTAAAAAATAAAAACCCTAAATCTGTCATAAGAAACAAATGTAGACAAATATTTTTTCCTTTCTTCAATGTCGCCGCAGGAAATACGAAATCAAAACCGACTCCTCTCATTTCTTTCCTTATTTCTTCTTCTCCTCCTTCAATCGAGCGCTACTACTCGCGCATAACCCTAGAGCGCCACCATGCCAGATGGACCCAGTTTGAGATCACGCACGAGGGATTCCTTCTCTCGCCCGTTTAGGAAGAAGGGGTACATCGCTCTCACCACCTACCTCCGCACATACAAGAGCGGCAATTGACATCAACAACCGCTGGTCGCGTCTCTTCTACAATATTTCTTGCTTCACGGTAAGTTGATTGGCGGCTCTAGATTTTCAAATCTGTTCCTTATTCTCATAGAATAGTAAACTTGATTATTATTATTATTCAAAAATAAAGAGAAGATTCTTTGGTTTTCTACTGTTGTGGACGATAAAGTGATTTCCCTGATATAAGAAAAAGCAGTATCAATGTGTATCTCGAAAAAAAGATAGATATAACTATGGATTCATTTGAGACATTTTAGATTTTTAGTAGTCAATAATTGAAATTCGAAGCCTTTGGATCAATTGATCGGTATCAATTAGAGATGTGACTTGGTACAAACCAATGCCATTGTTCGAAGTCTTAGGTATTGTACTGGTAATCGTTGTTGCTCTTGCAGCATGTGTTAGAATGTTTCGTGACTATTCATTCATTTTTTTTTTTGCTGAAACTTTTTATACAGCAAGGTGAATCTGTTGACTGTGCTTATGCTTCATTGCTTGAGGCTTGACAATATTAGTTGGTAAGTAATATGATACACTTTTTGAATTCATTTTTCATTAAGAATGTCATGTGTATTCCTATATGGATTTTGATTTTGTATCATCCTAAAACAATAATAACTGGTACCGGTACATATCTAATAGTGTGCTGGTTGTGGCTCATGTGTAATGTTTTTTTTTATGTAAAGGATCAAGCATTCTGATTGCTACAGTATTGGAAAGTATCAAATTTAGTATTAAGTCAAAAGTTTGGAGTCCTTAATTTATTTGAAAGGAAATAATTTAGTGTTGACCTCGAAATTAAGAAGCAGCTTTCTACCCCCATTGTAACATGGAAACTGTCATCACTCTCCCTTCCAATCTATTTTCTTTAAGCTGTCAATGTTGTACCTTCCAACCTCACCTCACTTCATTGTGAGCAAAAATAGTGAGGAATGAGGGTATGTTGGGCATCTAACTAGGAAACTTGACTTACATAAAAAAATTCTTTAGATTGAGGGGCAAAATTGCCAATATTTAGTAGAATGTAGCTTTACCAAGATCTATTTGAAACATTATTGTTATAGGGAATATCACATACATATATTGCAAAAATAGTGAGGAATGAGGGTATGTTGGGCATCTATCTAAGAAACTTGACTTACATAAAAAAATTCTTTATATTGAGGGGCAAAATTGGCAATATTTAGTAGAATGTAGCTTTACCAAAGATCTATTTGAAACGTTGTTGTTATAGGGAATATCACATACATATATTGCGTGAGGGTACTGGTATTTTACCTGATCTGACATAAAACACTTTATACCATTCTTATGAAGTCACAAAATTCTTCCTTGCTCAAATTGTAGTATGATATTAAAGTTTCTTCTGAAAAAAAATATTTTTTTATTTTTTTATTTTTAGGCTCTACCTTATATATCAGTAGCAGGATTTGGTGCGGAATTACTCGATGTATTTTCAAATGGAATGGTTCAGTCCTTCATTGATGCTCAAACGCTTCAACCTTCAGGTGATATTCTCCTCTTCTATTTTGTTAATGTCATAACTTACTGTATAACTGTATGCACTGGTGTGATCATTCTTATATGCTTGAAATGATATGATGAAAGTAGTTTACTCTGTCATTTGCATTTGTTATATATTGTTGAATAATTATTTTTCTATTCTCTTTTATTAATTGTTGTTACTATCATTTTCATTTGTTAGATTCATGGCTGATCATGATGCTTAGAGAGAACACACTGAAATCTATGTTTAACTACAAATGTAAAAAACATCTTTAGAAATAAGTAAATTTTTAATACTTAGAAATAGAATGGCAACAACATATGCTGATGTAAGTGAATATGGCAATAATACCAGTAACAATCTTGTAATGTTAATAGATAGCATAATTAGGTTTGGTTTGCTCTTAATTTTTGAGACAATTTCTCTCTTTAGCAGTACAATAGATTTATTAGAGTTTGTAACTTTGTAAAAAAAATCATGTTGTATGTTGATATTGAATTGTACTTAATAATGGAATGGAGATGTGATGACACTTTTTATTTATCTTTTCATTGGTATGTTTTTTTTAATAAAAGTTTTTCTCTCTTATAATGCCCCCGTTGCAACGCACGGGTACGATACTAGTAACGATATATGGACACAAATATGATGTATATAAAATAATTTGTTGTAATTAGCAGAAATAAAATAATACAAAGTTTCATACAGATAAAGTTAATTGGGACTAACTGAAATCCAAAAATTTGCTGTAATTTGCACACAAAAAAATATGAATAAATTTGTTTAAAAGATAAGTATTAAAATTGAGATGGAGAAGCTGGTCCAATAAGCAACAAAAAGAATATTTAACATTGGGGGGGGGGGGTGGGTTGGGGTGGTGGTATCTATCAAGTCCGCCAAATTTATAATCAAATACATAAAGAGAAGAATGTTTTTGATTCCGTTGCGGCTGTTGGGAAATTAATTTTTAGTATAACCTATGTGTTCCAAATATATGTGAACATAGTAACGTGTTGGTGTTCCAAATTAGACTAGGGGTGTTTCAATTTTAAGTTGTTGATTGGAAGATTTGGTACTATTCGGAAAATCTGATTGTTTGGATTTGCCTTTACCGTCTCAATGAAAATGACAAAGTGTTGACGTTAACAATTAAAATTTTATATTTCAAAGTAGTCAGGGAATGTCTTTGCGTGTGTCAAATGTCAATGACACTTTTTTAGAAATTTATCTTGTTCGTACGTATTCAAAGTAAGTTTCTACTTTCTAGGAAGGTACCAAGTAATTGGCCTTTAACTTCCCAATGAAAATGACAAAGTGTTGATCACGACAACGATTAAAATGTTATGAAGATCGACTTTATCACAACGTGAGAATTTTATATTTCAAAGTATACAAGTAGTGGGAGAAGATCTTTGCGTGCTTCAATTTTAAGCTGTACAATTGGACGCTTCAATTGCTACTATTCGGAAAATCTCATTGTTTGGATTTGCAACTTGTTGTTATTAAATACTAATTATATGACAAGTAAAAATATCATTATAATAATTCAACTTGAATACCCGTGCTGTAGTTCTTTTTGAGCCGTTTATCTTGTTCGTACCGTATTCGACAAGACAAGTATGGGTAAACTTTTTTTTTCAGTAGCTTATCGATCGGTATGGGAACGGATAAGAATCTTTTTTCGTTACATAAATAGATATGGATACGGGATAAAGACTATTCCGTATTTGTGGTCCTATAATGTAATTATATAAAATAAAATTATATGATAATGTTTTAGATATAATGAATGATTAAAAAATTGTTTGTGTCATATTTGACCAATAATTAGTGATATTTGTTGTTGAGTGTATATTTTTTGCTAGAAGAAAAATGTTAAACATATTACTTTTATTTGAATGTTTTGTTATTTAGTTAAATAATTGAATTTTGTCGGAAGACATGTTGGTGGGTGGGGTAGGATCAATTCTTAATGGATATGAGTAAAATATAGATAAGATCAATTTTTAATGGGTATGGATATGAAAATGCTTCTATGTTATCCGTATATTATCCATTGACACCCCTAAGTTCTTTTCATTCGATTTTATATTACATTGCCTATTAAAAAAAAGGAACCAAAAATAACACGTATGTCATTGCCTGTCACTATAGTATATCCGCGAAGGTAAATAGTGACTATTTGTGAGATTATACAGATAAAAAGGTTCATTTTCTATTGCAAAGGAAGTATTTGCAAGAATAACACGTATCTTGTTGCCTATAACGACGGACACAAATCTGGTGTATATAAAATAATTTGCTGTACATTGGCAGATATAAAATAATACAATGTTTTATACAGATAAAGTTAATTGGACTAACCAAAATCCAAAAATTTGCTGTAGTTTGCAAAAAAAATAAAATAAATAAACGTATGAATAAATGAATAAATTTGTCTAAAAGATAAGTATTAAAATTGAGATGGAGAAGCTGGTCCAATAAGCAACAAAAAGAATATTTAAAATTGGGAGGGGTATCTATCAAGGGGATCCGACTCTGCTGCTTTTATTAATAAAAGCAGGTTTCTGCTTTTACCATCCAAACCATTCAAAATTTTTCATTCACGAATCTCGATAAAAAAACTTTTTCATGCACACATCTCAATGAATTTAAATGGTTGAGATGGTAAAAGCACGGTCCTGCTTTTATTTCCATAAAAGCAGCAGAGTCGGATTCCCATCAAGGCCGGCCAATTTATAATCAAATATAGAAAGAGAAGAATTAATGTTTTTGATTCCGTTGCGGCTGTTGGGAAACTAATTAATTTTCAGTAGAACCTACGTTCCAAATAATTACAGCACTGCTCCTATATGTGAACAACAGCGATGGTAAATATATTGATACATGACGTCAGATGTGTGACCATATTATGTTGACGACGATGCTTATCACAATGAGAGAATTTTAATTAGTGGGCGAAGTTCTTTAATTGCGTGTTAAGTTGTTGATTGGAAGATTTGGTGCTATTCAGAAAGTCTGATTGTTAATTTGGATTTGTGCGCGGCTTGTTGTTATTAAATACTAATATGACAGGATATCGTCATTCCACCTTTTTTTTTTTTTTTGATAAAGTGGGATCAAACCCACCGACTTCATTAAGAAATCAGAATTGTTTTACTGTTGCAATCTCCAAACAACTCGAAAATGAGATAGATACATAGTAATAGAAATAGAAGAAACAAAACCCACATAGACATCCAACAAAAGCACATGTATATCGTCATTCCACCTCAATAGTCAATGCCTAAATACTTTCCCTTTTTGTCTCCGTACTGAAAAGGAACCAAAAATAACACCTATATATATATATATATATATATATAGAGTATAATTAGGATGTTTCTAGAAGTACCAAGTTTTTTGTACTCTTAACTCTAAAATTTATCGGATTAATTTCAAACGACGAATTAAAACCGTTAAAATTTTTCTACCTTACGAGTAATGTCTCTACATGTGAATATTTTAAAGTTTCGAAATAATTAAAATAAAAACAAAAAAGAGGTTAAACTTATCATGAGAAACTCAGAAAAAATTATACAACGACTAAAATAATATATCATAAATAACTTAATTCTCTGTAACAATTAATACAGAGAACCGGCTAGATGCTGAAAACTGCAAATTTTAAAAATAGAATATTGTAAACTTTCACAACTGTACATGCATGTATCATTTTTCATACATAGTTGGATAAAAACAAGCCGTACAATTAGAGCTTGATTTCATGCATTAAAACAAATTGAAACAAAAATTAAAGAGATTCTTCAGTAGAAAAAAAGAAAAGCTAAAAATATTCCATCAAAAAACAAAGACACAGCTGGACAATTAGCAAATAATTGAGTAAAAATATAAATTGACACGATAAATGAAGAGCAAAAACTAAAAAATGTAAGAATTATGCACAAATACTCCAAAGTAAAGGAAAAAAATATATAATAAATAAAGGAAAAAAAAAAAGATAAAAAAAATTCACAAGTAAAGGGAAAAAAAAATATATTGTACCAAATTCTATAGGTGTATTAGAGGAGTAACAAAACAAAAAGATGTTGACATGCATAAGTGAAAAAGTGCTACAAACAAAAGGAATCTATTAGCGTTCCACCGCAATTCTTTTTTTTTTTGAGGAAAAGGCCCGTAGGCTGCTATCATTAATTAAAGATAAAAGTCTTACAAACTGATTAAAACTAATTAAAGAGAGTAAAATAAAAACTACAAAACTAAAACTAAAACTAAATTCCGCTCCTTTGTGTCTTCATCTTCATGGTTCCAGTATCTCTGGTGATACTCTTGTAGTATTACTTATCCTTCTTTCCAGGTTTCGCACTATGCACTTGTGAATGTGACATACATGTGAATAGTGCCCTCTATCTAATTTATTGAAAGCTGTAAAACTAAAAGTAGATAACTGAAAGTAAAGAGCTGAAAGTAAAAAACTGGAAAGAAAGTTCTGCATTAGTTGCAAACTTGATAAAAACCTAAATTATTGAAAAGTAAATAGAGCCAGGTCTAATTGATAGTCTCCCCCATCCACTCCTATTGTGTTCTGTGAGTGGTATTGAACTGTTGCTTGCTTGTTTCTTCTGCTCCAGTTCGCCAATTGGTGAGGTCCTTTTGTTCCTTCCCGTCCAATATGTCTGACTTGCACCCATTCCTTCATTTGCCCTGCCATCCTTACGCACTTGGCCACCCTTTCAGCCGCCTGCCAAGATGGAACTCCCTCGATCGTACCTCTATTGACATGATGCACCAGTGTCTTACAGTCAGAAACAATGGTTGCACATTCCAGAGCAGCCAATCGTGTTGGCTTCTGACAGAATATTAGCGCCTGTTCTAACGCCCAAGCCTCTGCTGATAATGGGTCCGGCACCCGCATGTGATCCGCCATGACTATCCGAAGTTCACCTTGATGGCTGTGTACTGTTAACCCCCATCCTGCCTGTTGTGTGGTATCCCATGATGCATCCATTAGCAGCACCATGTGATCTTTAGGTATGATTAGGGGTTGCATTGCTGTTTGTCTCCATTGTACTCTACTTGGTAGTTCTGAATGGCCCGAAATCTCCATTATCTGTGCTTTCCTTAACGTGGTCTGCGGCTGTTCCTTCTTGGCCGTGAAAATTTCTGTGTTGCGGGCTTTCCAAATATTCCATAATAGATTGCATGTGATCACTATTTGGCTTTCCTCCATTTCTCTAGTCAGGTCTAGCAGTGCTTGAGTAAAATCCAGATGGGTATGATCCACTCTGATTGCCAATGAGGACACAAACCATGTTGCCCTTGCTGCAGAACAAAAGAATAATGTGTGCGTAAGGTACTCATTCTCTGTTCCACATCTCGGACATGTCGGACTGATGGCTTGTATCCTCCTGTGTAGTTCCCCCATTACCGGCAATCCTCCATGCACAGCTCTCCAGAGGAAGGTACGAACCTTTGGAATTAGGCCTTTCCATCCCCATATTCTGCTCCACGCTTCCACCTTGTTTGGATTGTATGGAATAGTGGTCTCACTCCCCTTAATCAGTTCTTTGTAACCTTCTTTCACCGTATAGTTCCCGCTTTTCCCCTTCTCCCAAACCAATTTGTCAGAAATTAGAGCCTCCCCACGTGGTTGAATATTCATGTGCCTTATCTGCTGCATGGCCAGAGTGCCTAGGACCTCCGTAATACGATCAAAATCCCATGTCTGCAATTCCTTGTTATACAGGTCCGCTACTGTCAGGTCTCTTTGTGCATTGGTTGTTATCCTCAGTAGGCTCCAGTCCTTGTGCCAGGGTTGGTTTATCGCAGCAATGGTTGTACCGTCTCCCACATGCCATAGTAAGTCTCCTTTGAGCATCGGTTTGAGTCTCTGGATTGCCCGCCACAAAGGACCGACATCTCTTGTATTTGTGACAGCCCAGAAACCCCCCCCCCCTGCAAAGTATTTAGCCTTAACTATTTTAATCCAGAGTTTGTCAGAATTGGCCGCCACTTGCCAAACCACTTTGAGGAGGAGTGCCTCGTTGAAAGCCCGGAAATCCCTAATTCCCAAGCCTCCCTCCTCCAATTTCCTACATATTTTATTCCAACCAATCATATTCAGATATTTGTCATTCCCCGTCTTCCCCCATAATAATTTCCTTGCTAATTTCGTTATCTCTGCAATTGTCTGGTGTGGTAGTGAGGCCACAGTCATGTAATAGACTGGCAAGGAAGTGAGAACTGATTTCAATAGTGCTAACCGACCCGCAAAAGAGAGCATGTTAATTTTCCATCCTGCCAACTTAGCATACACCTTTTCAATCAACATCCCATGCGTGAGATCTTGCCTCCTTCCCTCTGTACTTACCATAATTCCCAGATATTTTTCAGAGTCTGTAGCCAAGGTGGCCTGTAGTGCCTGTTGCACGCTTTGCTGGCACTGTTCATCGCACTGTCGACTGAACCAGATAGTCGATTTGCTTGGGTTGACAGCCCGAGCACTGCCCAAAAGAGTCTAGAAGGTGCATTAGGTTTTGAACCTCCTCTGTGTTTGCAAGGCCTGCTATCACCAAATCATCTGCATATAAGACATGGGTTAGTTGTGGGGCAGATTTAGAAACCTTGATTCCTCTAATACTCCCAAGCTGTACCTGCAAAAGAAATTGTTTTGTTAGAAATTCCATCGCTAGGATGAAGAGGTATGGCGATAGGGGGCATCCTTGTCGTACTCCCCGTGTCGGGGTTAGGAATCCATGTCCACTCCCGTTTATTAGGATTGTTACTCGGCTGTCTCTCATGCAAGATTTGATCAGGTTTAGTAACCCTGGTGGCATATTCACGGCTTCCAGTGCTCGGAACACAAAGGTCCATCTAACCCGTATCAAAGGCTTTACTTATATCGGCCTTAAGTAAGAATGCATTTTCCTTATATCCTTTTGATTGGAAGGAGTGAAGTATTTCCTTGACCAAGATTGTGTTATCGGTAATGTTTCGGTTTTTTATGTAGGCTGTTTGGTTGTTGGATACCAAGGTTTCAATGAAAGGTTGTAGGCGGTTGGCTATCAGTTTCATGAGAAGGCGGTAAGCTATGTTGCCAATGGTGATGGGGCAGTAATCCTTGGGTGTGGAGGGTTCATCATTTTTTGGTATGAGCACAATTTGGCTTTGTAGCCACTGTGGCGGTGTGTGGCCATTTGTGAAGGCACTTTGGATTGCTTTGGTTAGGTCTGTAGCAAGCATCTGCCAATGTTTTTGGAGGCATAGTGTGGTGTCTTGGGGGTCAATTGTATGAGGGGGCAGTTGGAGGGTGGCCGGTGGGTGGGGGTCTGTGTGTAGATTCGCGAATTGCGCGAGGAAGTCTTCGTCATTCATGGTTTGGGTTGGTTTTGGTAGTCTCTGAGTGGGTTGTGATTTGGCAGCTGTTGAAGTGGTGAGGGAGGCCTTGGCAGTGGGGTTATGACAGAATTTGGTCTGTTCCTTTGGTTGGTGAGGGGCTTTATTGGGCTCTTTAAGAGGCCCGTTGCTTTGCAGGATTTTCTGCGAGTGTGAGAGAAGGGCTTTTAATATTTTCCTTTGGGGGTGTGGCAGGTGGGTTTTCCCCAGAGTCCCCTCAGAGTCTGCTGTTTTGTCGTGAGGTGATTTCGAGATCGTTGGGGCAGTTTGTTTGTCACGCGTGCCTTCCATTTCCAGAGTTAGAAGCCGCTGCACACCCTTTTTTCGGCACTTGCGTGTTTCGAAGTGAAACTCTCCCACTTGAAAGAAGGTCTGCGTCACCTGGTATGTTTCTGAGAGGATAGTGATTTGTCCTACCTTTAACGCCAGCTGTTCGTCTGCCGTGATAACCTTTCCGTACTGGACCGTTGGTTCGGTTTTGTCCGTTTCTGGCCTGATCTCAGTTGTTTCTTTTACACTTGGTTCACCGTGGACCACCGGTAAATCGTTCGTACTGGCCTGTGTTGTTGCTGAGGCTGCCGATGATGCTGTTATGGTGAGATCTGGCTGAGGTACCGGGAACCTCCGGGTTCTTATCCTTGGGAGTGGGTTATGGGGTGGATTTGGAGGGTGTGGTGGTGAGTTTGGCCCTGGGTGGTGTTGGTTGTGGGGTGGGGGTGGGGGCGGCGAGTCTGGTGGCGGGGGGTCATCTGGAATATGGAGGTGTTCCCATTCAACCGGGCAGTGGGTAAGCTTGTTCGCATGGTGTACAGAGATATATGGGGGGATTAATGCTGTGTCGGGGCATTCAATCATGAGTCTTGCTCGGGACATATTACCAGTAGACATAGTATTTGCTAGGAATCCAACCATGACTCCCATTGCGACCGTTGCCTGACGGAAGTAAACCGGGTGCCACGCATCCAGGGGGAAGTCATGGATAATGACCATAATGCGCTGACGAGGTGGGGCCTGTTGTGCTCCCACAAGTGTTTGCCATGGCAGTACCTCAATGTGGTACAATGTCCAGAAATCTTCATCCGCATAAGGAGCATCCGCATAGACCCAGTCGGGAAACTTGACCAGGAAGGCATTCGCGACTGGTCTAATTTGCCAATTTGCCTGCGATCCCCCGTAACGTGAGACCAGAAGTTGTTTAAGGGCGGCCAATGATGGGGCTGAGGGGTTGACCGGTTGGAAGACAATCGAGTCGTTCAGGTCCAGGATGAGACGGTTATGTTCATCCAATGGAGACAGGAAGACAGGGTTGGCTGGGTATGGTTGTAACTGAGGTTCCATAATGTCAGGTAGGTAGAGTAGAATAAGGAAGAGAATAAGTTAGGTAATGAGATAAAAAAGTAGTGTTGTCGTTTTTACGATGTTCTTGTGCAGTGGTTGGTGGAGGACATTAAATGGTTGAGTAAATGGGGTGGGTAAGAGAAAGGGAAAGATTGAGAGAGAAGGCTACAATAGTTTGGGGGTCGTTTGTCAGAAGGGGGGGGGGGGGGGAGGGGAGCCGGGAAAGGGTTGGGGTTGCTATTCTCTAGCTCAGGTGATCTCCATCAAAAGTCTGAAAAGAATCAAGGGAATAAATAAACAAAGTATGATATAACTTTTGGTATCGTATGGTTTTAGACATTTTAGGGCTTCAGTCTGACTGTCTCTTGTGTTGGTCATTCCCTCTTATTTCTTTTTCCTTTTTGTTTCCTTTCTTAGGTTCAGTGGGTATAGTTAGCCTTACAAATCACAACACACATCTTTATTTCTTTTCTGTTAGTACCAAAAGTACAGATATTCGAATAAATTTCTCATATATAACACCTTCCCCACTGTTTCTCACTTTCTCCACATATATACACTGAGATTCTGTGTTTTTTTATTTAAAAAAAAAAAAAAACAAGGGAATAGGTGACATTTCCACTAGAATAGAAAATACTTGTTTTGGCCATTTTTTACCATGTAATTTGACCAATTAACCTTGATTTTTAAGGCACTATTTGAAAATCTCTCATAAATTAGCTAAAAAAAAAAGCAAAGAAGATATTTAAGTACATGGGGATTAATTTCTAGCAAAAGGTATCAACCCGTGATTTTTATTTATATCCAACATTAAATAGAAATTGTCAAATATGCCCACAGAAGTTGGCTTTTAATAAAAATACCCAAATTGCCCAATTATTAGCTGGTCATTATTTTTTTAGAAACCGGCCAATAATTGGCCGGTCCTTGGGTTTTATTCGTTCCTGGGCAGTATTAAATGGTGTTTTCTCTCTCCAAAAACCCCATTTTACTCACTCACCACAACTGAGAAATAGAGAAAGAAAGGAGGCGACTCGGAGGTGAATTTTTCTCGATAATGTCTTATTTCATCAATTTAGTGTTTATGTTGTAGTTTCGTTGCATACAAGTAACTGAATTTGAATGTATGTTTGAAATTCTACTAATCTAATTACATAACTTAGTTCAAAGCATAAAAATAAATGAAGTAATACAAATAAATAAAGTTCACACAAATTGCAAGTCCACATCAAATGCACTTTCGATAACATTTCACAGTTGGACATGGCGGTGATTGAATAGATCCTCCGCTGATTGGTAGAGACTGGATCTAACAACTTGTTGAAATTGTGATAAATGGTACATGTGACAACGAAATGGATAAAGAAATCGACTAGTATTAGCATACCCTGCATCGGCCAGATAATGTCTCTCTTGTGTTATCAATTATACATAGTTTGGATCTAACTAACCAAATGTCTTGACACAGTGTTTCTGGTATGTTAGATAAGGGCTTACTTGGCATGGACATATACTAAAATCGGTGCTAAATATCAATTTATAAATTTATCAAAGTATATTGACAATTTGACATGGGTGCTAAAGTATCAAAGTATACTGACATGGATCTAAACCAATTTACTTGTTAAATTTGTTGAGTTTTGATACTTACGATATATGATAAAACCAATTTATCAAAGTATCAAAATCAGTGTTGTAAAAAATGTCAATTTAGACCGATTAATTGGTCGATTAGTCGTTGGCGGTGATCAAATCGTTATGGATTTTTCTCACTAATCAGCTAATTATTTCTAATTATGGTCGATTATTTCCGATTAATCACTTGGTGGTACTATGTCCGTCCGACGAGCGCATAATTATGGATCAAATAAGAAATGTTGCACAACAGTTTTCAGAGAACGTAGTAAACTATTTTGTGTAAATTTTTAATTATGGAAACAATTCTTTAAAAATAAACATGAGACATAATTAACAACATCCATTGAACTTTGTTTATTGGGTCAAGTTCTACTTTCCTTATCTGAATTAATAAAATACAATTAATCTAATTAATTGTAATATCATATATAATTATCCCAAATAATTATATTTTTCATGTTTTGCTGGAGAAACTAATTTATTTGTCATGCCATATATGTCAAATAAATTAAGTAGCATTTCTAATTAATTTCTTATTGGTGTGACCCTGTGAGATCTATGTCATTTAGCAATAGAATCTGAAACTCTTTTTGATTTCATAAATTACAAGCGGCACCTAGCAATATGCATTGTAATTATCCAAATAACACAGATGATAAGTACCATACTGTATCACGATTCCTAAGCAACAATTGCCTCTCGTGTCAATTCCATATCTCATGATATCATGAATAGATTCAATGTAGGAATATGTCATCATTGCAAATCTACTTGTTTCTTGATTCCAAAATAATTCAGTAATTATGATTAACTCCTTAATCCTATGTGCACATACTTGTAATATTTCATCAAGTGGCCTAGTGATATCATCACTCGTTATATGAGGGACATTGATATTCTTGATAATTACTATATCTCCATAAAAGAGATACATACTGAGATAGAATATGTGTGATTGGCAATTATGGACAACGTTGAATAATACCCACGAATATATATTTCAATATGAGAGAAAGAATCATCTCATATCTTAGAATTACAGACACAAATGAAACATTAATGACACAAACACAATCTATATTAAATGTTTTATTTTGGTCATGTTCAATCTCCTGATCTCCATCAGGTATCAATTTTATTAGATTCACAACTCCTTGTCATATGATCTGCAGAACATGATCATCATCTAATCCAAATGCTAATCTTTCATTAATAATTAATGTTCATTGTTAATTACTAAGACTATGGACAATTTAGAGTATTTATTAATTCATTTATACAGTTCCACAATTTGAAGTCCTCAACCTGAATGATATATAAGTAATAAAATATTCAAAGAACAAAATGATAAACAAAATCATTCCATTACATAAACAAAACTTAGAAAACATAACAATCTCATTGGGCATTGCTCATTTGGTTAACAACATCATTAGCCATTGTTGTTGTCCTTAGCAGCCTCATTTACATTATTTTTGTGCTCAACAACATCATTTGTCATTGTTCTCTTGCTTAGCAACTCATTTGTCATCGTTCTTTTGGTTAACAACCTCATTTACCATCATTCCTTTCATTAACAACCACATTGGCCATTGTTTTTTTGCATAGCACCCTCATTTGCATTGTTTTTCTTCTTAGCAACCTCATTTGCATTATTCTTGTACTTAAGAACCTCATTTGTCATTGTTCTTGTGCTTAGCAAGTCATTTACAATTGTTCTTTTGCATATCAAACTTATTGGCCATTGTTCATGCGCTTAGCGGCCTCATTTTCACTTTTCATGCTTAGCAGTCTTATTTTCATTGTTCTTATGCTTTGCAACCACATTATTCATTGTTCTTATGCTTAGTAAGTTTTTTGTCATTGTTATTTTGCTTAACAACCACATTGGCCATTTTTCTTTTGGTTAACAACATCATTGGTCATTGTTCTTGTTATTAGCATTCTCATTTGCTTTATTCTCGTGCTTACCAACCTCATTTGTCATTTTTCTTCTGCTTGGCAACTAATTGGCCTTTATATTTTACCTAACAACCTCATTGGCCATTGTTCTTGTGCTTAGCTACCTCATTTTGCTTTCTTCTTGCGCTTAGCAGCCTCATTTCCAGTGTTCTTATTCTTAGGAACCACATTTGTCATTATTATTGTTCTTAGAAACCTCATTTGTCGTTGTTTCTTTGCTGAGCATCTCATTGGCAATTGTTTTTTGGCCTCATTATTCATTGTTCTTATGATTAGCAAGTCTTTTGTCATTGTTATTTTGCTTAACAACCTCATTGGCTATTTTTTATTTTGCTTAACAACATCATTGGTCATTGTTCTTGTTATTTTAGCATTTAGCATTCTCATTTGCTTTGTTCTCGTGCTCTCATTTGTCATTTTTCTTCTGCTTGGCAACTAATTGGCATTTTTTTTCCTAACAACCTCATTGGCCATTGTTCTTGTGCTTAGCTACCTCATTTCCGTTGTTCTAATTCTTAGGAACTACATTTGTCATTATTCTTGTTCTTAGCAACCTCATTTGTTGTTGTTCCTTTGCTGAGCATCTCATTAGCAATTGTTATTTTGCTTAACAACTTCATTGGCCATTGTTGTTGTGCTTAGCAGTCTCATTTGTCATTGTTATTGTACTTAGCAACTTGTTTGTTGTTGTTATTTTGCTTAACAAACTTATTGACCATTATCCTTATTCTTAACGGTCTCATTTCCATTCTTTTTGTGCTTGGCAGTCTCATTTGCATTGTTCTTGTGATTAGCAACCCCATTAGTCTTTTTTCTTGTATTAGCAAGCATTTGTCGTTGTTCTTTTGCTTAACAACCTCATTGGCCATTGTTCTTTAAGTTAACAACATCATTGGTCTTTATTCTTGCGATTAGCATTCTTATATGCAATGTTCTCCTTCTTAGCAACCTCATTTGCATTGTTGTCATGCTTAGCAACATCATTTGTCATTGTTCTTGTGCTTAGCAACTCATTGGCTATTGTTCTTTAGCTTAACAACCTCATTGGCCATTGATCTTGTGATTAGCATTCTCATTTGCATTATTCTTGTGCTTAGTAACCTTATTTGCATTCTCAAAAACTCAACATTCTCATTTATCATTGTTCTTGTACTTAGCAACTCATTTGTCATTGTTCTTGTGCTTAGCAAATGACTGGCCATTGCTTTTTTGCTTAGAGATCTAATTTCTATACTTCTTGTGCTTAGCAGCCACATTTGCAATTTTGTTGTGCTTAGCAGCCTCATTTGCCTTGTTTTTGTGCTGAGCAACCTCATTAGTCATTGTTCCTTAGCAACTCATTTTCTGTTGTTCTTTTACTTTACAACCTCATTCGTCATTGTTCTTTTGCTTAACAACATCATTGGTTATTGTTCTTGTGATTAGCATTCTCATTTGCATTGTTCCCGTGCTTAGCTACCTCATTTGCGTTGTTCTTATGATTAACAACCTCATTGACCATTGTTCTTTTGCTTTACAACCTCATTGGCCATTGTTCTTGTGCATAGCTGCCTCATTTACATTGTTCTTGTGCTTAACAGCCTCATTTGCATTGTTCTTGTACTTAACAAACTCATTTGTCATTTTTTTGTGCTTAGCAAGTCATTTGTAATTGTTCTTTTTATTAACAAACTTATTGGACATTGTTCTTAATCTTAGCGTCCTCATTTCCATTGCTCTTGTGCTTAGCAGTCTCATTTGTTATGTTCATATGCTTAACAATTTCATTTGTCAATGTTCTTGTGCTTAGTAACCCATTGGCCATTATTCTTTTGCTTAATAACTTCATTGGCCATTGTTGTTGTGGTTAGAAGCCTCATTTGCATTGTTCTCAAACTTAGCAACCTCATTTCTTGTGCATAGCAACTCCTTTGCCATTGTTCTTTTGCTTAACAACCCCATTGGCCACTGTTGTCAGGCATAGCAGCCTCATTTGTTCTATTTAGAAATCTCATTTGTTCTTGTTCTTGTGCTTAGCATCTCATATGCCATTGCTCTTTTGTTTTGCAACCGCATTGGTCGTTGTTCGTGTGCTAACTGGCCCCATTTCCATTCTTCTTGTGCTTTGTAGCCTCATTTCCAGTATTCTTGTGCTTAGTAGCCCCGTTGGCGATGATTCTTTTACTTGACAACATCATTGGCTATTATTCTTGTTATTAACATTCTCATTTGCAATGGTCAAGTGCTTAACATTCTCATTTGTCTTTGTTCTTGCGCCTAGCAAATACTTTGCCATTGTTGTTTTGCTTAACAAACTTATTGGCCATTGTTCTTGTGCTTAGCGGTCCCATTTCTATATATCGTTGTTCTTGCGCTTTGCAACATAAACCCTAAACCCTTAGCAACATCATTTACACATGTTCTTGTGCTTAACAACCTCATATATCGTTGTTCTTGCACTTTGCAACATAATTTACCAATCATCTTGTGCTTATGAATCTAATTTGCATTTGTTATTGTGCTTAGGAACTTCATTTTAACTTGTTTCCGTGCTTAACAATCTCAATTGGCATTGTTCGTGTGCTTAACAACCTCTTTTGCCCTTCATATTGTGCTTATGAGCCTCATTTGTGTTTATTCTTGTTCATAGGAACCTCATTTGCCCATGTTCGTGTACTTAACATCCTCAATTGTCATTATTCGTATGCTTCTTGACATCTTTTGCCCATGTTCTTGTGCTTAACAACCTCATTTGTCATTGTTCTTGCGCTTTGCAACATAATTTGCCATTGATCTTGTGCTTATGAACCTCATTTGCATTTGTTCTTGTGCTTAAGAACCTAATTTACCCTTGTTTGGTTGCTTAACAACCTCAATTGGCGTTGTTCGCGTGCTTAACAACTTCATTTGCCCTTGATCTTGTGCTTATGAACCTCATTTGCCCTTGTTCGTGTGCTTAACAACCTCAATTGTCGTTGTTCATATACTTCTTAACTTCTTTTGTCCTTGTTCTTGCACTTAGCAACATCATTTACACTTGTTCTTGTGCTTAACAAATTCATTTATCGTTGTTCTTGCGCTTTGCAACATAATTTACCCTTGATCTTGTGCTTATGAACCTCATTTGCATTTGTTCTTGTGCTTAGAACCTCATTTTCCCTTGTTTATGTGCTTAACAACCTCAATTGACGTTGTTCGTGTGCTTAACAAGCTCTTTTGCCCTTGATCTTGAGCTTATGAACCTCATTTGCATTTATTCTTGTTCATAGGAACCTCATTTGACCATGTTCGTGTGCCTAACAACCTCAATTGTCGTTATTCATATTCTTCTTAACCTCTTTTGGCCTTATTCTTGTGCTTAGCAACATCATTTATACTTGTTCTTGCGCTTAACAACCTTATTTGTCATTGTTCTTGCGCTTTGCAACATAATTTGTCATTGATCTTGTACTTATGAACCTCATTTGCATTTGTTCTTGTGCTTAGGAACCTTATTTGCCATTGTTTGTGTGCTTAACAAACTCAATTGGCGTTGTTCGTGTCCTTATGAACCTCATTTGCACTTGTTCTTGTGCTTAGGAACCTCATTTGCCCTGGTTCGTGTGCTTAACAACCTCAATTGTCGTTGTTCATATGCTTCTTATCCTCTTTTGCCTTTGTTCTTGTGCTTAGCAACATCATTTACACTTGTTCGTGTGCTTAACAACCACATTTGTCGTTGTTCTTGCGCTTTGCAACATAATTTGCCCTTGATCTTGCGCTTTGCAACCTCATTTGCATTTGTTCTTGTGCTTAGGAACATCATTTGCCCTTGTTTGTGTACTTAACAACCTCAATTGGAGTTGTTTGTGTACTTAACAACCTCTTTAGCCCTTGATCTTGTGCTTACGAATCTCATTTGCATTTGTTCTTGTGCTTAGGAACCTCATTTGCCCTTGTTCGTGTGCTTAACCACCTCAATTGTCGTTGTTCATATGCTTCTTAACCTCTTTTGCCATTGTTATTGAGCTTACCAACATTATTTACACATGTTATTGTGCTTAACAACCTCATATATCGTTGTTCTTGTGCTTTGCAACATAATTTTCCATTGATCTTGTGCTTATGAACCTCATTTGCGTTCTTGTACTTAGGAACCTCATTTTTCCTTGTTGGTGTGCTTAACAACCTCAATTGGTGTTGTTCGTGTGTTTAACAACCTCTTTTGCCCTTGATCTTATGCATTTGAAGCTCATTTGCATTTGTTCTTGTGCTTAGAAACCTCATTTGCCCTTGTTCGTGTCCTTAACAACCCCAATTGTCGTTGTTCATATGCTTCTTAACCTCTTTTGCCCTTGTTCTTGCACTTAGCAACATCATTTACACTTGTTGTTGTGCTTAATAACCTCATTTATCATTGTTCTTGCGCTTTGAAACATAATTTGCCCTTGATCTTGTGCTTATGAACCTCATTTGCTTTTGTTCTTGTGCTTAGAACCTAATTTTCCGTTGTTTGTGTGCTTAACAACCTCAATTGGCGTTGTTCGTGTTCATAACAACCTATTTTGCCCTTGATATTGTGCTTGTGAACCTCATTTGCATTTGTTCTTGAGCTTAGGAACCTCATTTTCCCTTGTTCGTGTGCTTAACCACCTCAATTGTCGTTGTTCATATGCTTCCTACCTCTTTTGCCATTGTTCTTGCGCTTAGCAACATTATTTACACATGTTCTTGAGCTTAACAACCTCATATATCGTTGTTCTTGCGCTTTGCAACATAATTTGCATTTGATCCTGTGCTTATGAACCTCAATTGCATTTGTTCTTGTGCTTAGGAACCTCATTTGCCCTTGTTTGTGTGCTTAACAACCTCAATTGGCGTTGTTCGTGTGCTGAACAACCTCTTTAGCCCTTGATCTTGTGCTTATGAACCTCATTTGCATTTGTTCTTGCGCATAGGAACCTCATTTGCCCTTGTTCGTGTGCTTAACAACCTCATTTTCGCTGTTCATATGCTTCTTAACCTCTTTTGCCATTGTTCTTGCGCTTAGCAACATCATTTACACATGTTCTTGTGATTACCAACCTCATATATCGTTGTTCTTGCGCTTTGCAACATAATTTACCATTGATCTTGTGCTTATGATGAACCTCATTTGCATTTGTTATTGTGCTTATGAACCTCATTTGCCCTTGTTGGTGTGCTTAACAACCTCAATTGGCGTTGTTCGTGTGCTTAACCACCTCTTTTGCCCTTGGTATTGTGCTTATGAACCTCATTTGCATTTGTTCTTGTGCTTAGGAACATCATTTTCCCTTGTTCGTGTGCTTAATCACCTTAATTGTCGTTGTTCATATGCATCTTAACCTCTTTTGCCATTGTTGTTGCGCTTAGCAACATCATTTACACATGTTCTTGAACTTAACAACCTCATATATCGTTGTTCTTGCGCTTTGCAAAATAATTTTCCAGTGATCTTGTGCTAATGAACATCATTTGCATTTGTTCTTGTTCAAAGGAACCTCATTTTTCCTTGTTTGTGTGCTTAACAACCTTAATTGGCATTGTTCGTGTTCTTAACAATCTCTTTTGCGCTTGATATTGTGCTTATGAACTTCATTTGCATTTGTTCTTGTACTTAGGAACCTCATTTTCCCTTGTTCCTGTGCTTAACAACCTCAATTGTCGTTGTTCGTATGCTTCTTAACCTCTTTGGCCCTTGTTCTAGTGCTTAGCAACATCACTTACACTTGTTCGTGTGCTTAACAACCTCGTTTGTCGTTGTTCTTGCGGTCTTCAACATAATTTGTCATTGATCTTGTGCTTATGAACTTCATTTGCATTTGTTCTTGTGCTTAGGAACCTCATTTACCCTTGTTTGTGTGCTGAACAACCTCAATTGGCGTTGTTCGTGTGCTTAACAACCTTTTTATCCTTTGATCTTGTGCTTATGAACCTCATTTGCATTTGTTCTTGTGCTTAGGAACCTCATTTGCCCTTGTTGGTGTACTTAACAACCTCAATTGGCGTTGTTGTTGTGCTTAACCACCTCTTTTGCCATTGATCTTGGGCTTATGAACCTCATTTGCATTTGTTCTTGTGCTTAGGAACCTCATTTGCCTTTGTTCGTGTCCTTAACAACCTCAATTGTCGTTGTTCATATGCTTCTTAAACTCTTTTGCCCTTGTTCTTGCACTTACCAACATCATTTACACTTATTCTTGTGCTTAACAACATCATTTATCGTTGTTCTTGCGCTTTGGAACATAATTTGCCCTTGATCTTGTGCTTATGAACCTCATTTACATTTGTTCTTGCGCTTAGAACTTCATTTTCCCTTGTTTGTGTGCTTAACAACCTTAATTGGCGTTTTTTCGTTTTCATAACAACCTATTTTTCCCTTGTTCTTGTGATTAGCAACATTCTTTACACTTGTTCGTGTGCTTAACAACCTCATTTGTCGTTGTTCTTGCGGTTTGCAACATAATTTGCCCTTGATTTTGTGCTTATGAACCTCATTTGCATTTGTTCTTGTGCTTAGGAACCTTATTTGCCCTTGTTTGTGTGCATAACAACCTCAATTTTACTATTTATTAAGCCACTTTGAAAATCGCTGATCCAACGGTGGCTTCTAATTTTACTGTTTAGTTAAGCCACTGTTGGATCAATGATTTTCAAAGTGGCTTAATAAATAGTAAAAAAATTCCAAAAAATATAAAATTTGGTGTCCAAGCACATTTTAATATAGAGAACACATCTAACAGTTTGGATCGACTTTTTGAACTTTGAAAATTGAAAAACGACTTGGTTGCACGGGACCTCAGGAACAACTGATTTGATATTAGCCACCCTCTATATATATATATATGTGAGATGGGCTAACTTGCTTTGGGAAGTAAAGAGGGTTCTTTACTTCCCGCTCAAATCTCCATTTTCAAAATTCAAATAGTCGATCTGAATCGTTAGATGTGATCTCCATATTGAAATGTGCTTTGAGACCAAATTTTACATTTTTTGGAATTTTTTTACTATTTATTAAGCCACTTTGAAAATCGCTGATCCAACGGTTTCACTGTTCAATATGAGCCACTGTTGGATCAGCGATTTTCAAAGTGGCTTAATAAATAGTAAAAATATTCCAAAAAATGTAAAATTTGGTCTCCAAGCACATTTCAATATGGAGATCACATCTAACGGTTCGGATCGACTATTTGAATTTTGAAAATGGAGATTTGAGCGGGAAGTAAATAACCCTCTTTACTTCCCAAAGCAAGTTATCTAATATATATATATATATATATATATATAGAGAGAGAGAGAGAGAGAGAGAGAGAGTAGAACTAGGGTGCTCCTAAGTTCACCCAATCTCTTGTGAACTTGACTCTAAAATATATTGAATCGACTTTAAACGATAAATCCAAACCGTTGAAACTCTTCTACCTAATGATTGATGCATCTACATGTGAAAATTTTAAAGTTTCGAATTAATTTAGTATAGAGTCAAGTGGTCAAAGGAGTCCAAAAAATGAATGCATTAAAATTAATTTATAAACCTTAAACTTTTGACCACTTGACTCTATATTAAATTAATTCGAAACTTTAAAATTTTCACATGTAGACGCATCACTCATTAGGTAGAAGGGTTTCAACGGTTTGGATTCATCGTTTAAAGTCGATTCGATATATTTTAGAGTTAAGTTCACAAGAGGTTGGGTGAACTTAGGAGCACCCTAGTTCTACTATATATATATATAGAGGAGGGATCAAATTACACCTTCTTTTTTTACACCTACCATTTTCAAAGTCCAAATAGTCGATCCAAACCGTTCAACATGATTGATATACTAAAATGTGCTTGGAGATCAAATTTTACATTTTTTTGAATTTTTTTACTATTTATTAAGATGGTTACAAAATCGTTGTTTTTGGACCATTGAAAAACAACGATTTTGTAACTATCTTAATAAATAGTAAAAAAATTCAAAAAAATGTAAATTTTGATCTCCAAGCACATTTTAGTATATCAATCATGTTGAACGGTTTGGATCGACTATTTGGATTTTGAAATCTCAAAATTAACCTATAAAAAAACAATATCATGATGTGTCAAAAAAAAAGTTGTAATTGGATCCCTCCTCATATATATATATATATATATATATAGTTGAAGCAAGAGAATAATGCTCAGGAAGATCAGTACTATATGACCTTTGATGAAAAGTTGCTACCAACATTAATTAGTAACAATTTGGATTACAGGTGACCAATAAAATAAAAAGATACAGCTGCTGTTAAAAAAATAATCAAATTATAAAAGGAATTTCATAATAATGTAAAAATACCATTTGAAAGCAATGACCAAATAAATCTTCCTAAATTAAACTAAATCATCAATTATTTTCTTAATTATGTTAGAGCTAATTCAACACTATTAAGTACCAACAAGTATCATCATAACTAATACAACCAGAACATCTTGTAAGTAAAATTTTAAATATATATTCACAGCAGGATCATATGAAATTGCTGGAAGCTCTAGCAGGTAACCATGAAATACAATCGTAACTCGGTAATTTGTAGTTTCATCTTTTAATTGAAGAAATTTCTCAAGAAATAAGGCCTAAATAAAGTACTTTGAACGATGGATTAAAGCCAGTATGAAAGCCCTAATCGGGGAAGTTTTGATAGTTCGTGGGGGCCTTTATAGTTCAGGCAGGCCTGCTATTAAGCGGGCTTCAGCTCAAATGCGGCCCATATTAATGAGAAAGCATTAAATGAAGAGAAAAGCCCAACTCAGCTCGGATTGTTCGAACGTCCGACTTACGGATACAATAATTGAATCATTTAAATTCTAATTTAAGATAACATTTTAATGTCAATTTTTGAAGGCAAAATATTTTGATAGGAAATAACAAGTCAGATGAATTTTTTTATGGGTAAATATTTCCAATTTGAAATTTGGATGGAATTTTTTTGAAATCGTGAAGTTTTGATGGGCATACACCCAATTATTTCGTAATTTAACTCTAAATCTCGAATCAGATGGCTGAGATTATACATCAACATATCCAACGACTAAGATTTACTTTTTTCTCTAATCTTTAATCTTAATCATTAGTGAATGGGGACATAACATGCTTATAATAATTGAATAGTGTTAGGTATATGTATGGACAAAGAATAGTGTGATAAATACGTTTCATATTTTTCAAAAACAACGGTGATGTATTCGTCTAGGATTGGACATTGCTCATCCGACGGTTAAAATGAACTATGTGTGATAAATACGTTTCATACATTCCAAAAAACAACGGCAATGTATTATGCGGCGCGGTTTTATAAAACCAAATTCTTTTAGGTATTTAGTGTAGATTGTGTTCGTCTAGGATTGGACATTGCTCATCCGACGGTTAAAATGAAAGAAAAATTGTGAAAATGCCACTCCAAAATCTTTAAATTGTGAAAATGCCACTTCAAACTTTGAAATTGTCAAAATGCCACTCCAAACTTCATTAATTTATAAAAATACCACTCCAAATAATTAATGACTAAAATACCCTTCTTCTCCTCTTCTTTCTCCTGCCTTATCTTCTTCTCCTGTTCCGAATGGCAGCTAAGCGCGGCGGAGGAGGGTCGTAGAGGAGGGTTTGATGGTGCTGGTGCTTGTCGGAGGAGGAGGGGTTGCGAAGAATGCGAAGGCGGACGAGGGGAATCATGCCCAAAAACTGTTTCTTGCGCCTCTTGCGACGAGCGAGGGTGGAGTCGGCGGAGGGTGCGGAAGGAGGCGGCGGAGGGGCGGGAGCGGAGATGGACGGGCGAGGGTGTTTTAGTCATTAATTATTTGGAGTGGCATTTTTACAAATTTATGAAGTTTGGAGTGGCATTTTGACAATTTCAAGATTTGGAGTGGCATTTTCACAATTTGAGAGTTTTGGAGTGGCATTTTCACAATTTTCCCTAAAATGAACTATGTGTGCTAAATACGTTTCATACATTCCAAAAAATAACAACAATGTATTCTTCGGCGCGTTTTTTTTAAACCAGATCTTTTAGGTATTTAGTGTAGATTGTGTTCGTCTAGGATTGGACATTGCTCATCCGACGGTTAAAATGAATTATGTGTGCTAAATACGTTTCATACTTTCCAAAAACAACAATGATGTATTATGCGGCGTGGTTTTTTTAAAACCATATTCTTTTAGGTATTTAGCAAAGATGATTATGTCCGTCTATGATTGGATATTGCTCATCCGACGGTTAAAATGAATTATGTGTGCTTATAAATAGCGTGAGCAAACTCAATTAACGCCGCACATGTACTTCTCTTTTGAAGAGAGTAAAGCTTAAAATTTTCTTTAGCTATATTTTAGAAGTTTGATGGTAAGGTTTACGAGAGAAAATAATAATGGAGGTTTTGGCTTATTCGTTATTCTCTTCAACAAGGTATATTTTCTCGTTATGGTATAGTTTTTTTTCTTACCTTCTCTATGTATGATATATTTTCTGTTCATATGGCATGCGTGTTTTATTTTTAATTTCTAGTACTTTCAACTATATGATTGTATTCCAAAAAAGATCGAAAAAAAATTAATTTTCAAAATTCCGAATAGAAGAAGGTTTTATTTTCCACGGAGACTAGAGAGATTGGATTCGGAGACTCCGATTCTTTGAAAAATTCCATGTACCAGATCTAAGAAAATATATAATATAATTATGAAATTACTTTCTAAGTTATGTTTGAATTAGTTTTATGACTAGAAAAATTAGATTATCAAAAATAAAATAATTACCAACTTTCATATAAGTTTATTCATAATCACTAGTTTTCTAACAAATATCAATTTAAAAAGAGTTGTTGGCCTTTTTTGTCTTCTTTTTTTTCCCGTAAACAACATTCAATTTGGTATTTTTTGTTTACTAGATAATTACTTAAAAGATTGGTAATTAATTAGTTAAAGACACAACCAAGATATATATACTTTACTAATTAGAATTCATATGAAAGTTTTGGTACAGGGAGTCAAGGACTTCAGTTGAAATTCCTTTCAACTCGGAATTTTTTTTAGAAACCATAAATAAGAAAAAAAAATTACTAAACCAACTTGATTACTTTGGTTTTTATAGAAACTATAAGGACTGAGATGTTATTTCGGTCTGAAATGATTTTTTTTTTCGGACCGAATTATCATTTCGGTCCGAGGCATTTTCACATATTTTAATAAAAAATATGATATAGTTGTTGGTGTAAAACTTGTTAAAACATCTCGGACAGAAATGACAATTCAGTCCGGAAAAAAAAATTCGGATCGAAATGATATTTCAGTTCTTATAATTTTGTAAAAACCAAAGTAATCAAGTTGGTTTGGTAAACTTTTTTTTCATTTATGGTTTCTAAAAAAATTTCTTTAAATTCGTCATATAATTGGTGTTGGTCTAGATGATAGGTTTAGAATATCTTACGTATAAGTGTGCGACTAAAGTGCTCTCTTTGCTTTTCCAGATCCATATCTTTGCGGACTACGCTGCAAAGATCGTGGAATTTACCAAAACCCTCGCTCAAATGGGAGGTTATGAGTTGTATGATCTCATACAGCTTATGTAAGAATTCATCTTTAATTTATTTTATTTTGGGGAACAATGAAGCACTTTTAGTATGTTTATTGATTTCTTATTATTTTATCTTTTCTTTTGCAGTGACAAGTCATTTGGGGTTATTATTCGAATGGAGATTGAAGGACTTGAGGCAAGAGAGAAGACTTCAAATTTATTTCTTTGGCTAGTATTTATTTGACTTGTCATTCGTTAAAATTGATTTGGTTCTTTTAACATGTATGATAGGTTTTTCAAGGGGTGCCTGATCAACCTTAGGGTTATTGAAAGCCCACTCAAGGTATCCTACTTGATTTTCTTATAAACTAAGTTAATATTCTTTAAATCCTGCCTTAAAAATGTTTGCTTATATGTTATTTTTTTCATTGAAATTAGGGGAAGCAACTCAAGCAAGGGCTAGTGACGCCAATCTCGGTCCCAAATCTCAACTCCATTAGTGACAGGTTTTGAAATGATTTAGTGGGACTCCCTTCTTGAGACTTGTGCTTAGTCATTCAAGAAGATTGAATAACAATTAACCCGTACCGAGTCCGAGTTCGAATTCGAGTCTGGGTTTGAATCCAAGCTGGAATTATGGTTTTCGTCAGCTGATGAAGCACATATTCAACAGGATGTTGTTCATCCATGATCCTTGCCGCTCTGAGCATGTCGGTTTCCTTTTCACTAAAGCACAGTCATGTCTGCTTGTTGGTGGATCTAACAATGGAAAATGTATGTTCTATAGTTTTTATAACAACCCCCCCCCCCCCCCCCCCCCCACCCCCCCACCAAAAAAATATATATAAACCACACTCCAAAACATTTAAAATTTAAAACCCCTCCTTATGACCTATGAAAATAATTTTCTACTAGTAATCTATTTGAATGTTTTATTACAGGTGGTTTGATCTGGTGCTCCAAGTCCTTCCTCAGCCCACAGATTAGAGGGTCCTCTAAGAAATGTAAAATTAATGGTTTTCTTAGGTCATGTTTGGTTGTGGAGTAAGTAGTGGAGTAAACTTTTTAATCCACCTTTAAGGAGCCAAACGAGGAGTAAATTTGAAGAAGTAAGGTGGAGTAGCATTTGAGTTAATCCGGATTAAGTTACTCCACATCTCTAGGTGGAGTAACTTACTCCACCTATGGGTCCCGCAATTAGAGTAACATAATTTTATAATTTCTCTCTCTTCATTAGCTTACTCCATCAAATTCTAATCAAACTCCAACCAAACATAATTATTTTAATCCATCTTAGCTTAGAGTAAGAAATTTAATCCGGAGTAACTTTACTCTACAACCAAACATGATCTAAGATAGTAAAAATCTTAAAGAATGTAAATTTTGATTTCCTACGAGATTATGATATGTAAATTGAATTGAATTATGTAGATCGACTGTTTGAATTTTAAAAATCGAAATTCTAGTATGTAGTAGTGTCCGGATGCTGTGTATGTAAGATAGAGTCACTCATTTTGTTAAATACATATGACCAATAAATTTAAAATGATTTTGAGATTTGGTATCAAGTACTCGAACCCCGTTTGCTTCCAATTATTAAGTGCATTTCCTGTAAAAAAAAATACGACTCTTTATATTTTTAATTTTGGCAAGTCAAATTTGTATACAAACTTTTCAACAAACTGTCATAAGCATTTTCAACTATACAAATAAGGATACAACAAAAAGCCCTTCAACAATTTCAAAAATGAAAAAATAAACAAAATAATAAATTATTCAACCTCTTATTTAATGTTGAAGGAAAATCAAAATTTAGTCACAAGACTCAACCAAACGTGAACCATACACATTGCTTTAGTAAGAAATTCAATAGGATAAGTACACAAAAATAACAATAAGGACACATAATTGCACCAGTTTTCTCTGATTTGCAAAGCACAATACAAACAAGAATAACCTTTATTTAGTGTAGATTTCAGGTTTTAGTATGCCAACATAAGGTAAGTTTCTATATAGCTCTGCATAATCCATGCCATACCCCACCACAAAGTAATCAGGGCACTGCAAAATACAAGAGCAGGATTGACATGAAAGGTCTTCTATAAAACTATAACTAAGAAAAAGCTGTACAAAATTATTCATCCCTGCAGTAAAATTTTAATTCTGAGATTTTTGGTAGCTTTCCTGAATCCTGAGAGTTCATACCAATGGACCAGTTGTCAGGTTTAGCCTGTTAAACTTAATATAATTTATATTGCTATTTGACTTTTCCTTTAAAATCCATCACACAAACATGTACCAAGTAATATTTTATATTAGTACAAAACTATGTAGCACAGTATCAAAAACCATGAACCTTATTCAAAAACTGATTCAAAAATATAAAAATACCTCAAAACCAATATATAATTTTCCACTTCCCACAAGCTTGACCTCAACTTTTCGTCTGGATGGCTTGTCGAGCAAGGAGCAAACTGACACAGAGGTCGCTCCTTTCTTTTCTAAATAGGAGATGAGACATGAAAGAGTTCTTCCAGTGTCTACAATATCCTCAACCTGCCATATAATAATGGAGATGGTGATTCTTGTTGCTAACTTAACTAAAAGGTGCCAATGCCCCAACAAAATTGTCCAAAATTACATTTTCTGAGATTTTCTTTTTTCAGTAGTTGTATTTCAAAGAATATCTAAATATATGCTTAGTTGAACCAAGGATGCGATCATACCAGCACTAAAGCACTGGATTCCATTGGAACTCCACAGTTAAGCGTGCTTGGACAGGAGTAATACTAGAATGGATGTGCTTGGATAGGAGTAGTACTAGGATGGATGACCTCCTGGGAAGTCCCTGTGTTGCATTCTTTTTTCACCCCAACTTGTTTGATACTAAAGGCTTGATCGTTATTGTTATTGTTGTCTTAGTTGAACCAAAGTTCATGATCATAATTTGTAATAGGTATGTCTTGGTCCGAATCTAGGTTCATTGGCAGTTTTTATTTTGGTTCGTAAATCGTAATACTTGTTAAGTGATTCAAAATTTAATTTCTGTAACATTTTCATTTAGCCAAGTTTATCCCTGCGCTGCTTACATAAGCATAACTGGTCGACTCCAACATAGCCTACTTCTCCTTGCTTTTAAATTGCTAAATAAAGCTTGAACTAGACTAAATTAATAATGATTGTTGTTTTACAACAAAAGTAACACTACCTAACTTATCCAACTTTCAACATGACATTATGATGTAAACGAAAATCAATTTTAAAATTATAATAGCAAAGGAGGAAGAATAGTACCAAAACAACATGCTTTCCAGTAACGTCAAGCTTCAGGTCACAGGAGATCCTGGGCTCGCCACACGACTCCGTACCGGACCCGTACGACTCGACCCTGATGAAATCGATGGTGATTGGTGCGGAAATCCCTCTGACAAGATCAGCGATTAACAGGAAGGCGCCAGTGGCCACTCCGACGAACACAGTGGAATCGCCGCTGGAACTCAGGTCAGCGGATATCTCTGCGGCGAGGTCCGACACCCTCTTTGAGATATCGGACTCGGTGTATAGGATCCGCTCAATATCCGATTTGGAACCCATTAAGCAGAGAGGAAATGAGAGGAAGAGGAGAGGAGGGGTTTGTACAGGTTTCTGTGTTGAGCAATGAGCACTGCTAGTACTACTACTGCAGTAGCACTATCTCGGCGACTCCAACTGGATTGGAGTGGAGGGATGTGAAAAGAATCAAAAAAATATGGAAACAAGGGGGCGTTTGGTTTGCCCTATTCAAAAAAATATGGAAACAAGGGGGCGTTTGGTTTGCCCTATAGATCATTCCAAGAAATAGAATGATTTCTGGGAATGTCATGCTAAGAAATGTCATTTCAGAGAATCTGTTATTATCACATATAGTTAGTGTATGGCTATCACTTTAGTATTCTATAGAATATGTCATTGCTATGTTTAGTTCGCATATGACCATTGCAATGGCTATCGAGACATATCTTCACTACTTTCAAATTATTAACTAAATTTTGTCCCAAAAAACTTATTTAATTTGCATAAATATAGCCTTCTCTTTATACGTTTGGATTCGTGTAGGATTTTAATTGAACATAAAATTATTAATTTTATAAGCATTCATAATTTAAATAGATATTGCCAAACGCAGACATCCTTTTCCTGGGTATCACAATGCCAAGGAATCATGTTCTAAAAGTACGAACCAAACGCTCCCTAAATGAAAGTCAAATAAGAATTCAAATCGTTTGTTAAGATATTCTCAAAAATAGTTCTCTTATAAATTATAATAGTTTCTGCATCAAATAACTGACAAGTGGATCCCACTCATCAGTAACCCATTACCTATTTTTTTTATTAATTGAAAATAAAAATAAAAAATATTGCCAAAGAAAATCATTTTGTTAGAAAATTAAAATATAGAAAAAAAAAACAAAACGGTTTATTCCGTCTAATAACCATTCCGTCCCATTAATCATGATTCTAATTAATTAATGATCTAATTAAAAGAAAAAAAAATCATCCAAAGCTTTACGGAGCTATTATCGACTTTAATTTTTTTTAAATAAAGTTTAAAACTACAATTTTTTTAGTTAAGTTTATCAAATTATACAATGCACTATTTATTCAATATCATCAATAAAATTTAGAAAAACATTTGATTTACTCTACAAAAATCAATATTATAATTTATTATTTGTATTATAAATTAACATACTACTTTCAAATTATACTCATGTTATATTCAAGTCAGAAACATTAGGTTTTGCAATAGGAGTATCTAATCAGAAGTCACTCTTCCACTTCATTCTGACGAGGGACTAAAACAAGTTTCATACATAATATGCTTTTTCATTACACAAATTATGCTTATATCAAAGTTATGTAAGACTTTATAAATTAGAGAAATTTAGATATATATCCATCATAACTTCTTCAATTAGATATTTCCCCATCAAAACATCAAAATTAGTTATTTCCCCATTTAAATACAACTATATTATAAATATACCCATTTCTATAATTAATAATAATAAAAACAATAAAAGGACAGTTATGCCCATCCCTCATCCCTTCCCTCTCAAGGAACAGTGATTCTCTCATGCGCTGAAACTCTGATCCGCTTCAAGCAGGTATTGGGGCCTTTTATGCTTGATTTCAGGCCTCAGTCATAGACCTTAATTATTACCTCATTTTATTAGAACTGAAAAATTCGCAAATTAGAAAATGATGAAGGAAATGTACCAGAAAATGGGGAAGTCAGGTTTTGGAGCTCTAATACAATGCGAGAGACTGATATTGAATGGATCAATGATCCTCAATTTTGATAGAACTTTAAAAAGTTCTTGCAATTGGAAAAATTTTGTCATCCAATTTCACATGAAATAATTTGGTACAGGATAAGTTACTAGTGTATTATCAAACATGAGAATCAGAGCTTAAATGACAACATATTAACCTCAGAGTATTTAAGCAAAATAGCATCTCACAGAAAAAAGCTGAAATGATAAAATTGTGCAATATATGAAAAAGATGTATAACAAAAAAAAAAAAAAAACTAAATAGCAACTAAGTTTACAAAATCACAATCAATGTTATTAGTCTTAGTGCATTACATTGGGTAATTTCAAAATAAGAAAACAGATCCCGATCAATTTCAAGTTCACAAAAGAATAGACTGACTAATAATTTACAATAATTTCTTAGCATGTAAGATACATAAAAGAAGAAAATGAATAGTAAAATCTGAGCTACTATTAAATTTGCAAAAAAAAAAGCTCTCGTATTATGACATTAACAGTCATCTGTCAAGCCACCTGAGAGCGAGACCCCCTTCTACTTGTCTGCACCAACGGTAATGGAAGCAAACTGCCAATGCAAGAAACCAAAATATGAATTACCAGGGTCGTACCAGTAGAGGGATGAGAGAGAGAGAGAGGGGGGGGGGGGGGGGGGGGCGGTATCACAGCAGATTGAGAGGGAAAGGATGAGGGATGGGCATAATTGTCTTTTATTGTTTTTATTACTATTAATTATTGTTTTTAATTTATTTAAATGAGAAATGGGTATATTTATAATATAGTTCTATTTAGATGGGGAAATAACTAATTTTGAAGTTTTGATGGAGAAATATCTAATTGAAGAAGTTATGATGGGTATATATCTAAATTTCTCTATAAATTATTGCAAAAGTAGTAATGATGGAGCTGGGAAACAAACTTTTTTTGGAAGAAAAGATGAAATAACTAAAGTTAAAGGTGGTTTGTGAACTTAATCGAGGACCATTTGAATAATAACTAGTCATCTGGAGGGTCTTTTGTAAATTATGAGCGACGAAGAATAAAGTAGAGTTGCGTGTATGTCCCGTTTCTCTGATCGACACTTCGACCTTCCTCTCAATCGCCTCGCTCGGCGATAAACCAAAGAAGAGGTACGACTCTCTCTCTCTCTCTCAGACTCTCTATTATCAGATGTGAAGTAAACCAGCTAAGGTTGAGTCGAATTGTCCTTCTTTTCTACTTCCTTTCATGTCAGATCTCGGATTCCTTTAAGCGGGAGGAAACCCTAGCTGTGCTGTTGTTGAGCTGAATTATTATTATTATTTTCTTTATTTGTGCTACTACTTATACTAGAACATGTTGTTCTAGAAATTACCTGTTTCTAATAATAGGATTTAAGCTGGAGATCCTTGTGCCTTAGTTTAACTATTCTGTACAGGCTCAAAATTTGTTTTTCCTCTACCTCACAACTAAATTTGTTCGGAGGTACAATTTATACAAATCTGACGTATTTTTAGGTTTTTTCTTTTTCTAATTTCAATTTTAGGTTAGTTTTTTTTATTAGAATAACCAGAATCAGACCAGTTCGTGGATATTTCTGATCATGGAACATATTAACCTTGGTTGTGTTTTACACCAAGAAGGATCAATTCCAATATTTCTTACTTCAAGGGGGGGGGATGTAAAAGTAAGTCGAGAAAGAAGATAACCTTTTGGTATAGAAAAATCAGACAGTACTAGTCCTGTACCTTTTCAGTCACATTCTGGCACCGGAATGACCTAACTCCAGACTATACTGGATTCTTACTTTATCAGTGCTTGCATTTACTTTTTGGTAATTGTATATTGTATTCTTCTTTTGCATCAGAACATCTTGTCTTAAACATGAATTAACTGAAAAAATGGCGTCTCCAAAAGGCTGCTACTGTAAAGGAGCTTCAATGTACAACTAAATTGCAAATTGCTGCAGTCATGCAGCAAAAGTATATATCCAGTACTAATTTAATAAAATTGAAAATGATAGGAGGGATGTCGACGCCAGCGAGGAAACGGTTGATGCGGGATTTCAAGAGGCTGATGCAGGACCCACCGGCCGGCATCAGTGGTGCTCCCCAGGACAACAACATTATGCTCTGGAATGCTGTCATTTTTGGGTAATCCTTCATTTAGTTGTTCTTTTTCCTAATGTTTTTATTCATCGAATTATAGTGTCTTTCTTCATGTCAACCCAATCCCCCCAATCCCTCTGTTTTTAGTCATGCTATTTGGGTTAATTTCAAACAATGCAAGAAATAGTCGCATGTGCTTCAAACCTCGAAGTATCACACATGCCCCTGAGAAATAATAAGTATCAAGGATAGCCTTGTGGGAGATCTATTATATTCATCCTTCTACTTTCTTCAGAAGAAAAAAAGGACAGAATTGCCTTTGCCCATTCTCCATCATTTAGTAGAGAAAAAATAACTAAATGGAAGATGGATTGCGTATCTTTTCAAATGAAATGGAGGGAGAAGGGTAAATCTGTGCTAATTATGGATGATAGTTTTTTTGTTTCCCTGATGCTGGGGATGTTCTTGTTATTCTTATGTTCGATAGTACGTGTGATATTTCTACGTATTGCCGGTGTACGTATTGAATTATTTCCAGGTATGTATTTATGGTCGTGAATTGATGCTGTATCATGCTCACCTTGATGGGTAGCGGCCATATCGCTTTACCTTTTTCACATTTTGATGATGCTTAAGAGGATGTAAAAGGCTGCTTGGATATAGTTAAGATTAAATAAAAAAGGAAAACAAGAATGCCTAATATATACTAATTGAATGACAGTGTGTGCTGATACAGAATTTTCTTGTTGGTATTGCTAATATACTTTTTTTTCATTCCATTGCATTGTTTTATCATACTTGCCTGATGTGTTTTGTTTATTTGTGTTGCAGACCGGATGACACTCCATGGGATGGAGGTTAGTAAAATTAACTAAACTTAGGAGAGCCATGCTATTGTTCTTCTCTGTTAATTATTTCCTGACTTGAGTTCTGCTAGTTACTTTTGGGGGATGTGAATTATGCCACATAACATACGAACCTTGTACTGATGAAATTGTTAGCTCTAGTGAGTCTAGGGGTGTGAGTTATTAAATCCTGAGACCTTGTTGTTGTGCATAGTTATATATATCGAAAATATTATCTTCTCATTAGCCATATCTTGAAAGTTTATCATGAGCACCCTTATTATTGGTAAAAATATATGGAAAAGAATGCTATCCATTTTAACCCCACATCAGCCCTGCCCGAGTGATAAGCTTACTCAACCTGTGTTAACTTCCAATTTCTTCAAGTTTAAATAGCCAGAATTATCATCCTCTCTTTACTTGATTTAATTAAGCTAATATGCCGAACTTTACAGGTACGTTTAAGTTGACACTTCAATTTACAGAAGATTATCCAAACAAGCCACCTACAGTGCGGTTTGTTTCAAGGATGTTCCACCCAAACAGTGAGTCATTATCTCTTTACTATCCTGATTTAAGTTTCTTCGTTTATTTATGCACCTTCCCCTCTTTGATAAATAAGTTCATTTTTTTCTTTTGGGAAAATGTAGTATATGCTGACGGGAGCATATGCCTGGACATTCTACAAAACCAGTGGAGTCCTATATACGATGTTGCTGCTATTCTTACATCCATTCAGGTTTTATATTGTCATGTTTCTGCCATTTCTTGTTAAATTTCCAAAGTTAGATTTCCTTACATTCAGGTTTCCAGTTTAGTGCTGATTGGTTGCATCTCTTTCTTCTAAATTTGGGTTTCTTTTTGTTCACCTTGTGGTATATTTTGGATTTATTTGGGTGAGTTGGGAGAGTCAATGTTACGACATAAAGAATCCTGCTAGAACATTCCACAAACCACCCTCAATTTTGGAGCGTTCTTGTGTAATTTTTCAGAAATTAAGTTTTCAGTTAAAAAAGAGTGACAAGTTTAAACCACATAATTATTCAAAAATTAAGTCTGCATTTTATTTATTTACCAATGCATTGAATTGTATTTTGTGCCTTGGGGGGGGAATAAGTTTAGTTTAACAACATTGCGGTGCTGCTGCCAGGGGGGAATGAGTTTAGTTTGATTAATTGTATTTTGGTATCTGAAAACTCAAATAGCTTCAATTTATCAGAAGTAGAGAGTTCTATAATAACTTTGGTGAGTGGTGCTAAGTCCCGAGATGGTTGACCTCTTAGGAAAATCCTTGCATATAACTGTAAAAACCTAAGGCTATAAAATTTTAGAAAAATTGAGAATTTTGCACTGGCAATACCTTTTTTGTTACATGCACCCTTCAAGCAATAATGCATGATTTGGGTGTTATGAAAGAAATGACAAAGGTATACATGACATGCTTTCTTTTAATTTTATTTGAGTGGACATAGAATAGATATCATTCATTTTTTGCAAAGATATACATGATTACTTGTGTGGGAAGCGCATTAATTATGAGATTTTGCAGGCATGCACTATAATATATATTTGAATAACATTAACTGTTGCCTTACATGGATTAATTCTTCATTTGTGTTGTTACAGTCATTGCTGTGCGACCCAAACCCTAACTCGCCAGCAAACTCAGAGGCTGCACGCATGTTCAGCGAGAACAAGCGCGAATATAACCGCCGGGTTCGTGAGATTGTTGAGCAGAGCTGGACTGCTGACTAATGTGGCAGCTGCACGTTTCCGAGCTGTCTCCAAAGCATCGTCCGGTGATGGTGCTTAGAGTCCGTCTCATACGAACTTAGTGTGCTGTCTCTATATGCATGTTCTAATAATACATTATTAGTTTGAATATTGTTAAAAGTAATGTGTTCCAATGTTATAGCAATGGATGATGTACTATCAGATTTGGATGATATTTTTACATCTTGGTCCTTAACTGTTGTATATTAGTTCATTAGATGCAAATTTCCAATATTGCTCTAAATGCAGGATTTTGTGGTTGCTACCTTGGTACGGTACATTCTCATAATTAGTTATGGTTACATTTTAAGATCCGAATAATTTATACATGGTAAATATCTCTGGTCGCTCAGGCATTTTTTAGACAAATTCCCATACAATGGAAATTACGCAAGGTCAAAACGCGCAGTAACTTGCGTGATGGAAAATGATAATGTATATGATATGAAGAGTCAACCTTCTCTGTAGATGTAGGTTACGTTTGTTTATCATGAGATTGTGCAGAATGTGATTTTACGAGTTTTAGTGTGCGTATCGCCAAAATAGAAACACACAAAATATGCGCTTTGTTGTTAAACACACGGACTAGAGATGCTTATACATTCAGACTTGTTAAGTTTCCAGATTTGGAAAAAAAAAAAAAAAAAGACAAACTAATCGATTTTTCTTGAATGCTGACTATAAAAGTTAGGCTATATCTCTTCGTGTTCAAACCCAACTCCTTGACAATTTACTCTCTCCACTACGCCTTTCTAACTTCAACTACTTAACTACCATATCGCACCAATTTAGATAAATTCTCGCCGTTTCTTCTGGAATTTAAGGGATTCTGGAAATAGGAAAGCATTCCATTTTCAGTTCTACGCGTTCTTCTTTTTCCCAAATTAGGATCGGAGAATTCCTATCGAATCTGCGCTGCCCCGATACACAAATGGTGGTTGAAATCAAAGAAATTGAAACAATCCAACAAAACTCTAATCCTAGCTCCAGCAATCAAATCAGCAACACATCGGTGGAGGTGCACCTCTACCGCCGGGGCAGAGGTCCGATCGCCGTATTCCAGTCTACTCTGGTCGGACCCGCTCTGAACCGGCTCGATGTACGCTCCATTATGTCGCAACACGGGTTGAGATCTCTCTTCGCTTTCAAACCTCCGTCTGAGAGGGGTTTTCGGATTAGGTTTGACCTGGTTAACGGGCAATCTGTTCTTCATTACAAGCCCGGATCTGTTCTGTTCTTTGATAGTGAACCTAAGGTAAATTTAGATGTTCTTTCTCAGAAGTTGCTTTTCTTATTTGATCTGCTCCTATTTTGCTGGTATCTACTTCCATTTGTACTGTTTATGTGAAATTTGATAGAGAACTTAGTATAAAGAAATAGGGAAATTTGCTTATTGGCTAAGATGATAGTGTCCATGGTACCAGTCTCAGTAGAAATGGTACCTATACTATAGTATGATAAGATATGAAAGAAGTGTTTGCAAAATATCAATATCTACTTTGTTGAATTTTTGTTAACTGTAAATCTAATTGCTATCACTATAATTTTCTTGTTTTGTCTTAGGGTTCATTGATTAGGCCAATCTCCATAATCTTCATGGGAGTCGCTGTACTGTGCATTATGATAGCGGTACTAAGGAAGGAATTCCCTTATCAATTGAATTCAAAAACTTTGTTTAGTAGCTTCGTTCCACCTTGGCTTCTAGCTTTTGGTGTCATATTTTATACCCGCATGAGGAAAAAAACAAGATATTGATATTTGCTCATCTGCATGGAGAACTTATGCTCAATGAATTACAATCTCTTATTTTACCGTTGCGGGCCCAGTCTGTATGCATCCTGATTTGTTTACTAAGGCTATTCAAATCTTACAGAGAATTGCCTTACATAACAGAAAGTCCTTCAATAGTAAATCTGTAAATGCATAATTTTCTGGTGAGAGTCTGTACTAGCCAACACATATCAGGAAATTTTGGGTACTTCATACTACAAAGCTGTAACCTTTTAGATTCTTGTAATTTTTATTTGTTGAGTTCAGAGTCAATTCTATGAATTTTTTAGTAGTTAAATCTTGAAAAAAAAAAACGTTTGGTTCGTGCTAAAGATGAGCTTCTGGAAGCTGCCTTACAGCTTCAAAGCAAGATTAAGTTTTTTTTTTTTCTTTCCTTGTTGTTTCTGCATCATGTGAGATCTTTTTCAATATGTTAATATTGTTTTTTTAAGCCTCTAGATGTGATGCTGTATGGTACCAGTAGAGTTGGTATAATTTAGGAAATTCCGATGCCAGTAAGAACATGCCCTGCATAGGGACCCCTTTGTGTTAAATTCAATGCAATTAAGCATAGTGTTCTTTCTCAAGCTCGGAAGTTATGTGATTGTTGAGTGTGATAATATTTGGGAAATTAAAATTGATTTCAGGACCTCGGAGTTTTAAGCAATGGGAGTTCAGTACAGTTGCAGTTACAGCACAAAATTTACAAACCAAGTGCAAAAGGGTAAAAAAGAAACCATAATTTTCATAATAGTGATATCATATAGTATAATGATATAGGTAACATATAATTTGTTTATATTTCTATAAGAACAAGTTTTGACTTCATGATGAGTTTGCCTACCTGAGCCTTTTCGTCTGATTTCATTAATTTGAACAATTGAATTATGACGGAAGCCTCCTACGCACCTCTATGCGTAGCTATGGAGAAGAAAAGGATCACGATTTTACATTATCAAAACCAAGATAGCAGATGGAGAGAACTTAAAACCTGATCATTGAAAATATTTGTTTGTCACCAATGAAAATTCAGTAGTTCTCTGATTTTCCCCTAATCAAACTTTTAAACAACATAAGAATGCTTTCCATAGGTTGTAATCAGCTGAGCAGAGACCAGCTAATCAGCTATGCATGCAGAGAGATATCCAAGGAAAGTATAAGAAACCAATACGTACAATTACAAATTTGATTATTTGACTAACAGGTGACAAAAAAGAAAAGAAAAAACGACACCAATGAAGCAACTACAGTTGTTCTATTTCTTTACCATGATATGGAAGAAAAATAATTACTTCTCTATACTATCCAGCAATTATCTGGACACAGTAGACAATCATTGACAAAGAAATAAAACATTACACTGTGCAGGTGCAAAAACAAGCACTTGGTATTTCGTAATGAATATCCTATGTCGATCCTTGCTCCAAAATTAGCCCATGTTCCTCCCTATGTTCTTTTGCAAATTTCCCACAATAATAGATCAAACATTTATATCAGCTCGATTTGTTCTGGTGCTGGCGCTTCCAATATCGGGTAGGCCGGATGTAGAAGAATATGTTCTTTGATAGTTGCGGTTATTGGGGATATTGTCAGAAAATACTGACACGGGTTGTTGTGGGTAGAATGAAGGTGGAGGCGTCAGGTTTCTCTGTGCAGGGAGTGGGGCCGCCATGTTGTACTTGTAACTCTCCCCACTAAAACTGTATCACATATTTACGAAAGTAATATACTTATGTTATTTACAATAATTATATGATTGCTCACTATGTTCAGGAAAACTTGTGCTTACCACCCCTACAAAATGCCAAATGAGGTATTAACACTAATGTGAGAAACAAATGTTCCTAATGAGATTAAAAACCATCTGTTGACCACCACCACCCCGTAATTATGTAAATAAAGGGAATTAATGCCCTCTCTTATCCCTCTATTGTGCAGAAAGAAATACTGATCGGTAGTTTAGACACCTTCTGAAATGAAGCATTATTTTAAGTTCATATAGATAAAAATTTATACATACTGTTTCAAATTTGTGGTGACATTAATTATATTTCCTATTTCCAAGGGTATATGTGATAGTTTGAGCATTTTGCTGTTGCAGGGGCACATGAAAGGCAACTAATTATAAATAATTAAATACCCATCGTTACAATTAAATACAAACCTCAGTTTCTTATGAAATTGATCATCCTCAATGGTAGCCTCGATTGATTGGTCAGAGGGGTGTGGTGGGGTAACCGACCATGGATTTGGGGCTGGCAATTCATCAGAGAAGTACCTCCTTCTAATCAACTGAAAGCAACATTCGGTATAAATATAATTAAACCACAAGTATAGAAGGAATACATCTTTTTTCTGAATTCCACCCAAATATTGGTCTATAGACTATAACAAGTAGCGTTTCTCATACTAGCGACTTAACAACCTAATGTGCATAAACATCAAACTCTGATGTGAATCAGAAAGCAAATAATTACCTAACTTATTCATAATGATAAACTGATTAGAGTCACCTTTTCATGAAGCTTGAAAACTTAAGTTAGAAACCATTATACCAATTTCATTGTTGGTGTCATTTGCAACCAGCCCAAACAACATCGAGTATTAGTTGCACATATGATATAATACTGGGCTAATTGAAAAGAAAAAACCAAAGAGAAGTAGAAAAAAAATTAATATTGAAAGGTGTGCACAAAAACTTTCTTAGGCAAAAGGCGAAAGTAGACATACCATGCGAAAAAATTTGTTCAGAGCTTCTTTGTCATATCTTCCCTCTCTAGCAGCCTATTACAGAACATTGAAATACAGAGAATTAGAAGTGGTTTTTTACAAGAACACCACAAATTGAGGCACCTATTCAGGCATATTAACTGTTTAATCAATACTAGAAAGTAAATTTTGCAGTCTGCCTGGACAGATACAAACCTGTACATAATTTGACAAATCAGACTCATTAGGTGCATAAAGCTTTCATTGTTCAATTTCTTACCAATATATTGAACAAAGTAAATGCTCACTGTTTTCTTATAGTCATTTTGATTTGTTTTCTGCTAACTTGATTTCTCCAATCTATCATCTTAGGAACTCTATGTTTCTATTTTACAAAGGGGAAGTGATTCAGATAAAATGTGCAAATACAGATATGAGCCTACAACTTGCACTAAAATTGATATATAGTACTCTTCATTTTGTTACTTGGCATCTATAATTTCTTTTATTCTTATTTGGGATTTTCCAACAGTGTTTCTTTTCTAATCTCAGAGGAGAACGCATGATAAATAATGGTTTAAGGGGTTCTAGCAGAGACACAACTAAAGAACTTATACACAGTCAAATTAAAGATCCAAGCTAAATGGTTAAAGCTAATTTTAGAAATGTTTTCCTTCCATCTTTTCATTGTGGATTCATGGGATTTAAAAACGATATAGCAAATGCAGGCTTACAACTTACTCAAGGGGTCCAACATTATGTGTGCCAATGGTCAGATAGTTGGATAACAGAATGACAAATTTATAGATGTAAGCTTACAACTTACTGCTAGTAGACCAGAGCTGCCTGGGAAGCTCTCTACTAAAGGAAGCTCTTCCGATGAACTGGACGGAAGCAGTCCTTGCTTCTCAACCCATTGACGAGCCACATCAACTAGGTTTCCACTGCTAACCCTGGTTCCTTCTTTCGGTACGATATCAGCCTTGTTAGCTATAACCAAGTATGGTACTGGTAGACCCCCAGGCCCACCAGACCCAAGTGGGGCTGAGAAAGTACCAGTTGATGCGATCTCAGCTGCCCATTTACTTAGGTTTGATTTTGTTTTTCTTTGTGTCAGGTCATGTATGAATATGACTCCTATAGAAAAAAATTAAGGTAAAAAATCAGAAAAAAGAGAAGAAGAGGGCAAGGTGTGGGAATTAAAGAATGTAGCAAAAAAGTTTTTCTTATTATTTCGGAAATAACCATCCTTTCACTCTTAAATAGAGAATTAAGGAATGTAGCAAAAAGATATGGAAAAACTTATAGGAATAATTGGACTGTCTCCATGCTTAACTGGTTTGATTATGAAATTATAAGATTGTTTTGTAGGATCAATATCCTCCCAGGTACCGTAGAGGATGGGCCTCCCTTTACGGTTTGAGATTAAATCTCAACCGGTTTGAGATTCGGGGGGAAATGGGGGGCAGTTTTATTGGGCTTTGAGATTCATGCCAAGCTAAAAAGAACGGTCCGGAACAACTAATTGTAAAAGATTCCCTTTTCAGGTAATGCACTGGATATGAATTCTGTTTTGTACAGGTGAATGTGATTACGTAGAAATTTTATGGGGAAAATTAAAGCAATAAAAAAAAACTTACCGTTGATCTGTCTATAGAACAAAGATCTACACTCTTTATATCTCTCATGTCCTGATATATCCCAAAGTTCAACAAAAAAATCCCTCTCTGAATCACCCTTTATGCTATTAGAAGAGCTTCCCCCATTTCCATACGTGAAATGCTGATAAGAAATTAATTGGAGTAATTCATTAGAGTTTCAATTTATACACACAGAAAAGTTAGAATGATAGGTTTGGGGGAAGAAGAAGAATAGTACTCGTACCTTCACAGCGACAGAACAACCAATAGTTTGAGCTGGTCGGGAAATAGAAAAACCTTTCAAGATTAGATGCACCAATGATGTTTTCCCAACACCTACAGTCAGACAGTAAAATGTTAAGGCAATCATCTTCCATTAAGGAACTAAAGTGCATTACTGTCATTTTAAAGCAAGGTCGCTATGCAATTTCTTCTTGATTTGATACATCTATTTCTGATTAAACCAATCAGAATCTGATATCAGGGAAATACTGCAATGCTCACCAATAAGATCTAACTTTTTCAATCAAAATCAGTACTGATTTCAACTTTTAAGCATTGATACCCAAATAAAAGGAAACCTGAAGAAAAAATTTAAACCTGAATCGCCTACTACAAGAACTCGAACTTGGCCATGAGGCGGGCCTCCATTATGATCTCTACTACTTGCGCTACTCCCATCTCTCCAAAATCTCATTCTTAACCCCAAAACAAAACACCTAGTTAGTCTCAAATCCCCACCAGAACGTCAATTTGCGTCGATTTCAAATCGGATCTTCGCACCGATACTTCACCAGATCCACCTTGAGTCGAGATCACCAACAAGAGGAGCTGTAGAACTGAGAAACGATTCTGACTAAACAGGATTTGAACCTAACTTCGGGGGGGAGAGAAAAAATGGAAAGGAAAGGCAGATCCGCAAGCCGCAGTTAATTTACTCGAAAGATATAATACACCAGTTTCAAATCTTGTTGCACAGCTTTGGCTTTTCCAACTGTTCTTCGACTCGGAGCAATTAATGCGATAGAGATGCGTGGGTTATGTACCCACTACGAATTAAATACCCCGTTTTACAGGCTTAATTCAAAAATATAATAAGTATTTCCGTATTAATACAGAATCTGATCATAACAATGATGAGTAATCCTAGGAGTACAAGCTCTTTTGTACTCTTAATTCTAAAATATATCAGATTAACTTTGAATTAGGAATTTAAACGTTGAAATTCTTCTACTTTACGAGTGATGCATCTACATATAAAAATTTTAAAATTTCGAATTAACTTAGGATAAAGTCTAAGTGGTCAAAAGTCTTTCAAAAAATAAATGTATTAAAATTAATTTTAAAACATTCTAATTTTTACCACTTGACTTTATACTAAATTAATTTGAAACTTTAAAATTTTCACATGTTGACGCATCACTCGTAAGGTAGAAGAATTTCAATGGTTTTGATTCGTCATTCGAAGTTAATCCAATGGATTTTAGAGTTAAGAGTACAACGGGGCTTGGTACTCCTAGGAGCAACCTAGTTCTACTCCATAACAATATTAAGAGGAGAGCAGTTTGGGTCCCATGCCCATCGGACTCAAATTTGGATCTGATGGGCTCCATAATATTCGATTTAAGATTCGTGCGCACAGATATTAAAACGAACACACATAGATATTAAAGCAATGCGCACGAGTCTTAAAGCAAATTGGACGATTATGGAGCCTATCGAACTCAATTTGAGTCCGATGGGCATCGAACGCAAACTGCTCTCATACTAAGAGTGGGTCTATATGCTACTATGCATATTATGGGTTGGTTTGTAATACAACAATATTTTAGTTTATAAAATTTTAACATTTGATCCGAATCGTTCAATGTGATCTTCATGTCATGTTGAACGATTCAATGGTCTGAAATGATGAGTACAAAAATTCAATGGTCTGAAAACAGCGATTTTATAAAATACTTAATAAATAGGAAAAAATAAAAAAAATGTAAAATTTGATCTACAAGCACATTTTAATATCCAACATGTTGAACGGTTTGGATCAATTGTTTGAACTTTGAAAACTTTAAAAAATAGGGTGTAATCTGGTGTCACAAAAAAAAAGAGTGTAAGTGATGCCTTCCCTATGGAGTAAGGCTTGGGTGCTATCCATAGCACCGGAGCCTCTATGCAACGGCTCAAAATTTGAGTTTTCAAAATTCTAACGGCCGATCCGAACCGTTCAATATTTAATCTGTACTAAAATGTACTTGCATACCAAATTTTACATTTTTTTGAATTTTTTTACTATTTATTAAGTATGTTACAAAACCACTATTTTCAGTGATCCAGAATTATTCAAAAACAGCGGTTTTGTAACATACTTAATAAATAGTAAAAAAATTCAAAAAAATGTAAAATTTGGTATGCAAGTACATTTTAGTACAGATTAAATATTGAACGGTTCGGATCGGCCGTTAGGATTTTGAAAACTCAAATTTTGAGCCGTTGCATAGAGGCTCCGGTGCTATGGATAGCACCCAAGCCTTACTCTTCCCTATGTATAGTGTATACACACATATATATAGAAAGAGAGAGGCTATCATGCTTTGAGAAGTAAAGAGGGTATTTTACTTCCCGCTCATATCTCTATTTGCAAAGTTAAAACAATCGATCCAAATGTCTCAACATAATCTTCATATTGATATTTGTTTGGAGACCAATTTTACATTTTTTGAAAAAAATTTGCTATTTTTTTAAAATTAGTGTTTTTCTGAATTTTTTAATTATTTTTTATTTAATGAAAAACTGTGATTTTCAGAAATTCTAAAACAAATTCAAAAAATGTAAAATTTAGTTTCCAGACACATTTCAACATGAAAATCGTGTTGAGAAGTTCAGATTAACTATTTGAACTTTGAAAGTAGAGATATGAGTGGAAAGTAAAACGTCATATTTACTTTCCAAAGCATCGTAGTATCACTATATATATAGGAACCAATGTTTGATTTTCATGTGGCATGCGAAAGACAGTGGTATACGGTATGCGGTCGTATATGCATATTTTACAATAAGAATTCATGTGTATGTGTGTTAATAAGTATACGATAATAATATATGTCTGCATATATAAACTGCATAAAAGTTTCTATGCGGAATCCAACCACATACGTAGCAACGGAATAAACTTTATTTTACTACACTAATAAAAACCAACACAACATGACAGATGGGATTCTTTTTGTTCATATAAATGGAATTCGTATCTTCTCCATTAACTCAAATTTTGAGTTAAAGATTTGAACTGTATTATTAAAATCCACACTAACATTGAAGGATTATGTACATTAGAGATGCTGATCAAATTGATCTGAATTCGGATCAAACGGTCCAGAAATTAATGGTACATTAATGTAGAGGATGCGGATTCATAAAAATGATGGTATTCTCTTTAATAAAATATAAATAGAATATTTTTTAGAAAAAAAAGGTACACTGATCCCTTACATTTGCACTCAAACACTCCTTAAAGTTTGTTTAAAGTAAACAAACTTTTGTTGTTTGCAAGTAATTGCATACACGTCACCTTACTCGCCAAAAAAAATAAAAAAGAGGCGGCAAAAATCCGTTCATTCCTGTTTTTAGAATTTCGTAATTCTGGTTTAGTTTTATAATATTTTGTTTATTTTTCTGACAAAAAACCACCCGGCTATGATATATGTATGATTTAAATCTTTCAAGCATTGATTGTGTACAAACTTAAAAAGGAATACACTATAGTAATAGGAATATCATTTTATTGTTTTACTAACGTCTATTCTGAATTCAATGTATTTCACAACACCACTCATGCAACTTTCCGAGTTAACTGATCCTTTGATGTGCTCTCAAATATCTTGTCAGCATTTCCTACCTCGAAACCGTCACGCCTATGGGATTCCTTTAACTGTTAAATTAAAAAAAGTCATCTCCATTGTCAACTTACGGTCAAAATATAAAGACAGCAACAAAGAGGAGAGAACGTACCTCCTCATCAGGTAAATTTTTAAACAGAGGCAGTGGAAGGCGTTCAGCAAATTCAATATAGCTACAAGGGACACAGTCCGTTTTGCCATCGGCAAAGGTAAAGGAGATAGAATCCGCCACAGTAGAGCTTTGTTGAAGAAGCCCGTCGGGACTGACTGTTCATCAAATTATAAAAAGAAAAGTAGCAAAGTTAAAAAATACATATATAGAAAAAGGTTGTTTTAATTCTTTTCGCAAATAGTTCCTGATATCTTTTCTCATCTTGTATATGACAGACAAAATTTTCATCTCAAGCTTGCAGCTGACAATAAGCATTTTTTTTAAGACTTGCATATGAAGACCAACTAATAATCAAATTTGCTCCAGAATTATAGCAAGAAGCGGAGAACCTCTGTTATGTAAACCCAGAGTAGTTACAATTCCAAGTTTATATGAACTAAGTTGTGAAGAGAATTGATTGGAGTGAGAATGAAAATGTAAAGGCCAGTGCAAATCCAGTATGCCTTTTAGTATGGTATGGTAATAAGAATGAAGAGAATTGGTTGAAGAGAATTTGGTATGGTAATCTTTGTCTGAAAATACAGTAAAGGTAAAAGGGAACCTTTTAGTATGCCTCCCTCTGAATTCAGCTTAAAGCCACTATCTTCAATGAACTTATTGAGAGTTTGAATTCTTCTGATATCAGATTTAAGTCGATGAGTTGAAATTGTCAGATGGTTTAGTGCATACCCATTTACAAGAGTCCAAGCTGCATACTCACTTTCCCTGTTACAATACGATAAAATAGTAAAACTACATGAAAAGAAGAAGAATAGTGTCATAAAGCACAATGGCTGTCTATGCAATTCTCTATTTAGCACTGAAAAAGAACAGAATATATCACATAAATCTTTCAAAAATAAAATATCTTCTATCAATTTGAAAAATGTGAGAGGCATCCCATCTACCGTTGAAAAAATGGATGCATCTCACAAAAACCCGCATTTTCCTCACTCTTTATAAACAGATAGGAATGGAGGGGTAAAATGAGTGCCTTCGAGAATTGGGAGGGGAAAGGTTTTGACTTTCCCATATTTATATAGACGTGTAAGTTACTTGCATTTTTGGAGTACACATTTATGAGGAAAACTAGTGAACTTCCATTTTACTTGGTTTTTTAGTAATGAAGAAACTAGAGGAAAGGTACCTTGATAAAACCTGATAATCAGAAAATGAAGGCTTCTCCCAAGTTAAGCCTCCAAACATACTGGCAAGAGAAGCATACTTGTATCCACTGCCAGAAGTCTTAACATATTTTCTTATCACCTCCTGTGTAGATAAATTATGCATCAAAGAAAAAAGTATAATAATAGAACTACACTTGATAAAAACAATTGAAGTTAGTGCCATACTTATCAGGTTAAATGTTGATATAGGTCCGTATAAACTTGGTAGCAAACCTTACTGACTTGTCCCAAACTAATTAGGGGCTTAGGTAAGGTCATATAATTTGAGCATTTGATACCAGTCGAACCTGAGGTAACTCAAGCAGGGTTGTTGGTAGAATTTATTATTCAACCAGTGTCACCCACGTTGTGTATTCCATTTGCAATAAAACACAACATTTCTCTTTGCATTCAGATTTCCATCTTTTGGTTGTTCTTGCAAATAATATCCAATGTCTAGTAGAACTAGGGTGTTCTTAAGCTCACCAAGTGAGCTTAACCCCAAAACCTATCTGAATGACTTCAAACGACGAATCCAAACTGTTGAAACCGATATACTTCACGAGTGATGCATTTACATGTCAAACTAATAATTTTTCAATTAATTTAGTATAAAGTCAAGTGGTCAAAAAATGATGCAAAATGAACGTATAAAAATCAACTTACAAACCTTTTTTTTTTTTACCACTCAACTTTATATTAAATTAATTTGAAAATTTATAAAATTTGACATGTAAATGCATCATTCGTGAAGTAGATTGGTTTCAATAGTTTGGATTTGTCATTTTAAAGTCATTTCGATAGATTTTGAAGTTAAGCTCACCAAATGATTGGTAAGCTTAAGAACACCCTAGTTCTACTCTCCAATGTCAAAGTATAATTCAGTCAGAACTAAAAGTATAAACCTACTTGCTTTCATTTTAGGGCAAGCCTGGAAACCAACTTCTGAATCTGCTCAACTTGGCGTTAGAACAATTTTGGCATAGAGATAAAAATGGTATGGAAAATGTCAATATTTAACAGAACACCAATTTTTGTATCACACAGCTCTAACAATTTGGTGTTATTTTAAAATAGCTCAAGAGATGTTGGGTGTTAGCTAGTCATATCTAGCAATTAAGAAAAATATTTTTGCAAACACCATATATTTCTTGGCGTCTCATCCCCTTAACCAACCCCGCACCCCACATTCACACCCCCCAACCCCGAGAAAATAAATACAGTACCTGGCTTTCAGAGCTCAGCTGATCGACAATTATCTCAGATATGAAAATCCTTGGTAAAGGCCCGTTTACACCAGTCCCATTGTTAAAAGAAATTTGACTAGGAGGAGAAAACCACAGTGCTTTAAGCTTTTTTGCTGGAAATCTTAGTTCTTCACGTTGCACGTAACCAAAATCCATGAAAAATTCAGCCAGAGAATTTATACCGTGACCATCCACCTTCATTTGAAGAATAAATAGGTGATTCATTATGTGCTATAAATAAATGAGGTAATTTCATGTGACCCTGTAAAATGATATTTCATACTCAAACACTACTACAACATCTGGAAGTTATTACCTAAGTTCACCTTTTGCTAACATGCCCAGGAAAAGCAATACAACCCCACCTTCCACCCCCCACCCCACAATTTTTTGTATTCTCATTATATAGACATAAATCATAAGGAGAGACATAGGTTCTGCATCATTAAGAATAGTTAAAAAGCAAAAATAATTGTATACCCCAAATGTACGAAATGCAAAATGGTCGTAACAAATGTGGTCCCCGTCATGTGATTGAACAAGATCAAGAATGGCCTTAGCTGTGGGGTTTCTATTCAAATAGACCTTCTCCATGTTTGAAATTACTGATCGAAAAAATATCTCTGATCCCTGAAACAGAGAAGGGGCAGATTAAAGATAAGTTAAATTACACTACTGGTCTTGAATTATTGAGAAAATTAGATCCCTGAACTTTTAACTTTACGATCTGGACCTGAACTATTTCTTACAAATTATTTTTGTTTTATATATAATCATGTGATGATCCAAATTGTACTAATTAAAATGCCTTTGCAATTTCAAAGAGAAAGAAGTATGAATCACAGAAAGTAAATTTAGAGTATGTTTGTAATAAACTAAATTAAAATTAATGAAATTTTAGCAACAGGGTTGGTGTTCTCCCAAATAGTCAAATGAGGAAAAATTACATTGCCTTAAGGTGCTTACTCACAAAATTAATAAGGGAAATGAGTAAACAGAATAGCAAAAAATTGAGACAGACCCCTTGGGTAAGAATCAGTTTTACAACATATTAGATCAAATCAGTGAAAAAAAGCTTTCAATTAAATAAGTTAGCGATCTACATTTTGTGAAGGGATAGGTTATATTATTAACAAAATTATTTGACAACCAACTCACCAATTGTCAAATTAAAAAAAGTAAAACCATTAATATGTTCTCAATAATTAAATTAGGCCATGTATCAAATTTGGTGCAGTTTGAAAATTGACTGGTCATCCACCAAGCAGATAGAAAAATTAACTGTTATTTTATTGGACAGGGTGAGGCAAAAATTTAGGATAGCGCACAATTTTTTGTAAATTGAGTATATTTTTTATATTTTTTTATGTACAGAAGTATAGTTAAGTGAATGAAGCATACCTCCATAATTACTTTGAAACTCAAGAATATTTGTCCATTTTTTTATATTCGAAAGTATAATCTTAAGAGGTATACTTTGAAAAATATTCTGGCAGAGGGACAATCGCTCCCTCTGGCTACGCGTGGCTCCGCCACTGTTACACCGGACACTCGCACTCACAACTAAGCCAGAAACGCATAAAAAAAAAAATTACTATCTATATAAGCTAGAGAAGTAGTTCGAAGAATTCAAACCGTAGGAAGAGGGCCATCGGTGGCTAGCGCAGCTCGGGATCGAACGGACATGGCGAGGCAGGAGCGATGGGAGGTGGAGATCGGACCGTGCTGAGCGCGTGAGAGGAAAGGAGAAACGAAGGGGAGATGGAGGTGCGATCGCCTCGCTGGCGACGATCGAGGGAAGAGGAAAGAGACACTCGACCTCGCACAAATCATCTCCATCGTAAAAAAAATAGGAAGGGTGAACCAGGGGAGAGTGGCGAAACAAGAAACAAGAAAAAGCGCGAAGAAGACAAGGAGGTTGACGTATGGACCCCAACATGTATCCTCTGCATTAACTTAAAAGGAATTTTTTTTTAGTTAATTCATCTTGACCGTTTAATTTTAACACAGGCCCTTTAATATGAGTACTGATCTAGTATGCACGGATCTTGAAGTAGATCGGATGGTCCAAATGTATTAACTCAAAAGAGAATAGTTAATGCAGAGGATACGAATTTAGGGGGGACCGGTACTAGAAATTCTATGGGCTACAAGTACCCAAAAAGACCCCTTATAAGTTAGTGATGATATGTATTTACTATTTAATGAATGTTTTCTCAAAGAAGTAACAATGGAAATACAATTTGTGTATTCTTCAACTTTGATCATTGGACATGATCTATTTTTTTTTATATTATAAATTTATACATATAAAAATAATGAGATTTGGACCATTTGGAATATAAATTTTTATACATTTTAGAATTACACTCTTGATAGATCTCAAATAGTGCTCAAATTGTATGAAAATTAATTGATATGTTATCTATGTCTAATAATGTAGTTACAAATTTATTTTAAAATTGTATATCCTATTCAATTTATTTAAAAAGCTATTATTAATTTTGTTAAATTAATTCATTATTAAATGATTTCACTGCAAATGAATTGATCTAATTCATTATGAATAATATAATAACATGTAGGAAAATAAGCAGTTAGTTGCTTTGGAAGTGTAATTAATGGGCAAAACTGAGTCAGCTGGATAATCCTCATGTGTTGGTGATGAGGTAAGGTGCATTAACACAATGCCCTTCGCACCACTCAATGAGCTGTACATCATGGAGCCATTGGATCTAATCACAGCACACATCTCAAACAGATCGAACAGCTGTGATACTGCACGTATGATGTGAGCTTATTGAGGATCTCAGGTAGAGTCGGTGGATAAGGAGTTAAGGACCGAACATGATAAGAGTTCCTGCGTGATCAAACTCTACTATTCTCGTGTACGGACCACGTGGCATTGCCATTCAGTGAGGGTGAGTGTCCTCTGAGATATCTCAATTTTTGCGTGACCGACGTGTCCGGTTCCTATTCGGGGGAATGTAGGGGGACAGTATTATTTGTGCTTTGAGATTCGTGTAGAATGTATTTAAACGATCAAGATATTTCAAAAAGTCATGCAAAGTTTGAGATATCGCAGAGGATGCGAATTCATTCAGTGAAGGGTTGGAAAATTTCGTTTACGCTATCATTTTCGATCCGTGCGGATTACTTTCGTACTAATATTAAAGGATCCTGTGTAAAAATTAGACGGTCAGATTGGCTCTGTTTAAAATCAGACGGCCGATATACATTAACTCAAAAGGAATCCCATTTGAGTTAATGCAGAAGATACGTGTTCGTCATTTTCTCCCATAAAATACTAAAAAAGTTTAATATGTATAAAATTAGCAGATTGATTCGATTCGTGCATCTTAAATTAAATAGATTTGATTCAAAACAATAAAATTCGTATCGACAATCTTTAAATTTAAAACTATTGGATGAATACTGGAGGTGTCCACTGTTTTCTATAACTGGAGAATTTATTTTGGTAAAGTGGCCCGTAGGCAAAACAAATTTTGTAACAAACTGTGTAACGCCTAACCAAGGCAGTTTAGATTTATTAACCATAGTTTTAGATAACAAGATTTCTGTAAATACATGTTATCCCAGTGCATAGGATACAATTAGTTGAATAAAATATTCAAGTTCAAATTCTTTCTTCCTTTGTTTTCAAAATTTTAAATTCAATATCGTAAAAATGACATGTCTTATTAACATATGATGTTTATGAAAATATGATAAGATTTGATGTATGTTTTGTTGTGTTAAGTAACTTGAAATCTCAACAGTATGAAATTAACATTTTTTTTTATGCATTATCAAACAATGTTTAAATTACATGAAATTTATTGTTAAACTATTTATATGCCCAACCAATAAATTTATTTTCCATTTATTTATTCAATCTGATTTTTGAAATCTATCATTAAGATGGTCAAACTCAAAATATCAAAATTTATATTCCATTAAAATAATCACTCCATATTTTTTATGGTTAATGAACTTTTAGTTATTAATTATATAATTGAAATTAGGGTAATATTATTGTAGCCTTCTAGACCTTTGATTTGTGACAAATAGACCTTCTGAACTATTATTTGTGAAAAATATCATCCATAATTTTTAATCCGTGACAATTACCCTCCCAACAGCTAATTTAACATGGCTATATTAAAATTTTGACATGAAATTACCGTATTACCCTTGATAAATTTTAATATCAATTTTCCCTTAATTTTTAATATCAATTTTAAATTAAAAACTTCCTTCATATTATTCATTTTTTTTACGTATAAAAGAAAATAATTATATCAAATTTAATTTCATATAGAAATAATTAAAGATTAGAAAATTTAGAATAATAATAAAATAGCAAACCCTTTATGCATTATGTATAAGTAATTTAAAAAAAAAAAAAGTTATTGCCCCTTTTATTTTAAAGATACTATCACTGACAAATTAAAAAAAAAAAATCAGAAATATCTAAAATACTACACTAGAAATATATTCTAATCATTTTACAGTCAACATTGGGCGTTCTCGTGAGAGGTCAATGTTACATGTTATATGGTTCGTAAGGTGATTTCATAATCGGAAGTGTCACAAACCAAAGTTTTGATGGCTTTTTTGTTGCATTACCCCTTCATATCATACTCATGTAAACTTTTTTTTTTTTTTTTTTCAAATTATTGGTTTCTAAACTTATATTTGATCTTTGATCAAATAGCAGTTCAAATAAGTAAATTTAGCCGTAGGATTTTGGACAAGGTTATGTATATCATATACAGTTCACTCCTATCATGGTAAGGCTTAAATTGGGATCCAAATCTGTTGAAATTCGAGACCAATGGACAGTAATCCTGAAATTCCTACAATCTAAATTCAGCCGTCGAACTATTTCGAAATACGTTGTTTTGAGATGCGTTCTCGAAAAAAAATTAACAGATAAATTCGGATTGCAGGAATTTCAGGGTCACTTTCACTGGTTTCAGAATTACAGCAGATTTATTTTCCTTAAATTGAACAATCAAACAGTAGATGTGCAAGTGCAAGTGCAAGTGGAATGTAACAAAATGAATTAATGCCCACATTAGGAAAAACCCGAAAACACCGACCATACTAAGTGTGTCCCTATACAACAGAAACGTCTCAGTACTCGGTATTAGCACAATCTCCACAAAAGTAAATAACTAGATTCAAAGTAAATAACTAGATTCCTTCCTAAACACAATTACACCAAACCAAAAGATAACACAAAATTTTCAAAGAAACCATTCAGTCAATAATAACTTACAACAACACTAACACGTGAGAAACAAAGAAAAATGTGTTATCAATCACTTGAATAATCCTCTTCATCTTCATGTTGAGTTACTAATTTCTCGATGAATCTTTTGCGAACACCATCTATGACAGCATCTTTTGATGCATTGTTGCTGTGACCATCATTCAGCACAGGATCTGACTTGCACAGTGCTAAAGCAACAGCTGTGATTACAATAACCATTTTAGTAAACACATATAGATGCCAGTATTTAGCATGACCATCATGGTGCCAAGGTAGTAGGGTACCACAGCAAAAAAAAACCAAATTATATTCCTATGGGATAACCAGACTAAATTTGACTAATATGGTACCAAGTAGATGTTATTGTAAATATCATAACAGTGGTTGTATTTAAAGATCACAGGTATTCAAGCACAGTATCAAATGTCATTATTACCAAGGAATTCACGATTAATGGTAGTGGTGCATATGAAACCACCACTGGACCTTTGATAAAATGAGCCAAGCTCGCAGAATAGTAATAACTCAAAGATTTCTTTATTAGTTTTAGTAAAAAAAATTATTTATTTTGCACAATAAAATGTCCAAGGGTCTCCAATTTGACTCAATCTATGCAACAAAACTGAGAGAAAAAAAGGACGAGACAGATGACACAAAAGGGAAAAGAATTCTGGCACATGTTAAAATTACTGTAGTGCTACACCGAGCCATTAGAACAATACTTCTAAATATTTTGGATTTGGCACTAGTAGGTCAAATCAGTTAAAACATAAACTGTCCTCCCATCCAATATAGCGATTAACTTTAGCAAGCTACCAATCAACCGATAAGTAGGCACAAACGGCAATAATCCACCCCCTTCTTACAAATAAAAGAATTTAGAGAAGAAAACTTACATTCAGGGGTGCATCTTCTTGCACCAAACTGACTCAAACCAACAAGTGTACCTTTCACAGCACCATTGTTGTACACAAGTATGGTTGGGAGGTTGCGATCAGGATAATTGGGTATGCAATCTGTGGAGATTATTTTAACAAATTTTGTTGCTGGATAGCGGGTTGCCAGTTCTTCCAAGCAGGTGAGGAGTACCCCGCATTCTTGTACTCTAAAATAAATGAGAATCCACCAAAAAATGTCATATTAGTGATGGTGCTTACATTGAAATGAAATTGGCTGCAAGTTAAAACTTTTCTACTATGGGTATTTACCAGATGGTACTTAACTGCTTATGGTATACAAAATGTTAATTCATTCAATTCAAAACTATCCATTTTTCTTGTGATGGGATGACCCTTTTGGTTCATCGATTAGTTGCTTAATTGAATCCTTTGAGACGTAAATATATCTGTGACTAAAATACTAAATTAGAACACTGTTTATTGGTAAGATACACTGTGCTACCACTGCATGTTAGAAGAAATTAGCTGAGAACTTCCCTTTATTGGCTTCATTTAGTCATGTTAGTTTGATGCAGGACTGTAAAATATGGTAAATAAAGTAAGTGTACTAATCAATATAAATTTAAAAAATTACCCATCTTTGTAGAGAAACACGACAACCCAGACATCTTGTGGAGCCTGAGAAACCTCATGAACAAAGTCTGACCCGGAAATGGGCACAACCGACCCATATCGCACCACTTTTGCTGCCTCTTGTATCTCTGCTAGCCTCTTCTTTCTTCATCAGCGATTGAAAAAATAATAGTAATAAAAGTAAGTGCGATGCAGTGTAGCAATTGGTAAGTGAAATAAGAAACATTATCTAAATCATAATGTCTTAATTGAAATTTACTGAAGTCACTGAAAGTTAATAAAGATTACGGTTAAATTCTCCACCTCCAATCAACATTCTAGAGATTGAAATAACCAAACAAATAAATAATTGAATAAGTTCCTCGTCTATTTTAACCAGACAAATCCATCCTAACTGAACTAATCTGAATCACGATCAAATGGAATTCATATAAAATTGGTCAATTTGCCCAAAGGAAAAATTGACCGAACCTATACTCCTGGAGGAAGCGATCATCATCCAAATCGTCATCCTCTAGTTCCTCGAGTTCCTCCGGCGACTTCTCGTCGATCCACGCCGCCGATTTGGGACGGAGGTCGGGATCGTCGGCGGGGGTGAAAGGCGCGGGTTTGAAGACCTCAGGCTTGGGAGGGAGGTTGCCAAACTTGCGCTGGAGGTCATCCCACTGCGTGCTGGCGCCTTCTACATCCTTGTACACGAAACGGTTCGCCATTTTTTTTTTTTTGAGGTTTTTTGGGATTTGTTTTGGTTGAATTTGATCGGACGGGAGATACCGAGATGTATCTCGAGGGATCAATATCCTCCAACTTGAGGGTAGGTCCGATGCCCATCGGACCTGCTTTGGTTAGACGGATTCAATCACCGTTCAATTGACTTTATGATTCGTGTCCACAGATTATCGCACGGTCTTGGACTCGTTGAATATTAAAGTAGGTTCGATGGGCATTGGACCCAATCCTTCCTCATATCCTCCCAGGTAATGCACAAGATTCCCCTCACTTTACGCTTTAAGATTTACTCTCAGCCCCTTTGGGATTCGGGTTGGCTCAGGGAACAGAATTATTGTACTTTAAGATTCGTGCCGAGTTAAAAAGAACGCTCCAGATCCACTATTTGTAAAAGATTTCCTTTTTAGGTACCTGGGAGAATGTGAATTCGGAGTTTGGAACAGCTGAAGAAGGAAAAGTCGAAAAGATACAAGTGGGACCTGCTTTCTGACATGAAATAAGTTGACAAATGCCCTTGCAAAAGTTGAGAATATTGTACAGCAATTCATCATCTGAGAAGGTAGAATTTTCTTTTCTTTTTCCTCCCCCCTCCCTTTTTTTTTCTTGGGCTAATGAAAGCGAGAAGTTTCGGGAATGACCTGGAAAAAAGCAGATGTACATACCTGTAAAATATTTTTTCTAATTATTATTTCGTATTATGACAGGCAAAAATGAAAAAGAAAAATATTTATGAAGTTTGTTCTTGTAAATCTGTTTTCTAAAACAAAATATATCTATTACTAGAACACCCTAGTTATACTCCTATCTAAGTAGAACTAAGGTGTTCCTAAGTTCACTAAATTTCTTTGTGAACTCAATTTTAAAAATTATTGGATTAGTTTCAAACGACAAATCCAAACTGTTAAGATCATTCTACTTTACGAGTGATCCGTCTACAAGCGAAAATTTTAAAAATTTAAATTAATTCTATATAGAGTTAAGTGGTCAAAAGGTGTTCAAAAAAATAAATGCATCAAAATTAATTTATAAACATTCTAATTTTGACTACTTTACTCTATACAAAATTAAGTAAAAAATTTAAAATTTTCGCATATAGATGCATCACTCATAAGATAGAAGGGTTTCAACAGTTCAGATTCGTCATTTGAATCCAATCCGATAATTTTAGATTTGAATTCACAAAGAGACTTGATGAACTTAGAAACAACCTAATCCGATTCCTATCACTAAAATGTTGTTGTGACTGCGTAATACATTATACATGAGTAGAGCTAGGTGATTTTAAACTCATCGATTATTTTGGTGACCTTAACTTTGGAACTTACTAAAATAGTTTCAAATAATTATTAAATTGTTGAAACCGATTTATTTTACAAGTAATGTATTTACATACAAGGGCGGAACCAGGAATGAAAACTAGGGAGGGCGAACTATAGTTGAAGATGGTATAGAGCATAAGAGAGAGATGAGGTCTAGAAGGGATGGAAAAGAGCCCAGGCTGTGTTTACAATACATATTGTAGATGACTCTTGCATTACAATTCATGGATGCTATGTTTACAATTTATGGCTAGAAGTCATGGAAAAGAGGAATCAGTACAATATGATGTAGAACTGCAGTTGAAAGTTTCTGGGCCAAGGGAGGGGCCAGGGCCCAGGCGCTGGTTCTGCCACTTGCGCATTGTATAGTTTTGGTTTCTTGCGTGGACAGCCATTTCCTGATAACTCAAGTGTCATATCTTTTTTTATAATCTTTCGCATTTTGTTAAGTATCATTATGTATTAGCATCTATTATTTTTTCAAATCTATTTGTTGAAATTTATGTACCAGCTTGCTTGTTGTTATGACACACAGAAAAAAAAAATCAAAAAATTGGAAACCCTATTTGCCCCTGAACATTAAAAATAATACTCAAAGAGCCGCTTTATCAGTTTTCAATTTCAGGGCCAGTTACCTATTATTGGTCTGGTTAAATAAAAATGCCTTAATTTATTTCCTTATAATTACTCTATTCTACTTCCCTTAAACACCTTGTTTGGATGGAGAGTAGACGAAGGAAGGGGATGGGAAGAATAAAAAGAAATGGAATGGAATAGAAAGGAAGATTAATATATTTAACTTTTTTATGTTTAAATGATTAATGAGGAAAAATAAATTTAACTTTCCTTTCCGTCTCATTTCTTGTTTGGTTGATTAAAATTTAGAATGTTAATGAGAAATTCGATAGCTGTTGTAGGTTTGTGACAAAAAAAAACTTGTATAAGAACTATATAAGTAAGATATAGAGGTGGATATTTGTGTTATTTTTTCTAACAATATTTACAACAAAATTTCTTTCCATCCGTTACACCTCAAATCGGGAGGAAAATAAATTATATTAATTTTAATGATACAAGATTAAATATTTCACCTCTCGTATCATTTACCTCCGACATAATTTTGTCAACCAAACACAATTAGACAAAAAAATTTATTTTCTTTCCATTCCCTCCCTCCCTTTACTCTCCATCCAAACAAGGTGAAACTGGAGAGAAGTGGCGATCGGGATTTCGGAGCGAGCAAAGGATCAAATTCGGCCGATGCACGGTTTTGGCCGTTAGATCTGGTGACTAAAGCCAATTTTTTATTTTTTAATTACTCTCTGCTATTTCCTTACACAGGCGCTCCGCCTCTGCGCTCTGCCAACCCTCTCTCAATTCCCCCCACCCCCTCTCTCTAATGGAGGTTGCTGCGTCCTTCACTCGCCTCTCTTCGCCAAGATCAACTCCCTTCTCTGTTACGAACTGGATCAGACACCCAAATCCAAATAAAACAAATTTAAGCTTCAGAAATTCGCGTTATGCTCCAATCTGTGCCTTCACCGCGAGGTCCTCTGTTTCTAACACTGAAGTTCTTCTCGATTCAAAGGTACTTTTCATGGACTTTTTCCCTAATATTTTGCATTTTTGGAATTTCTTCCTTGGTAATGGAGAGAAGGCAAGGATACATTGTAAATTTGTCAATGCTCGTGTATGTTATGCTAATATTTACTAAAATTCTTTTATTATCAAACCGGATTAATCAAATTCTAAATTTGACTGTTGCATTACTAGTATCGGATGGCCGTTGAGAGTAATTGAGCTTTCAATTGGCCCATTCAATAAACAAAAAGGAAAATCCAAGTATCCAACTGATCAATAATCGTGCACCATACCTATCACATTAGCTATAATTTACTAGACAGTTTCTGTTTCCTATTTGTTTATTTATTTTACTTTTCTATTTTTTCTTTATTTTTTGTGTGTATGTCTGCGCACTGTGAGTGGACGGGGACTAATTAACTAATTTTGAATTATTACCTGGAAAATCAAACAATTGAATTTCAGCAGAAGTTCTGAATTTCCTAGCGTGATATCAGTACTGGACCTCACTAGTTGGGTGTTGTACCGTCTCATGGTTTTCTGATAAAATTAGGTCTTGATGATTCAGCATCAGCAGGCTCTCAACTTGACTATTAAGTCCAAAAGAAAGCTGAATTTGGGTGCATACTTGAGTTATTTCCTTAGGTTAGAGCTAGTCAAAATGACTACATAAACCGTAACTTTTGGATATGTAATTAATTAGATGGGACTCTACATCTGAACGTGCTTGGGTTATCGTTTATCAAGTATGAAAGTACATAAAGCATGTTTTTATATACAAAAAGGTCGACTTACTGATGATAGGGGCAAAATGTAAACTATCAATTGACAAAACAGTCAATTTGTAAATATGAAAATATGTTGATCATTATTCATCAAGGATTAAAAGTTCTTAATTAAAGCGGTTGTTACTATTTTGTAGGTTGAGACAATACTTGACAGTGTGAAATGGGACAGCAAAGGATTAGCAGTTGCAATCGCACAAAACATAGATACTGGCTCAATTCTTATGCAAGGGTTTGCAAATAGAGATGCCTTGGAAAAAACCATTTTGTCTAGAAAAGCCACCTTTTACAGCCGGTCCCGCTCGTCACTCTGGACAAAAGGAGAGACTTCGATGAATTTTATTAATGTGCATGATGTATTTCTTGATTGTGACCGTGATTCAGTAGGTCTTCTTCTGTTTTGGTCTTATATATGCTTGTTCAGGAAATAAAAACAACGAGTCTGTACATTGACATTTTAGACACTTGAAATAATTATGAACCAAATAACCCTCAGAAAGAGCACTCAAGACTTTTACCAATGGTAAACATACATGCTGATACCAATGGTGACTGCTAGGAAATAGTATATTATTAGACCCCTGTAGTACTCACAGTACAGTACTGTTATTCGTGAGACCAGTATACGCAAGGTATCAGAGTTTCAGAATCATATACATGAATTGTTGCATAAAATAGCCTGAGTTCTATCTAATATTCTTTTATCGTTTCTCTTAATTTAAGGTTCTCATTTGGTGTGTTGTGTCAGATAATATATTTGGGAAAGCCAGATGGGCCTACATGTCATACAGGAGCAGAAACCTGCTACTATACTTCCGTGCATGATATATTGGAAGGCAGCAAGGTTGGTAACTCAAATTTTCTAATGCATAATTTTCTTTTTCTTTGGTTTATTCTTAATTCCGTTAGCCTCGGTGCAGCTTTTCTATATTTTGAGTTTTCTTTTCCACTAGTGTTGCATCCTGTGGAAATGGTTTAGGATTACAAGTTTAAACTATATTATGTCTGATTTTGGATCTAATCAAGACTTGCCGCTTTACAGAGAATGCATACTATTGGCACATGCTAGTCTTAATTATATACAAGCTGATATATTACCATACCCTTTTGGTTTCAGTAACTCCAAGATTACTGTGACATAATTAGACTTCATGTTGGGGCTACATGATTTTGCACTAAACTGAATTGTATCCCCCTTTTAATTTCTTCGTTTCCTCTTGTTGTTTGTCTTGTTTCTGTCACACCATAGCTCTATTCACTAGTTAAATGAGAACAAAATTGAAATAGACAATAGCCCTACTGCTCTCTAGACGCTTGTGTACAAAAAAGAAAGTGAAATAAACAATAGTTTTGTGTTAGGATAATGTTTGAGGTGAAACTATCTTAGAATAAGAAAAACATGATTCTAGAATCTAAGAGTCCAAAAGAGATTGTTTTAATCGTTGAGTGTTTCCTGCAAAATCAAAAGTTGTGTCAAAATTAGCATGCTTGGGAAAGCAGAAAAAAGAAGAAGGAAATTAAAAATGAAAAGGATAACCTAGTGCTTTTGGGTGGGTCATGGTGCTTGATTGTAAATTTGGCCTTGATACATATAATTAAACTTGAACGACAAAACAAGATGAATCGTTAAAAATGGTTGTGCCGTGCATCTGATTTGGAGTCAGTTGATACCAGTACTCCCAGAACTTTCTTCCAATTTAATATCTTTTTCATTTTTGGAACAATTATGTCTTTAGGAAGGTAAGGAAGAGAGGTTGGCTAAGACAACGCTTTACTCGCTGGAGGCAACAATTTCTAAAAGGAAAGAAGAAACTGAGACGTTGCCAAATGAAAAACCCTCTTGGACCAAGAAGTTATTACTTGACCAGAAATTACTCTGCTCAAAAGTTCGGTATGTAAAATAATCTTTTATCCTGCCATGAGATATTTGCTAAAAGTTACTGGCTTTACAACATTTGTGAAACAAATCTTCCTTGTTGGAGAAACTTGTGAAAAAGAAAAGAGGAAATAGTTGACAATATATGTTAGTTTCCAATAAACTTACAAGCTCTCAAAGAGTGTTTTTTTATGTAATTATTAGACCGTCCAATTAAGGATATGTTGTTCAACTTATTGAAGTTTTTGTTATGACCTAGTGTTGAATCTACCTCAAGAAAATATTTCAAACACTAAATGGTTGTTGCATTAATTATATGTTGCTTTGTTGTATCATTGGAGGCAATTCCTTTGTTGATTTGCAATACATAAAGTGTTAGAGCCTAACTAATGTTATAAAGCCAATGTTGAATTTCTTTCTTGCAAGTATTGAAAATATGGGATTTTTGTGATTAGTGATAGCCAGTCTATGCTGGTCAAGCAATAACCTGACTTCGTAAGGTGTGTACAAACAACTCTTAGCACTCTAGTATGAAGCACTAACCTGACTGGTATGGTATTAACTGTTTTGGACCTTAGTAGTTAGTATCATAATCATGGATCTAGGTTTGCTACTGGAAAGGCATCCTCTTAATTATTACTGTATGACTAGTGTTTGCTGGTAACAGATCGTGACTCTGCTCCAGGTGTTCATCACCTAGACTATTCTTCAAGTTTATTTTTCAAATTTAGTTTAGCTCACATTTTCTTGTGATGCACAAAAGTTGGACTACAAAAATATCTAACATAATTTGTTCACAGAGAGGAGGCAGGAGAGCTAATTCAAACCCTACTAGACAATGAGGATAGAAGCCGCACTGCCTCAGAGATGGCCGATCTATTGTACCACTCCATGGTACTTCTAAGATTGAAGGATGTTCCTATTGAACAAGTACTAGAGGTTTTAAGAAAGAGGTTCTCTCAGTCAGGTGTAGAAGAGAAAAATAGCCGCAAGAAAAATTAGTTGCGTCTCATTTTCAGGGTACGTTTGGATGCATCAAGAGTAGGCTATTTTTGGAATTAGGTTATTCGGAATAGCTTATTCGGTGTTTGGTTGGTTTAGAATAGCTAGAATAGTGAATCAAATTTTTTTGTCTTATTAGAATAAGCTATTTCTAAGAATTTGTAGATTTGGCTATTCTAATAAGATAAACAATTGCTATTTTTGAATTAGCTATTCTAGCTATTCTTGAATAGGTTGTGTTGTACCATGAGGTTTGCCAAAATTGTGAGTTTTTTTAATTTTTGACTTGGAGCAGATTTTGAATTTAGCTTATGTTACATAAGTGGGATATGCACCAAAATTGAACTTTTATGTATTAAATTAAATAATTTGATATGCACCAGAGGCAAATTCCTGGGTTTGTAGGAAATGCACCGGAGCCATAGTATTCTTCTTTATAAGTGAAGATTCTTCAGTTCCTCATATGGCCCCAGGGTGTTCATCAGATTGGTTCAGTTGAAACTGAATCGAACTAGGCAAACCAATGTTATAATTCGGTTTCAAAATAGAATCAAACCGAACTAATTTAAAATTGCAGTTGAACTGAACTGAAGTTTTATTTTAGTTTGTTTGATTCAAACCGAAATATATTAATTTGTTTATTTAAAGCAATTATTTTGTAATAGACCGGAGTATTAATAAATAAATCGGGATAAACAAAAGCCTTTAACAAATATTGAAACTATGAAGTACCAAATGTAATTTTAATTATATATTCTTGATCTATTCTTTTTTTTTTTTTTAATCAAATTTATGTTTCAGATTTCATATATGAAAAATCAATATCTATTATAGTAGAAAACACCGTAGAAAAATTTACAAAAAATGTTACATAACAAAACACTTTTTTGTCAACCGAACTGTTAATGCTAATTATACAGTGTTAGAGCTAATTGAACCTACAAGTAAGGTCCTACACTAACACTCCTACTATCTCATCTCAGAATCAGTGACTTGAGAGTAGGTCCGATTTGGTTCAACGGTTCAATCACTGTTCATAATGCTTTAAGATTCGTGCGCATATGCTTCGATTTTCGTGTGTACAGTCTTAAGATATTTCGGACGGTCATTAAACTCGTTGATCGACTCACTCTGTTCTCGAATCAGAAGATGCTGAATTCGTCGAATTCTCATCCTCTGAGATATCTCAAACTTTGCTTGACTTTTTGGAATATCTTAATCGTTCAAATAAGTTCTACACGAATCTCAAAGCTCAAATACTACTGCCCCCCACGTTCTCCCGAATAGACACCGGACACGTCGGTCACGCAAAAATTGAGATATCTCAGAAGATACGCACCCGAATTCGTCTAAAAGATCCTTCTAGTCAATCCTAGATCCTCCAAGCCTGGGGTTGGTAGAAACTCTCTTGTGGCGAGTAAGTATGTCCCCGACTTATGACTTATGAATGTTATTGCATATTGTCAGTAACTCACAGCTTGCCATGTATGTTCCTTGATGGCCACAGAAATATCTGAAAGCTGACCTTACTCCTGGTAAAATCTCAGCTTGACACGTATTGGCAAAAGCAGAAGCGCCCGCTCGCCACCGCCTTATTCAGCCGAGCAATCGAAACCGTCTAATAAATCAAAAGGCTCCTTAATCGGACGACAGCTATCGCTCCAACATGCCGAGGATGCTCTCTGTTAAAGACTCCAACATTTTCACTACTGTCATTCTGTCAAGCAAAAGCAAAAGAGAAAATATTAAAATCATTGTTCTTCATCTGTATTTTCGTTGAGAAATCTTTTTAGTTGGAAGAAAAATGGAAGGAAAGATTAGGTCGGGACCTGGTTTCTACTCAGAAATCGGCAAGAAAGCTAGAGGTTTCTCTTCTCTTTTTCAATTTATTTTTTGCATATCTTCCCTTTCTTTTTCCTTCTCATGTACTAACAGGAACTTTTGGAATAATTTATTTGCTTCTGAGTTTGCATGCCTCAAAAAAAAAAAAAAATTCTGTCTTTCGGTGGTATATCGCCTTTATTGCATTCTCTTGTGTTGTTTTCTCACGAGCCCTTGAAACAATATTCACTGAAGAACAGTGAAAATTGAATTAATTTTTGACATTGTTTTTACAATTTCACACCCTGGTTTGTAATTGCAGATCTGTTGTACAAGGATTACCAGACTGATCAGAAGTTTGCAATTACAACCTATACAGCGAATGGAATTGTTAGTGCTTTATTGTTTTCTTTTAATGATTTTGGTTGGGTTGTTACCTCTGGTGAAGGCATTTAGTTGGTAATGCTCACAACAATTTAATTAGATTTTTGGTAATTTGGAAATGCTCAAGAATCCCTCATTTTCTTACGCATCAAACGGACTATATCCAACATTTGATCTTTGCATTTCACAGAGAAATACATTGACTGTCTTTTGTACAAACAAGTTGTCAATTGGATATTTTCTATTATGTGAAGAAACAAATTATTTGTGAATTTCAGGCACTGACAACATCAAGTACAAAGAGAAATGAGCTGATTTTTGGTGAAATCCAGTCTCAGATAAAGAGCGACAATATCTCAATCAACCTCAAAGCTACTTCAGAGTCCAAAGTTAGTCAGTTGTACTTTATCTACTAATCTATGAGAAAATTTGGTATATTTATCTTTCTTCTTTTGAATTAAAGAGAGTGATGAAGTCAAATTTCTCTAATAGTCTATTCTTATGCTTGATTTAATTTCTTTTAATTATGTTTAATTATGTATATTCTACACCCCCCCCCCCCCCCCCCCCCAACCCCCCCACATGTTATGTTTAATTCGCACAAAGCCTAGTGAGTGATGACCATTGGGAATTGCATCCCCTTCTTAAAAATTATTGAGTTTTGTTGTTGTTGTTGTGAAATATCATTACCTAGTAAAAGCAACAAAAGGACAAATTCTACTGCTATAAATAAGAATTCGTTATATTTTTTCAATCGTAGGTTTTAACCTCCGTTACACTTGATGACTTCGGTGCCCCTGGACTGAAGACGGTTCTTAGTTTCATGGTGCCTGATCAGCGGTCTGGAATGGTACTTATTCTTAATTATCTCTTGTTGTGGTCACTTTTTATTCTTGCTAAATAGATGCCAAGCGGATCATTTTATTCAAGGTTTAAGAAATGAACTTTGGTAATTGTGATAAAATTGATGGTGTGCATGGCAAATTCATGTTCTAATTAGAGTTCATAGCTGAAACCTAACTAGGATGGAATTGTAATATTATGGCCCAATGAGTTGTTTGCCATACAGGCCCTGTTTTTTTTTTTTTTTTTTTTTGTGGGAACCCTTGTGTGTCAGTAACTGTAAAACATTAAGAATTCTTGTGTTATGCGTGTGATTTGATTACATGCTTTGTTGAATAGAATTTGGTGCTTATAAAAACTATATTATGTTTATTAGTCTATGAATAATCGTGTACCCTCTGTTTCCTAAATTTTCAGAACCATTAATTCAACGATAAATGTGGGCTTGGCCACTAGGACATAAATGTATTGTTGTCTGAATTTTGATAGATTCAAGTAACAGTATTTTGAAGATTATGAATACTAGATAACTGGAAAGGCCCCAAGTTGTTGTATTCACATTAACTTCTATGTGACAGTTGGAATTGCAATACTTACACGACTATGCCGCAGTAAGTGCTGGAATGAGTTTGACTGCAAATCCTGTGGTCAACCTCGCAACGGTTGTAGGATCAAATGCTATTGCTCTTGGTGCCGATGTGGCATTTGACAGTGCAACTGGAGATTTTACAAAGTGCAATGCTGGTCTTAATGTGGTGAATACTGATCTCATCGCTTCTCTTACTCTGTAAGCATTCTTCAGTGCAGTTCTGCCTTTTAGCTTCCATAAGTTTCAATTTTTAAAATTTGATGGTCTATGAAAAAAAAAAGAACTTAAAAGGAAATATGTATAGAATCTCGGTTCATAATGGCATTTGACCAAATCAAAATGTTATCGAATCAGGTAGCATAGTATATCATGTTTGCATTTTAGATTAGTATGTCACAACCGGTTGGTTTACTGGCTCTATACTTTGGAGATGAAGGACAAAATAGTCATTTATAGAACCTCATTGGCAACTTTTACTATTTTAGATGGTCGAAATAGTTTCAAAATATTACATCTTTGTCTTAACATGAAGGAATGGAAAGGGAGAGAGTTTGACTGCCTCATACTACCACTTGGTAAGCCCACTTACGGCAACAGCAGTTGGTGCAGAGCTAACACACAGCTTTACAAATGGAGACAAAACAATGACATTTGGTACCCAGCATCTTTTGGACCCGTTAACCCTGGTGAAAGCTCGGTTCAACAACTATGGCATGGCAAGTGCCTTGATCCAGCATGAATGGAGGCCTAAATCATTCTTCACCATCACTGGTGAAGTCGACACCAAGGCCATTGAGAAAAGCTCCAAGGTCGGGTTGTCCTTGGTTCTTTCGCCTTGAAATAGTAAAAAGTAGTATAAACTGAAGCAATGCAGTAGAACAAAAGTAGTGTTCTGTGGTCCTAGATTAGAAACTAATTGGTTCTATGACAAGTCTTAATTTTAATCTTTGATCTGATGCTTTTGAGAAATTCTGAACTTCCATATGTGACTATTTGTGGATCGTTATGCTTAATTTTCTTCTGGATAATCCTGACTTCCCCAAATTTTAGGTGGGTATAATAATTAACTTTTTTTGGTATTTGTCGTGATATTTGGTGGGAATCATATCCTCTGCGGAGTTTTTACCTGGGGAGCTGTGCGGTTCTTTTAATCTGGTCCATTAGTTTTGATCGGATGGACCAAATAAGATTATGGCACGAATCTCAAAGAAAAATTAATACTGCCCCTCCATCATCTCGAGCACTCACCGGATGAGATTAAATCTGGGTCGTCCGATCAACTCTGCATAGCTTCGCAGGTTAAAAACTCCGTAGAGGATACTGGTCCATATTTGGTGCACTGCTCCCCTGTTTTTTTTTTAAATTTAGTAGTGACCAGTAGGGGCGGCAAAAAAGCTCGTGGCTTGTATCTGGCTCGGTCGCTAACAACTCGTTTGTTACTGTTAACGAGCCAGCTCGGTCCAGAATTAATGAGTTCAAGCTGGGGTTTAGTTTGCTCGCTAAGCATCAATTTGTGATTTTGTATAAATTTGTGTGCATTTTATACTGTCAAGTTCGGTTCAACTCAGTCCAAAATGTTTGTAGAATTTATTTTCTTCTTAAAAGTAGTTCAGAAGTCCTAGGTCCAGGCTAGAATTAACGAGCTGAGCTAAGGCCTAGCTTGGTCTGAGTCAACTCGTTAACAGCCCTTGTGACAAGCAAAGTTGTATTGATAAAAATGTTCACAACAACAAATCCTACGTTATTATATCAATATCTTATGTAATAGCTTCCACTCCCTGTGTACACACATTCTCTGTTTCCCACAATATCGAGTCCATAGCTGCGCTTCCTCTCTTGCTCTATTTCACTGCTCCCTTAACAGCGGTGAAAACAGAGATATTCATATATATTTTTTTAAATTTGATATGGATTGGATATTATTAAATGGATATAAACATATTATTAAAAAATATTGAAGTTTATAATATTTATCTTATTAATAACATATTTTTTTCATAATATATATTAAATATTTTTTTTATAATATATATTAAATTATACGGAAATTGAAGCATACAATTATATTTATGTCTACATGAATATTCATCTATTTTTTTTTAATACGGATTAGAGTATTATACATACCGTTTTCATCCCTATCTCCTCTTCTTTCTACAGGCGAAACTAAAATTTGAATATTAGGAAAATCATATCTCAAGAATTTTTAATAGAAAAACAAAATTTATCTGCGTACACATGCAAAAAAAATAATCCATAGTTTTACACAAATTATTCTCGACATAATTAAACTTTTATGCACAAAATTAATAATCTAAAAGATCTCGTGGATATAACATATTAACATTTTACTGCTAAATCAGATAAATACGAAGAATATTATGCATGGAATGCTCCTAAAATGCAGTTAGTCACCTTAGGCCTCATTTGTGATCATTAAATCACCAAAATCGACAGATAATCTTCAATTTTTTTATATTAAAATGTATAATTTTATCAGTGCTCAAAGAAACATATACGGCAAATATTTTCACATAAAATTATTTTAAAACGCATTCAAAGTGCATCTAATTGAATGTTATAATCAACTTAGGTCTCATGTATGATTGTAAGACACCAAAACTTACACACAAATTCTAAACCATCTTGTTGATTGTATATAGGGCTGTCCAAAAAGCTCGTAGCTCGTGGCTCGCTCGTGACTCACATCTGGCTTGATCGGTAACAGCTCGTTCGATAATGGACCGAGCTGTTAACGAGCCGGCTCGCTAACAGCTCGGGCCAAAATTAACGAGCTGAGCTAAGGCCTTAACTCGCTCGCCAGCTCACGAGCTAGCTCGGCTAGGCATCAATTTGTGAATTTGTATGAATTTGTGTGTATTTTATACAGCCAAGCTTGGTTCAGCTCAGTTCAGCTCGGTCCAGCTCGGTCCAAAAATGTTTGTAAAATTTATTTTCTTCTTAAAACAAGGTCCAACAAAACCCAGTGAGCCAGCTCGTGGCTCGTGAGCTGACTCGCAAGCCGGCTCATCACGAGTTTGAGTTGATATTTTAGCTCGCGAGCTGTTAACGAGCTGGCTTGCTAACAGCTCGGTCCAGAGTTAACGAGCTGAGCTAAGGCCCAGCTCGCCCCGAGCCAGCTCATTTACAGCCCTAATTTTATATATATTTTATCAAGTAGAATTAGGGTGTTCTAGGCTCACCGAGTCCTTTGTGAGCTCAACTTCAATTTTTTTATGAATAACTTCACATAACAAAATCAAATTGTTGAAAATCAATTTATTTCATGAGTGGTGCATGTATATGGCAATTTTAGAATTGTTTTCGACTTAATTTAGTATCTAGTTAGGCGGTAAAAAAAAGTTTATAAATTGGTTTTAATATGTTCATTTTTTTATTATTTTTTGACCATTTGACTTTATACAAAATTAATTCGGAAATATATAGATTTTACATGTAAGTGCATCACTTGTGAAGTAGATCGATTTTAACGGTTTGGATTTATCGTTTGAAGTCAATCCGATATATTTTGAAGTTAAGCTCACAGAGGATTTTGTGAGCTTAAAAAAAAATATAATTCTACTCACATTTATCTATTGTTAAACAGACAAACATAACAAATACAACCCATAATATTTTTGTAACATGTAATTACAGTGTCATGTGTTGTGTGTTTGTTGATATTTTTAATCAATTTAGACCACATCTGTGATCGTTAAGTCATGGAAACTGACAAATAAACTTTAAATTATATCTATTAAATGTGTATAGATTTATTAATGCTAAAATAAACATGTAGAATCATGGAATTTGACCACGCTTGTGATCATTAAATCATGGATTCTGATAGATAAACTCTATATTATGTCTTGTAAATGTTTATAATTAAATTTATCCATACGTTTATATATGTTAATTACATTTATGGTGCGTTTATGTTTGTATGTTTATATTTTAATTAATTGTAGCCTCCTTTAATATTGTAAAAGCATCAAATTAAACTGACAATAATCACTAACTTTATGTCAATTTACACGTACGTGTATGAATTTATTTGAACTAAATCAAACAGATACATGAAATATTTTGCATCAAATATTGCTTTCATTGCTTTCTTATCTACAATGCATCAGGTTGTTCTCTCTTTTCCTTGATATATATCTCGCCAATATGGTTTCTATCATTTATTGGCTTAATGGTTAAAGATAACAAAAATTAAGAGCTAATTTCATTGTATGATATTGAACATCTGAAATTAGTTATCTATACTGAAATATTTGATCACAAGATTTCAATCTCTATTAAACCAGGGCAGTTTGGGTCTGATGCCCATCGAACTCAAATTGGGGTCTGATGAGCTCCATAACCGTCCAATATACTTTAAGATCCTTGCACACGATTATTAAATTAAATGCACACAGATATTAAAGTGATGTACACAGATCTTAAAACAGATTGGACGGTTATGGAACTCATCGAACTCAATTTGAGTTGAGTCCGATGGACATCGGAACCCAAACTTCTCTCCTATTAAACACTTGCTCGTTCAGTCTTAAAAAGTTTTTGTAGGTAATCTATCCATCGAATTCGGCCTATTTAGGCCTATCCTATTTGGGCCGGCCCAAGACATGGCCGACATGGCTCTCCGCAAATTACTGAACACTGGAAAGGAGGCGCGGCTAGGCGCGACAAATTACTAAACACTGGGAGGGAGAGGGACCAAAAGCGAACTGAAGAGAGAGAGAGAGAGAGAGAGAGAGAGAGAGAGAGAGAGGTGGTCGGAGAATAGAGAGAAATGACGGACGGACACCAGTTTAATGGTATTCTCCTCGGCGGCCGGGGAGGCACGGTGAGAACAGCCGCTTTTGATTAATTCCCCTTAACTGTTACATTTTTTGTTTTCTTAATTTGTGCGTTTCTTTTGGATTTTGCACTCTTAGGTTTGATTTCGGTTCGGTATTTTGTTGTCCCCATGCTCGAATAGCTGAAATTGGAATATTACTGAGGATTAATTTCTGAGTATCAGGCCTCAATAGCTGGCTTGGAATCTATTAGGGTTTTGATTTCAGAGGTTGTCTTAGATGCTGCAACGATAAAATTTTAATTTTTTGGTGAAGCTGTAATATTAGCTTGTACTTGATATAAAAGAACTTCTGTGTACTGTCATATTTATTTTTAAAAGAAAGATAATTTATTAAGTTTGCTTGAAATAGTTTAGCCCTAATTGGTTCTCTCTTACTTTGAGTAACCTCCTTTTGGTTCTAGTGGCATATCAAAATTAATGCATCTGTGGATGTAAAATTATCTTTTGTCTGGAGTTTTAAGTTCTGAGGTGCCATTGATTTTAGTGAAAATAATTTAATAAACAATTAATTGAGCTTGAGTGTGTTTCCTTTTCTTTTCCATTTTTTTTTTCAGAACCCAGGCCAGTTTCGCCTAAACTCTGGCGGACTCCAATGGAGAAAACAAGGTGGTGGGAAGGAAATAATAGTCAACAAATCCGAGATAGTATCTTTCACTTGGATGAAAGTGCCTCGGGCTTATCAACTTGGGGTGAGAAGAAAAGATGGGGTATTCTATAAATTCATTGGTTTCAAAGAACAGGTAATTGTTCAACTTAATATTTTGGTTTCCAGTTCATTTGAATAGACCCATTAATATACTATAAACATGACAGTATAACAAATTGGGTTGCAAAAGATGAAATGTTTTCATAGAGGGATGCTTTGCTCATATAAATTCATTGGGTTTAGCCTAATTTCGTCAGTATTCTCTTCTTTGTTAATTCTTCTGTGCTGTTCCCATTCGAAAGGTGAATGCAAAATTGTACCGCATGACATATATGCAATATCGCATATGAATTCTTCGAGATATAAGAAGAATTCGCTGAAATTTACTTCCCCCGTTTCAGGTGAAATTTCAGTTCTTAATAGATCAATATATCATATGTACCATACGTGAAATCTTCCAGCTACCATTACAAATATGGAAATTAAGTTTTTGAGTAAAACTTGCAAAGTGTGAAGCATACTTTCCACTGCTGATTGTTTCTTACTTTCCGGGGCCCAAACTCCCTGTCATTCTTCACTGTTTGTGTCTTTATTTATGTTGTGTGATGGGGGGATATGTGATATATTTAGCTTTTGTAAGGTATGCATTAAATCCTCGCTTGGTTCATTTAACCACCTTGTATACATTAGGATCAAAATTTTACCCATTGTGGATTTATTAAAAATGATATTTGACTAGATAAGCTAACAATTGTACTGTACTTTTGATATGTAGGATGTTGGCACTTTGAATAGTTTTATACAAAAGAATATTGGAGCAACGCCTGAAGAGAAACAGCTTTCTGTCAGTGGCCATAACTGGGGAGCTGTTGATATAGATGGTAAATTTCATTGCCTTTCTTATTTACTAATTAATGTCAGACATTTTTGCAAACTAGCCCAATGTCTAACCTTCTTTGCTGCATTTCATATATTTTAATGACATACAAGATTGTATGGTTTAAGTGGTAAATCACTCCAAACCTTTGGAAGGAATGCTGAAGAAAAAGGTGATTGAATAGGCCCTAACTTTAATCTACTGATAAGTAACATGAATTTGCCGTATAACTTGTAACATCTAGTTGGCTTGTCACTTGTGTTTAAGATTGGACATAGAAATAAGTAGCAAACTCTAGTTAGGAAAACCTAATTAAATATATAATGAAATATTCCTTTGTTCATTACAATTTTAATAAATTAATAATGTTTGATGATTTCTGCAAAGACGCAGAAAACTGTTCTCATTTTGAAGAAGAAAAGAAATAATGTTATTAGCTATTTTATGTATGCCAGCAGAATGCGCTAAAATTTACTTCATATTGTAGGAAACATGCTGACATTCATGGTAAGTAACAAACAAGCATTTGAGGTCTCTCTAGCTGATGTTTCACAGACACAGTTGCAAGGGAAAACAGATGTGTACTTGGAATTCCATGTGGATGATACTACGGGTGCAAATGAGGTGCTTAGTTCATTATTAGTTTAGTTAAATTGCATAAGATTTTCACTCTAAATTTCTCTGGAATACAAGATTCTCATTGACAAATAAAAGAAATAAGTTATTTGCTATGATACCAAACTGCTAGTATAGTCTTCTGGAAAAGATATTGAGAAGTATCAACCTTAAATTCTGGCAGCTTTTCTCCTAATAAAATCATCAGTTCCCTAAATTAATGTTAACATGATAATACTTTTGATGAACAATCTATTATTTTTCCAAAATATGGTTGGAAAGATACTTGATGTCAATTGAATTAACATGAAATTAATTTCAATATCAATTTCCATTGATTTAATCGTTCTGACTTAATTTTGTGGTCAAATGTAGAAAGATTCGTTGATGGATGTAAGTTTCCATATCCCCACCTCCAATACCCAGTTTGTTGGAGATGAGAACCGGCCTCCTGCACAGGTGAGTGTTTGTTGTCAATCTGATTACTTTCAAGGGTGGTTTATAAATTAACAGTGAAGTCATCAGTTGACTTGAGATGTTTAGTTTTAAGCTAATTTCTAATTTATTTATTTTTGTTTTCAGGTTTTCCTGGATAAGATAAAACAATTCGCAGATGTAGGATCATCGGAGGAGCCTGTTGTTACGTTTGAAGGAATTTCAATTCTCACGCCTAGGTAAACAAAATGGCAGTTCTATGCTCTTTCACCTGCTGTTTCAACCCCAAGGAGGGCTAACATAATTTTTGGTGTTTTTCAGGGGACGATATAGTATTGAGCTGTACATGTCGTTTTTGCGAATCCAAGGGCAGGCAAATGATTTTAAAATTCAATATACTAGTGTTGTTCGTCTCTTCCTGCTGCCGAAGGTTTGCTTTTCTTTTATGTGAATATGTTGATTTTGCTTTTCTTCTATTTGAATATATTGAATTTTGTAAGAACATTAAATATGCAATATAACCCTTGGTAGCATCTACCAAGTTTCTAAAAACAAGGATATATTGAATTTTAGATTTTGGGGAGAGGACTTCCCTTGCATACCCATCAAATTGAATAATTTCCCGGATGTCCCTGAAAATGTGAAGTATATTTGGGCCTAAACCTTTAACCTTTCTTCAATAGTTGTTTGGTAATTGGAAAGTAGAAAACTTGAGTAAGAGAATTCAATTTTTTTTTTCTCTGTCATTTATGAAACTATTAGAGATAATAATTATTATATACATGTGTTATTATATGTGCAGTCCAACCAGCCTCATACATTTGTTGTGATTACTCTTGATCCACCAATCCGCAAAGGACAGACTCTGTACCCGCATATTGTTATTCAGGTACAATTTCTTTTGAGATAAAGCTCAATTAAATATCTACTTACTGTTGAAATTTATTTTACAACACATCACATATTCTATCGTTTGGTTTTCATTTTAATTTCAACTCAGTTTGAGACGGAGGCTGTTGTTGAAAGGGAACTGACTTTAAGTGAGGAACAGCTTACTTCAAAATACAAGGACAGACTGGAGCCAACATACAAGGTGATATATGCATATATATGTTTGTATACATTTCATATTGTGAAGGTCTTTATTACTTGTTGGAATTACTTGTAATCTGTGGCTTTGTACTTTCTTGGTCCCTTGTAATAAATTTGTGCTTCCCTTTCTTGGTCATCATGTGGCTTTCCATCGAGGGTAAGTTGAAGCTATGGTTTAGACTACTTTTGCATTGCACACTGAGGAGTAATCGAGGCAAAATGGAGTGTGTATCACATTATCAGTGTCAGGGACCAGTATTGGTCATTACTGGATGAAATCTAAACCCTGTCATGATGCTAGTCATAATCTTGTCCCATTTTTGTTCAGGGTTTAATACATGAGGTCTTCACCAAAATTTTACGTGGCTTATCGGGTTCAAAGGTGACAAGACCTAGTTCATTTCGTAGTGCTCAAGATGGGTACGCAGTTAAATCTTCTCTCAAGGCAGAAGATGGGTTGTTATACCCGCTTGAAAAGGGTTTCTTCTTTCTTCCCAAACCTCCAACTCTTATACTTCATGATGAGGTACACTTTTTTTTCTGCTTTGATCTCACTCTTTATTATATAAGAATTTTTTTTCTTTTTTTATTACTCAGGGTCGCATTCACAAGTAGTTTGGATAAGTATGTCCTTTCCTAAAAATGTTGATTGGTGTGTTCTAATTTTTCATGATGCCATTGTGAGCTTTGGATGCTTTTTGTTAATTGCATAGTTGAGATTGTATATATGGTCTGATTTGAATTGTTTTTCATAAGGGTTTGTTAGTTTCCATTAATGTACACAGTCCAAGTCATTTATTATGGTCTCTCTCTTTTCTTTTTAAGTATAATAGCTTCTAGATAGCTCATAAACCTCTTTAAAAAATGAATGATGCAGATTGATTATATGGAATTTGAAAGACATGGTGCTGGTGGCTCAAGTGTGTCATCTCACTACTTTGATCTACTAGTCAGACTAAAGAGCGAACAGGAGCATTTGTTCAGAAATATCCAAAGGAATGAGTACCACAGCCTCTTTAATTTCATTAGGTATATCCTTTTCCTTCCTCTCTTCTTACTTTTTTTTTAAAATTCCTGTGGTTAAAGGTTACTTAAACTGTTATATTTATGTTAAACTAGACGTGTTTAAACTGCCTGAAAAATATAAGAAAAACGGCCTATACCTTTACAGGAACTTGGGAAGTATTGTATCCTCTTCCACACTTCTTTTCTATTTAAAAAAATAAAACAATTCACTAAGCCCCCAACTAATCCTTTTTCATCTTTGCTTCCTCTTTTTTGAATGATGCAGAAAAGAGGGGCATTTATATGATTTTTTCGTTGTTCTTGTTGTTATTTTGGTTTCTAAAGATATTGGGATTTGGGAGGAAAAGTTATGGTGGTGATACTTCCATATTTTGCAGCAAGGGGTGTATGTGATAATTGTTGTTCTAGGAATTCTGGCCTTTATTGGTAATGTGTGTCAAAAGTAACAGACATATTTGTGGGGATCTACCTAACATTGTATGAACGTCGCCTCTCTATGAAGGTGCAGATTCAATTCTCACAAAAGGCATCTGAAAGATGCCGAGTTTAAGGCTGCAAATATTTCACTGAATAAATAGGGCTAACATTGTATGAGTAAGAATTTCACAATATTTGGTTTATTCCTTTTTGTAAAGTTCGAAGGGCTTGAAGATACTCAACCTAGGGGAGGTGCAAACAGCTGCTGGCGTAGCTGCGGTTCTTCAAAATACAGATGACAGTACAGTTGACCCGTATCTTGAGGATATTAAGAACCAAGCTGGTGATGATGAAAGTGATGAAGAGGTAATTACCGAACTTCACACATGATGCATATTATTACTTTACTTTTCTGGCCTTCTGTATATAATGATTTCTTCCTGGTCTTCTTTTTTGCCAATTATTTGTTATTTCATTTTGGTTTTCTTTTCTCAGCCTGCATGGTCTTTAGGGTTTTAGTTTTGGCTTGGTTAGGAAAACATTATAGAATATTTTATTTTGGGTCTCAGCTCATGAAGGTTGCCTTGAGCTTAAACTGTGAACTATCAGATGGGCTTCAAATGAGAGTTTGAACTGATGGCCATGATCTACTTTGTTAATCATTAGTGTATAATATCTGCAATTTTTTTATTTTTGTTGTGTCTAAGATCAAGAGGATGGTAATGTTAAAAGTACTAAACGGACTTCTCAACCCTCATTTTTTTTTAAGTTTCTTGATCTTGTACAAAACAAACTTGGTATTTAACAATATTGGGAGGTGCTGTATCTGACTCTGTTGTGAATTAGATCAAGATCAATTGTCTAGATCCATCTTTTGAAATCCATGTGGTGACTTAAAAACTAATCAAACCACCTTTGGTGCGATAAAAATGCTCAAGTTTAGCCAGAAGAAAACATTCCTATCATTGGTACTGTATCGGTTGGTCTGGTTACCTTGGGTATATGTTCGTTCACTTTGTGTTTGGTTAGATCATTAGAAAAGATTACATTATGAACACACATTGAAAATTGCCATGAGAAAAGCCAATATAAATTTTTTAGGCAAGAAAACGTGACTATCAGTTAACACTTAATTTAGTATCATTTAATGAGAATGTACAGAACAATTTCTTGCTTCTGCTTGCATGCAATTGTAAAGCTCAATTTTTGAACCGGGATATCGATTATGCAAGGATCTAAGTGACATTCTTCACTGTTAGTTTTCTAACTGATCTCGTCCCTGCTTATGACAGGATGAAGATTTTGTTGCTGAGAAGGATGACAGTGGGTCCCCCACAGATGATTCAGACGAAGAACATTCTGACGCCAGTGGCAGTGGAGGCGAGAAAAAAGAGGTAACTTGTTCTTTGCCTTTATTTTGCACTGTTTGCATTCTTAGTACTTGAATATTTTCAATACTTTGGCTTTTGATGCAAGGAAAACTAAAAGACTTAACAAAAAGATACCACTGTAACTTAATTTGTAGAACTTTCTTTTATTAATACAATTGATAGCGGGCAATTTGCTTGTTGACCTTCAAAAAATAAAAAAATAAAAAAGAAAAGAAAAGAGAAGAGAAGATGCCGCTGTTGTTGGATTTTATGAGGATGGCTTTTCTCTTAGAAATATCATAGACGGGCAATCTATATGGAACTGTAATATTATTGCTTTCTTAAATTTTGGAACTTCAAAGAGATGTAATATGAATGTTCTTTAACAACAGAAAATGCCGAAAAAGGAAGCAACTGTTTCCAAGCCATCATCATCGAAGAGAAAAGCAAAGGATGGAGATGAAGCGGGATCAAAGAAGAGGCCGAAGAAGAAGAAAGACCCAAATGCCCCTAAAAGGGGCATGAGTGGCTTCATGTTTTTCTCCAATGCAGAAAGAGAGGCAAGTTTTCTTCTTTTTTTATTAATAAAATATTATTATGCACTTTTGTAGACATAATACTTGTTTAGATTGCTAAAGAAAGGTGGTTGTGTACTGATATAGCAAACAAAACTTGAGGCTGTTCATGTCATTGTTATCACTTATAAGATTTGTGATATGTTGTACTGCAGTGGTAACCCATGTACTCTGTCATAAAATTTAAGAATCTCTACCACAATTTTGCATACATAATGCAG